>JAJEJH010000186.1:0-124312 GCA_026122585.1 Anacardium occidentale
AGCTAAATTCAGTGGATCCAGGGATCCAGCTGTAGCAGAGGAGTGGATTGAGGCAGTGGAGAATGTCATGGGCCTCTACACCTTATCAGAGAGAGAGAAGGTTCGATATGCAGTGTTCCTTCTCAAGGGTGATGCCAAAGTCTGGTGGAGTCTGGCCAAGACTTCCATCAGTGAGGGGCAGATGACATGGGCAAGATTCAGACAGTTGTTCGACGCAGAGTACAGGAGTTTGGAGGTAATTTATGCCAAGGCCCAGGAGTTTATTGATTTGGCTCAGGGGTCGAGTTCAGTGAAGGAATATGTTACCAGGTTCAACACATTAGCGAGATTCGTCCCAAGCTTGGCAGGGACAGAGTTGGGCCGAGTTCAGAAATTTATTCATGGGTTACATCCTGCGATCTACAAGGATGTGATGACAGGCCCAGAGCCTCCTCAGAGATTCAATGATGCCTTGGGGAGAGCACTTAGATCCGAGGCCGGTTTACAGAAGATGGATGTTATGATTGGTGTATCTGAGAGAGGTCAGAGATCGGATGACAGAAATAGGGGCAAGAGGCCAATGTCAGCCAAGAGATCTGCCCGCGGTTTCCAAAGTCAGAGGCAGAGAGTTGCATCTCAGCCACCACAGTGTACCAGATGTGGCAGGCACCATATAAGGGAGTGTATGGCAGGTCAGATCGTATGTTACTGGTGCCATCAGCCAGGGCACATGATGGCAGCGTGTCCAGCCAGATTTAGTACGGGTGCAGGCGCTGGACAGGGCAGAGGTGGAGCCGGTCAGTTCAGAGGTCGAGGTGGTCCACCCAGAGGCGGAGTTAGAGCTGATAGAGGTGGAGCTGATGTTCCCAAAGCTGGTGATAGAGCGCCTGAGGGAGGTGTCGGTCCTTCCGGAGTTGGCGGAGGCAGAGCCAGAGTTTATGCAGTCCGCCAGGAGCAGGCAGAGGTCATTCCCCATGCAGTTACCGGTCAGTTACTTTATTTTGATACTCCATTGTTTGTTCTTGTTAACTGTGGAGCCACACACAGTTTTGTGTCTTGGAGTGTGGTTGAGAGATTAGGGGTTGACCCTAGTGTGGCCAGTAGGAGTATCCACGTGGAGATGTCAGATGGGGGATTTGTGTTGAGTGACAGAGTCCTTCTAAATCAAGAGGTAGAGATTATGGGTAGATCCATGATGATTGATTTGATTCTGCTGGAGTTAGCAGATTTTGATATGATTTTGGGGATGGATTTTCTGAGTAAATACAGTGCAGAGATAGATTGTGGAAGGAAGAAAGTGAGATTCCACATAGGCCCTGATCAGTTTGTGTTTGGTGAGGGCAGAGTTGATAGTCTGATGATCTCCAGTATTCAGGCGAGCAGATTGTTGAGACAGGGTTGTATTGGATACTTGGCTAATGTTGTGTGTAGCAGTTCAGTGGGTCTGAGCATCGAGGAGGTGCTAGTCGTCAGGGAGTTTTCAGATGTATTTCCAGAGGAGTTGCCAGGGTTGCCTCTAGACAGAGAGTTGGAGTTTAGTGTTGAGCTTCTTCCGAGTACGGCTCCAATTTCTAAAGCTCCGTACCGGATGGCTCCAGCCGAGCTTCAGGAGTTGAAGAAGCAGCTTCAGGAGTTGACAGATAAGAAATTCATCAGGCCTAGTTGTTCGCCTTGGGGAGCTCCGATTCTATTTGTTAAGAAGAAAGATAGGTCGATGAGGATGTGTATCGACTACAGGGAGCTGAACAGAGTGACAGTGAAGAACAAGTATCCTCTGCCCAGGATTGACGATTTGTTCGATCAGTTGAGAGGTGCAGCTGTGTTTTCCAAGATTGATTTGAGATCTGGGTACTATCAAGTCAGAGTGCCAGATAGAGATGTTCCCAAGACAGCCTTCAGGACCAGATACGGGCATTATGAGTTTGTGGTGATGCCGTTTGGGTTGACTAATGCCCCAGCGATCTTTATGGATCTGATGAACCGAGTGTTTCATGATTGCTTAGACCGGTTCGTTGTGGTTTTCATTGATAACATTCTAGTGTATTCCAGGAGTGTAGTGGAGTATGCAGAGCATCTCAGAGTTGTACTTCAGAGATTGAGAGACAGACAGCTGTATGCCAAGTTTTCCAAGTGTGAGTTCTGCCTTGATAGAGTTGCTTTTCTGGGTCACGTGGTTTCGGCAGACGGTATTTCAGTAGATCCCAGCAAAGTAGAGGCAATATTGAGTTGGCCAAGACCAAAGACAGTAAAGGAAATCAGAAGCTTCCTTGGGTTGGCAGGTTATTACAGGAGATTCATTGAGGGATTTTCTAACCTAGCAAGACCTCTCACTGCCTTGACTAGGAAAGAGGTTCCATTTGTTTGGTCAGACGATTGTGAGGCACGATTCCAGGAGCTCAAGCAGAGATTGACTAGTGCTCCAGTGTTGGCACTACCTCAGGAGGGAGTTGAGTTTGACATTTACACAGATGCGTCCCATCAGGGGATCGGGGCAGTGTTGATGCAGGGTGGTAGAGTTATTGCTTATGCCTCCAGACAGTTGAAAGATCACGAGATGAGATATCCCACTCATGATTTGGAGTTAGCTGCAGTTGTGTTTGCTTTGAAGATATGGAGACATTACTTATATGGAGTTAAGTGCAGCATTTATTCAGACCATAAGAGTCTGAAATATTTCTTCACCCAGAGAGAGCTTAATATGAGACAGAGGAGATGGCTAGAGCTGGTAAAGGACTATGATGTTGACATCAGATATCATCCAGGGAGAGCCAATGTAGTGGCAGATGCTTTGAGCAGGCGAGTAGCCTTATCCAGTCTTTCAGTTCAGAGAGAGTTGCAGTATGAGATTGCCAGAGAGCAGATTGAGATTGTTACTGCGGGATTCTCCAGACTGCAGATCAGATCTTCTCTATATGATGAGATCAAAGAGTGTCAGATGTCTGATGAGTGGACTCAGAGCATGCTTCAGAGGATGTCAGAGAGATCAGTACCAGACTTTGAGTTCAGAGATGGGATCTTGAGATTCAGAGGCAGAGTATGTGTGCCACAGAGTTCAGAGTTGAGGCAGAGGATTTTGTCAGAGGCACACAGTACGGTGTATTCAGCACACCCAGGCAGTACAAAGATGTATCAGGATCTCAAGAAGAGTTTCTGATGGTCAGGCATGAAGAAGGACATGGCAGGCTTTATTTCCAGATGTCTGGTATGTCAGCAGGTTAAGGCAGAGCATCAGAGACCATCAGGTTTACTTCATCCTTTAAGTATTCCTGAGTGGAAGTGGGAAGATATTTCTATGGATTTTATTTCTGGTCTTCCCAGAGTTCAGAGAGGATTTGATGGCATTTGGGTGATTGTGGACAGGCTGAGTAAGTCAGCTCATTTTCTGCCTATCAGATAGGGCATGTCTACAGATCAGTTGGGGAGATTGTACATCAGAGAGGTGGTCAGACTCCATGGTGTTCCCAGGACTATAGTGTCAGATAGAGACTCCAGATTCCTGTCAGCTTTCTGGAGGTCATTACAGAGAGCCTTGAGGACCAGATTACAGTTTAGTTCAGCCTACCATCCTCAGACGGATGGGCAGACCGAGAGAGTTAACAAGATTCTGGAGGATATGCTCAGAGCTTGTTGTATGGACTTCCAGACCGATTGGGCAGAGTTGATTCCCCTCATGGAGTTCGCGTATAATAACAGTTATCAGGCGACTATTCAGATGGCTCCATTTGAGGCGTTGTACAGTCGGAGGTGTAGATCTCCTCTTCATTGGGATGAGATTGGAGAGAGAGATTCTCTGGAGACAGTTATGGGCCCAGAGATTGTTCAGGGGATGATTGAGCAGATCCGGATCATCAGGCAGAGGATGAAACAGGCCCAGGATCGATAGAAGAGTTATGCAGACCTGAGACGCAGAGAGATTGAGTTTGCAGTAGGCGACAGAGTTTTTCTGAGAGTTGCACCGTACAGGCACGTGCTCAGATTTGGCAGGAAGGGTAAGTTGGCCCCTAGATTCATTGGTCCCTATGAGATACTTGAGAGAGTGGGGACAGTTGCCTACAGATTGGCTTTGCCAGCTAGCATGGACAGGATTCATAATGTGTTCCATGTGTCTCAGTTGAGGAAGTATGTGGGGGATCCTTCTCATGTGCTCCAGTTTTCAGAGGTTGAGTTGACCGATGATTTGAGTTATCAGGAGCTGCCAGTACAGATTCTGGATTACAAGGTCAAGGTTCTCCGGAACAAGCAGATTCCTCTAGTGAAGGTGTTATGGCGCAGTCAGAGAGTGGAGGAAGCCACTTGAGAGGTAGAGTCTGAGATCAGGGATAGGTTCCCAGAGTTATTCAGGTAAATTTCGGGGTCGGAATTTTTATAAGGGAGGAGGAAATGTAGCATCCTAGATCTGAAAGCCTTTTCGGTTAGAGTTTCGGGGTTAGAATCGAGATTCAGACAGAGATTGGGAGTCTGGTTAAGTTCAGGGGTGAGTTGGTAAGTTTTCGGAGCCATGCGGTTTCCGTTGGAATCCTTTCGGAAGGATTCGATTAGGCGAGTGAGCGGGAAATGAATTAAGTTCATTTTCCCTGGTGCACGCCCGTGCATCATTGGTGCACGCCCGTGCGTGGCATGGTATTTAAGTGAGAGCCGAGAGAAATGTCATTTCTTTACTCACCCAAGTTTCTTTTAGCCATTTTCTCTCTTCAATTTCAGCTCCTCCTATTCCTAGAGAGGGAATCCAGCTGCAGAAGCTTTGTTAGAAGTTTCCCGAAGCATGGCTAGAGGTAAGTGTTCTCTTACCTTTTCCTTGAGTTTCCTGGCGTTCATGAGTTTCCCGGCATGTTTTGTGATTCTTGATGCCATGGATGAATTCCTTGCATGCTGATGAATGTGTGGAATGCTTATATGTGATTGCATGTTGATTTGGTTGATGGATTTCCACCCTTGAAGCTTGCATGTGTGTATGTATGGCTTTGGAGAGAGAAAGAATATGTTCCCATGGTAAATTGTTTGATGGTTGATGCATGTGCAAGTTGAGGCTTGAATTGTGTTAATTGGGATGTTGAGAACATGTGTTTGAAGTGTTATTGTGAATGAATATGTTTTGGTTGGCCATTTCATGCATTTTTCGAGCGGTGCTTTGTTGAAGAACCAGACGCACGACCGTGCGCCAGTATGGCACGACCGTGAGCCTGTGTTTCTCCAGATGCACGCCCGTATGCACGTCCGGTGCACGGCCAGAAAATGCATGTGCACGCCCGTGTGTCCGCATACGCACGCCCGTGCGTAGGCATTTTTAGTGACAATGAATAGTGAATTCCAGTAGCTTGCACGACCAGGCGTACGACCAGCGCACGGTCCCGTGCGTCAGAGTACACGCCCGTGCACGTTTCATGCACGCCCGTGCATCAGCAGAATTTCAGAAAAATGATTATTAAATGAGAAATTAAGCATGCGAATTCAGAATAAAGGTTAATTGGCTTCAGATAAGCATCATATGAGCATGTAATCAGTTAATAAACTGCATGTGCATATCATGACATGACATGTAGTTTCAGAGAGGATCAGGGGATCCGAATTCAGCAGTATTCAGAACCCGATGTACGGGTAAGAGTAAAGGGTGAATACGAGGGGGCATCTGTGGGAATCAGCCTTCTGACACCAGTCAGAACGCTCAGCAGTATTTCAGATTCAGTTCCTGACACCAGATGATTCAGCAGCATCGTTTCAGCTCTCTGACACCAGTCAGATATAGTATTCAGATTCAGCTTTCTAGCCAGTAGCTAGAATGGTTAACCCACATGGCCAGGATGTCGAATCCCTGTATTACCCAGTCTGATCAGCACAGCAGGTACCCGAGGGTACAGAGAGAGGTATTCAGATGCATGCATCCAGTTTTCAGTTAGCATGACATGACATACACATCATGACGTGCATACATATGACATTAATAAATGAATGAGATCCAGATGAGCAGTTTCCAGATTCTAGCAAGCGCATAGATGTATGATTAGGGCCGAGGCCCAGGTATGTGTTTGTTTATATGATTGTTTGTGCGTGCTTGGGTATTGAGGGAAGTAAGGAGCGCTTACTGGGTGATCTTTATCACTCATCCCCCTCCTTCTTCCAGTTTTGCAGGTGTTCGTGCTGGGTCCGAGGAGCGGTTGGATCGAGGCTGCCGGAGAGGGCACGCACGCACATCTCGATCTCAGTTTTGTATCAGTTTTGGACCTGTGTGGTCATATGTACTTTTGTATGTATCCAGATGTACAGAAACACTATATGTATATGTGTAAAGGCCTGTGGGCCCATTGTACAGAACAGTCTATATATGTTAATGATGTATATTCAGAAAAGCTTCCGCGTGTGTAAAATTGTATAGTTTCAGGCAGTGATTTTATTTTCGTAGGATTCCCGTCGCGGGTACCCGTATTTTCAGTTTATTAATAAAAGCTTCCCGATATTATTCAGCAGCAGGGGTACTCGTGGTGGCAGGTCCTACAGCCTCTTTGCCTCTTATTTTCATGTATAAATTTTGGCTTGATTTGTGCATGTTTAGACTGATTCTTTTCTGATTTGTTGTACTGGATTTTTTATGAAGAAATTGGTAAGAAAACAACCTTGAAAAATCTAGCATTTTTGTGTAAAACTTAGGTTAGTTACTATTTCAGATAGAGTTTCTAGGAAATAGGTCCAAGGAAAAATCTATATAGTTTACAGGATTGACATAATATTAGTACATGCATATCATGTCATATACAGTATTTCATGAAAACAAAACAGATAAAGACAAATAGTACTACAATAACATAAAATATCTAAAAAAAAAGAATAAAGAATATATTAAAACAAAATATAACGTGAAAAGTCACAATTGAGATCATGCTTGAAACCTATTTGTGTTAGAGATAGAAAATGCTTGCTAAGTGATTTTATCACTCACTTTTTTTCATTGTTTCCTTCTTTGTAGGTCAGTGATTCTTATGACTAAGTTGGAGACGAGAAAGTTGTGAACTTTAGGGTACGAGTTGGCAATAGATAGTATGTTCATGGCTCACATGCTTTTGTAAAATTTTGACTAGTACATGTATGTGTATTATATTGTTACATTGTAGACATAGTATGTTTTATAAATAAAAGACCTAAGTTTTTATATGCATGATTAGTATTTTCCGATTATTAATAGTAAATTTACATTCATGACTTCCGCATGCAAAATTTTTAATTCAGTTGCATTTTTTTACTGTAGTGATTCCTACTATAGGCATATTATTATTCTGTTATTATTATATATATATAGTCTATAGTGACTTGTGGTGGGGAGTGCTACACATACCTTGTTGGCCCAATATGTATTTCTCTCTATAACCAATTTCATATCACAGTGCAATTCAATTTAAGTCCAAATCTAATGTAAATATTATCAATCAAAGTTATCAATAACAAAAAATTAACCAAAAAGTTCACAATTATTTAATATACTTAAATTGAATATTTATAAAAACATATCAAATATTCAATTTCCATTTAATATCCTAACACATCCAAAATGTTCATACAAACAGTAAATAAGTTTACTAGGACAATGAAGGTGTTTTAAGCTTAAAGAAGAGGACTGAGTTTTGGCAAATGGTATGTTCCCATTAAAGGTTAGAATTACCATCTCATCTCTATACATATTTTCTTTCTAATTGATGCTTGCACCAGTTAGGTAATCCTTTATTCTATTGATTATTGCTCTACTTCCAGTTACTTATTAAATTGCTTTTGTAAGCTAGCTCTTAAAGATGATCTCTCTTAATCAAGTTGTTCCTGAAAGGCATGTTCTTGATCTTCTATCCTTTGTCACATGGCTTTCAATTATGTATCGATATCTGAAGCATTTCTCAGCATTATAAATGATTAACTCTTAGCATATTCCTTAAAGCATATAGATTTTTACAAACCAACTTTGTATACTCTGATTTTCTTTCACTCTTTGCTACCTTAAAGAAAAATGCATCTTCATCAGAATGATAAGGCTTATTATCGATTTGTGGCATCTGGTGCCTTAAGTTGAAATTTCTTTCTACATTATTATATTAAAATCAACAAGAACTAATGTTGAGTTATACATATCCTTATGTATAACATAACATTCATAATCATACAAACAAATAAGATACTTACATATACATGTCATGAGTTTTCATCTACTTACCTCTCTTTATCATAACCTTTAATGTGTAGGTATTTGCAAACTTCATTTACTATGGGTACTCTACCTCATTCACATTCCTTGATAGCAAAATAATTTAAACAGTTAGATAGGTTCTCTATTATAGAATAACATAAACATATTGAAATAACAATGTAGTAATAACAAAACATTAACATAAACAAGTCTAGTAGCATGCCCTATAACAATTATTAAGCCACAAATGTGTCTCGATGTCCCTTCACTTGCTAATCCAAAGTTGAGAGATGTTAACGAAATCTTCTCAATTTTAATCCTTGTTGAAATCATAGCCTTTTTATTATTATTATTATTATTTTGGTCATATCTTCTCAAGCATTTCTTTGTATCATTTCCCCACTTTCCTTTGCCAGGCTAAACGTAAAAGATGTGTATGGCCTAATCCTATATAAAGTATTTTTGTAGTTTGTCAAAATAACCTTGTCAATAACTTTGTATACGTCAAACTTATTTAAATATTTTTCAATCATTTTTTACCTATAACTCTACCTAATAGAATTTCTTCATCTCTTAGCTTATATTCTTTCAACTAGAGCCCTCACTATCTATTCTTTCTTTGAAAATCTTCATGATTTATCTAGCATACACTAAACTCAGGTGTATTATAACATTTTTACAAAAATATTACATATTAGTCAACATAAACAAATGAAAATGTTTTACTCAAACATAAAAGAACTGTAATAGTTTGAGGGTAGAATTGTCATTTAGGCCTTTAAATCAAGGATAAAAGAGAGATTTTCTGATAAAAATATATTTGAGAGGATTCAAAGATAAAAAAGTCATTTAAAAGCCATTTGTGGTTTGTATATGGATATTCTGAGAAAAATATTCCATGTAAGGCATGAAGAGAGTGAAAATTGAGATTTCCAGTACATACACAACTGTGTGTCTAGGACACATGACTATGTGTCGTGTTGTTTAGCCATAAATATTTTTTATTTCTCTAGCCATACAGTTTCTAGCTTTTACCATTTTCTTCTCATTCTTCTTCCCTCTGTTCCAGTGAACCCTGGGACTGTTGAGAGAGATTAGCTAGCAACTCAGCTCCAAATTAGAGATCCAGAGGTTCCTAAAGGGAAAGATCCAACTTCCATGGCTAGAGGTAAGTGTTCCCTTACCTCTTTCACCTTGTTCTATAGCGTGTTTCTTCTTTTGGTTGAGTTATGAAAATGTTATTTGTTTGCTGGATGCTGGCTTGAGTTATGAAACATGTTAATGATGATTTTGTGGCTGATTGAATGGATGATTCCATGTTTATATGTGTATCTCTTTGTATACATGTATTTTATGTTTTATTTATGAGATGTAGCATGATTGAGATGAGATTTGGGTGAATACATGAATGCTAGTAGAAGCCTTGAAGATATATTGTTTCTTGGGTGAGATTTTACAAGTGTTTGGATTAGGATTTCTGGGTTTCCAAATAGTTTCTATAGAATTTAAGTTTAGCACACGATCATGCACCCATAGGTACATGTCTGTATGACCTCATTTCTATATGAACATGACCTTACATGACACCTATATGCGTACGAAAACCTAGACACACACCTGTGTGGTTGATGCACATACCCATATGCTCATTTCACAAGCTCGTGTAAGTAAGACACAAGAGTATCAAGAGACAGCTACACGTCTGTACAGTGTTGGACACGACCTTGTGCTTTGGTTGCACACCCATGTGTTGACACCACACACCTATGTAGCTAGCCAGAGTTTTATAATATGATTCCAAAAGCTAGCACGATTGAGAACACGTCCTTCACACATACCCATGTGCTTCGAGACACACGTTCGTACACTTTAAGAAAAATACAGAACACTTTTACAACAGACATAAGCTACTTTAAGTCACTTCTAAGTATTCAAAACTAAGTAATAACAAGATATAAATAACATAACATGTATGATCAGTAGCATAAAACATGACATGTCATATTAGAGTTTTCAGAAAACAGATCTAAGGATCTAATAACATGATTTTATAGTATAAGTATACAATATTTCGAACATCAGTTAGAGGTGAATACAAGGGGGCACCTGTAAGTTCACATACCTACTAGAGAGAAAAATCAGCGTTTGCTAGAAAAGATATGGTTTTTGACCAAGCTCGTTAGAGAGAGTGTTGGTTATGCACAAGTAAACTTATGTAAGATTAGGCTCACAAGACCAGGGTGTCGAATCTTTGTATTCATTAGTCTAGCCAGCACAGCAGATATTTTTAGATATAGTACTTTCTGATTCAGTTTTTAGTAGATATTATATATATATTCAGGATCTTCGGATCGCAGCTTTTATATCAGAAAAAGTTCTAAGAAAAACATGCCTAAGGGTAAGATTTATGATTATTCAGTATTAATATGACATTAAAGCATGCATATCATGTCATATATAATATTTCATGAGACGCGGAGCATAATAAGACAAAGATCAATACAAAAAATAGATTCACCTTAGAATGTAAAGATAATAAAGAAATAAGAAAAATAGTAAAGCAGAGAATACCGAGACGAGTCATTAAACTAGCTAAGTCTTGAAACCTACTAGTGTTAAAGATAGGAAACACTTGTTGAGTAATTATATCAGTCACCCTTTCTTTTTTGTTTCCTTTATACAGGTTAGTGAGTAGAGGGCTAAGCAGAAGCGAGACAGCTGTCAGATTTTAGAGATATGGCTTGGTAGTAGTCAACATGTTTGGCTCACATACTTTTATTCAGTTTTACTCATGAACGAGTGTGTATTATACTATAAAAATATACTATATGAATGATATGTTTTATAAATAAAGAGAACCTAGGATTTTCAATGCATGTTCAATATTTTCTGTTTACTATTATAGTAAATTATATTATGTACAGCTTCCATACAAATTTTAAATTTAGCAGCAGTAGCAACTTTTACTGTAAGGATCCCCGCTATAGGTATATTATATTTATATATTTATATCATGTTTAGCAACGTACGGTAACTTGTGGCGAGGGTCACTGCATAAACTGTCGTGATTGGTAATGAGCCATTTCTAACTATGGTTATTTTAATCTTGCTATAGCGTTTATATGGTAACCAATAATGCTAACCTCTACTACATTTAGCTAGTGCATGTTTGTATCCAATTGGTAAATATCAGTGACTGATGGTACCATTGATGGCATATGAAATAGGGGTGAAGACTTGTCTTCATTAGTCTAACAGTATGATGTCCCCTATTTTTTTGAACGATGACCTTTGCCTCTTCCAATACCTTAGCCTATTTTAAAAGTAGATGTCTCATAAACATTTTGAACTATAACTATTATAATATTATTTGGTTTTGCATAAACACCATAAATATAAAACCATTATGAAATTATCATACTTGATACCATGAAAATGTTAACATGAGTACTTAAAAGAAAATATATTTGATATCAGATTAATATAACAAATATAATCAAAGTAGATACATATAAAAAATGCATACCATATATTTGTCTATACAATATCATTGGAGTATACGTACTGGACATAAACATAAATGTCCTTAGTAACTATACAATAAATTTACACTTCATCATTTATTTCTTCCTTAATATTTTCCGTCGATGCAACTTTTGCCATATTTTCAAAGTTGTCTTCGTTGACCTCCATATTAATTGTTTCATAGTCACTATTAGGATCATTCAATTGTCCCAAACAATCATCCATTGTTACTGAGTGGTTATCATGTTCATTTACTTGGAATACAACTTTATTCGAGCCTTCTTGATCACTTCTCATTGACATTTCAATAATAGTATTGACTTTAATTTTGTAAATTGTTTATTAGTCTAGTTTGTCTGATCTCACACTTGGATACAATATGTACTATACCTGTACTACTTGGAATACGAATATAAAAGGTTTATACTTGTTAAAGTATCTTGCATGGTTAACGCTCGCAAGTCTATATTTTTTATGAACCTTCATCCTTACACTTTTTGTCAAATTAAACCAATGACACTTAAATATGATAATCTATGTAATCAGGAGCTTTGGGTACTCAAGTTCAATAACCTTAATCTAACAACCATAAAAGTCACTAGTTACATCATTGTAGTTGGATCTCTTAATGCATATGCCATTATTCACTGTAACTCGCCTAGTATCTCATTCTTTTATATGAAATTTATGACCATTGAAAAAGTAACTAAATTACATTTTAACCATTCGTAATAGCTCTTTTGCAAGATCTCTTAGGAATTTATTTTCAATGTTTCCCTAAGTTTATTACATAATGTCAAAATTGTTATTTATATATGAACCAATTTGAATAAGAATAAAAGTACCCTTAATCCTAGAATTAACTTACATAGTACTTGAACCAAGTTGGGAATTCATTCTCTAACTTTGAATCAACTTCTACACTAGTTATATAAGGCTTTTCTCTTTTCAATTCAATAATGTATGTACCAGGAATCATAGTAAGAGTACACTTAATTAGTATTAACTCAATATGATGTGCATCAATTATATTTTTTGAAACATATACTTGTTGTATAGTTAGAACTTAACATAGTTAACAAAATATATGAGTGCATCATCATTATCTATTTGTTTACTAAGGGTCTTATTATGCATTGACTTAAGGCTCAACCAGGGTGGGAGAATATAGATAGAGTCCCTTCTATATGGTTTACATTTGGTCCTTA
This sequence comes from Anacardium occidentale, assembly GCA_026122585.1. Lineage (NCBI taxonomy): Eukaryota > Viridiplantae > Streptophyta > Magnoliopsida > Sapindales > Anacardiaceae > Anacardium > Anacardium occidentale. The sequence continues at coordinate 12,874 of JAJEJH010000186.1, forward strand.
ATCATTGTGAGGTACCTTTTTAGGGCATGTGTACATGTGAGCTTTAAAATAATAAGAATAAATGTACTTGTCTCGTTAACAAGGTGCACGTTACATATGGAAACTTCAACCCTCGCTTTGTTCTTGACATTTTTCTTTAAATAATGTAAAAATCTAGTATACATAAGAGGCAACATGGTGTAACCATATCATTTTGGGCTAATTACAACACATACTAAATTAAATAAGTTATGATGTACCTTTTAAAAAGGTACATCCAGCAGTACTGTAACAAACCACCTAGTTGGGTCTTTGTCAATAAATACTCCATTAAATAAAAAAAACTAGGGGAACAAATTCTATTTAACTTATATAAAATAATAAGAATTTATACTTCGAGGTGGATAAGGATTTCTTCGCATAGAGTGATGCTAGTTAAATCTTTGAAAAATAAAGTTAATTCTATCAAGGCTACTTATGCATTTTTTGGTAAAATTCCTGAAATGTAATAGGTAGCAAGGTGGCATGAATACATGATAGCTATGACTTTTCATTCTGAGTAGCTTATCCTTTTGCATGTTAACATATCGAGGCATATTTGAGATATACATATCTGAACATTTCAAGTCTTTGACTTACAAATATCGTAATTTTTTTGTACTCTATTTAAATTGTAACATGCCTTTGGGTATCGACCATTGTTTGTATCTCAGTCACCTCTCTTCTTCTACAAAGCAAAGCCATATCTTCTCTAGCTTTGGCATTGTCTTTGGTTTTACCTTTAACATTTAGCCCTATGTTGAATACATTTTTAAACATATTCTTCTTAATATGCATCATATCCAAATTATGTCCTATTAGATTAGTTTTTCAGTATGGTAAATCCTAGAATATGCTTTGCTTTTTCTGCTTACAATTTCTATAATTAAAAGCACTAAAATCTAGACCCCCAAGCTCTATGACTTTCCTTAATCCCAAAGTTTCAATTTGCTCTAACACTTCTTCCCTAATCCTAATTGGTCATAGTAGTGCATCAAAAATTTGTTTATTCCTAATGGAAGCATTCTTAATCCACCTGAAAAGATGATCTAAAGGAAGAAATCTACGATGATTGTTAAACTATGATGTTTTCCTTCTATGAGGTAAGATGAATGTGTGAGAATACTCCATGCAATATGGATATGCCAACCTACCAATTGTACCCAACCAGATAACATTACATAAGTTGGAAAATCACTAATAGTCTATAATAATACAACTCTCATTTGGAAATTTATCTTTTTAGAAACATTTTAAGGTTTCACTCTAACTTCTTATAATTGTTGTAACTTAATAATCAACGATTGCAAGTATACATTTATGTTTTGTTTTGGATTTTGTGGTCCAAGCATAATAATAGTCAGGATCATGAATTACTCCTTCATACAAATTCATAAAGGTAAATTATATGTCATCACAATAACTAGCCAAGAAGAATATTATTGCTCTGATTGTCCAAATGGTTGAAATCTATTAGTACACAATCCCAACCTGACATTTCTACTATTTGATGTGAAAGTTAGATGCATGTGAGCAAAATGCTTCCAAGCCTACGTATTAGATAGACAACTAATTAGCTCATCTTGTTAGACATGCTCACTATGTCATCTCATGTCCTTTAAAGTCTTTTTTGAGGTATACAATCTCTGAAGTCATAGAATGAATGGAAAATAATACATTTATTTTTAAGGTACTTCTTTATTTCATGAGGAAGCACCACATCTAGCACAATTATACCTTGAATGATTGTAGAAATTACAACTTTGTTTATGTAAATCATCACCATAATATATCATACAACCGTTCATGCAACAATGAATTTTCTAATAGGTAATCCTAAACCTTCCGCTAACTTTATTGTTTTGTAGAAACTAGATGTCATCATGTGACCTTTAGGTAAAGACTCTTTCAAAAGATCTATCAAGACATCATAACACCTATTAGTCATATTGTATTCTGACGTAATACGTAGTAATCTAGTCATGGCTAATAACTAAGAATGAGAACTGTTAGGACAAAAATCCTATATCAACACTCAATATGTTATACACTTTTTATGTTGATGGATTTAGGGAAACCTTCATGGCTCTGGAATAAACTCAAGCCCCTCAATGTCTAACACCATGCTTTAATAGGATTTGACGTTCTAGCATTTGCCCTAGCTAAAGCACAAATAATATCAGCTTAAAAAGTAAATCTAACATTCAATTCCCCAAGTTAATCCCAAATGTAGTAGTCTAAGACAAAACCATATTTGAGTAAATCATTCTTTACTCTTCAACTTCCTTATGTATTCTAATATGAAAATATGTACATGACCACCTAATTCTTGTGTCATCCATACATTTAGGATGACTATAAGCAAAGGAAAAGAATTCGTCAATCCTCTTTATAAAATCCATGCATAATGTCCGCTTATTTTTTTATCTATTATACATCTACAGGTGATCGCTACTCATATTTCCCATGTTATAACCTAGGATAATGACATCTAATAGTCATGCAATCAATCCATTAAACCTGTGTATGCTCCTAACATTATACATTCAAACTAGTCTAACCATATTACAAAACATCTTTTAGACATTCTCATTTTTTTGCTAATTGAACTATAACCCAAATTTCCATGTAACAAATACAAAAGAATAATGAACCAAAAACTTTTGCTTGTCTTACTTGTACATATTTTTTGTTTTTTGCTTTTTTCCCCCTTATAAAACAACCAACAAGAAACAAAGCATAAAGGTTTCCTTTGATAAAAAGTCCTCCAGGTTGCTTCTTTCAAATTAACTTCTACACAAGATATAAACATTCTTCAAAAATACAGTATATGGCTTCCATTCTCTTCCCTTCAATGGACATAGGAGCAATTGCAAAAACAAAAGACACCCATGTGTTATGATTGTAGGACTTATTAGCAGCTATACAAAATTAACCTCATTTTCTTTAACAAAGTGCAATAAACTCATTCCATGAAGTCTAAGCTTTGTTACCCCCACACAAACATAATGGTCCTAATAAATAGAAATACATGATAGTCAAAAAGAAAACTAACATAGTTTAGCCACAAAGGAAAGTTGAAACCACATTCTAAAATACCAAATATAAGAAAAGAAACAAGATGAAGACATGACAACAATAAGAAACAACGAAGCTCTTAATCAAAGTAAACAAATAATTATGCAAAATCGAGTTTAAGATTTCAGTGTTTACCTTTGTTTGTGCATCTTACTGATTTCGATAGCTGGTGAATGCAAAAGGATAGAGATTATGTTTGACAAAGACAAATTAGGGTGGGAAAATTTAGGGATTTCTTTTTGTGCACAAAATGGAGAATAAGGGGTTTGTGATTTCATTAATTAAAAATTTATGCTAATCTAAAGCTGCAGTATTTAAAAAAATCCACATCAAGTAATAAAATGAAGTTATTTAAACATTATATACAAATTATATATAAATTATATTAAAAAATAGCAATGAAAATATTCCAATGCCAATATGTATCGGATTAGTTACATAATGAAACATATGATGGCAGTTACCATTGGTTTAGCCTCAAACCATATTTCCAATTCTAAAGAGTATTGAATTATGATTGATATTATGATCTCAGATTCATAACAGTTACTAATCCGATGTTAAATTTTATTACAAAAATTAGAATCGGTTTATGAATCAATGATATATAAACATAAAACAAAAAAGATAAATAAATTATATAAATATTAGCAACAAAAATATTTCAATGCTAATATGTATTGGACTAGTTTTAGAATGACGCATTTGATGCTTGTCACCATCGTATTAGCATTATACACAATTCCAATGCCAAATAGTCTCGGATTATGGCTAATACTAGAATAAACAAATCCTGTTGGACACTAATATGATATTAATTAATTTTTTGTTTTTATTTTGAGGTTGGTCTGATTCAAATAGTATTAAATTCGATACTAATAACCTTTTTTCTTGTAGTGGCTTGAATTGACTATAAAAGCAAATTTAAATATAGAGAAATGATTACTTTATCCCCAAGACAATTATATTTTTGTTATACTTCGTACATGTATATAATTATGTGTAAATATTACAAGAATTAACTAAATTATTTTGTATAATACTCATTTGATTTCGTTTTAATGACAATGTTGTTATAATACTTATTTGATATTAGAAACCTTTTTTCTTTGTAGTGCCTTGAATTGACTATTGAAGCAAATTTAAATACAGAGAAATCATCATTCTATCCGGAGACTATTATATTTTTGTTCTGCCTTGTACAGGTATATAATTTTGTATAAGTAATACGAGAATTAACTAAATTGTTTGGTATACTACTCATATGATTTGATTTTCATGACAATTTTATGTTTGTCTGTGGCCATACATAGATTACACGAAATTCATTTATATATTTAAAATGGTGACCACTTTTGTATACCCTATGATGGGTTGGATCCCCATAAAATAGTTAATTTAATTAATTTTCTTCATCTTTATTGTCCCTCTGTGTTTATCTCTCTCTATATATAACATTATTAGATTATATACATCAACACGTGAATGTAGAATTGTAATAAAAATTTTATAACATGGTCCCAAAATACACATTAAAATTCAATTAACAAAAACTTCAAAAAAAAAAAAAAAAAAAAAAACCACTTCAACAGATCAACTTAAACTAATTAGCGAAATTCAAGTTTTCAAAATTTTTTAATATAATCAGTTCGATGTTTTGTTTCTTTTGTCAGCAGGCAAGTAATTATGCATGCTTCGGCGTGTTATGCGAGAACGGTACTGGTATTACGTAGATTCTGCTGCATGCAAAATTAATTCGTGAGAAATTCGTTCATTTTTAGCAAATACACTACGTAAAAAAATATATATAAAAAAAAAATCAAAGTGCGCAATTTCTTGGGAATTTAAGAAACTATAAATAAGAGAAACTGTTTATGACTCTAAATATCCTAAAGATCGATCTAATCTCATCAACTAAATATTTGTTCTAAGTGGCGTTAACAGGCTCAGTTGTGAGTCCAAACCCAAAGGGGAAAAGTGGATCATAATTAGGATCACCAACATTCATGGGGAGCTGATCCGTAGTCCTGAACCAAGTACGAGGGAGCTTCCCAGTGAATCCATAATCTCCGAACAGAACATCAGCAACGCCTTGACCTTCAGTGCCCGGTAGCCATGCCGCAACAACAGCGTCTACTTGGTGCATCCAGGGCTCAATTGTTACTGGTCGCCCAGATACTACCACAACAACACATTTTACTGAAGCACACACCTTGGTCAGTGTGTAGGGCCCTGGCTCTGCCATTGTCAGGTTCATGCTGTCACCTTGTGTCTCTGCATACGGAAGCTCTCCGACAACCACAATGGCGTAGGAAAAGTTTTCAGACTTGACATAGTCCATATCAGGATCCTCATTGTAGATCACTTCAGTTCCAAGGTCAACTGCTGCTGTAATACCATTCAAAATTGTGGTTCCTGTGTTTTACGAAGATAATGTGAAACCTTCTAGCAGATTGCCATCAGAAAAGATAATGTAATTGAATCCTTCTGCGAGAATACAAGAACATACCAGCAGAGATGCTATTGCCTCCTAGTCCTTGCCAAGTGATAGTCCAGCCGCCACATTGGTAGCCTAAATTATTTGCATGGGTGCCGGCAACTAAAATCTTTTGTGCATATTTGGGGAGTGGCAATAGAGGACCATCTGCATTCTCTCCGTTCTTCAACAGAACTAGGGATTTCCTCACAGCTTCCCTCGCCAAATCTCTGTGAGCCTATATTTTTAACAGAAGATAATATCAATTAACTTGAAACACAATACATATCTCTTTCTTAACAGTAACATTCACAAGCCAACCTGGCTTCCAAGGTAAGGAACAAAGCTCTGATCGGCCATGGGATTCTCAAATAGACCCATAGTGAACTTGATTCTCAAAATCCTGGTCACAGCATCATCTATGCGACTCATGGGGACAAAATTATTGTTGATAAGACCAGTAAGAACATCTATGAACTCAGAATGGTTGAAGGGAAGCATGAACTGACAAAAAAAAAATTGAAAGATTAAAATCTCAGGAAAACTCAAATTTACCTAAGCCAAAAAAAAAAAAAAAAACCTAACCATGTCAATGCCAGCATTGACCCCTGAGAGAACTGAGTATGTAAAGTTTGCATGAGGAGGATCGGTGATTCTGTCAATTCCCTGCCAATCAGAGATTACGAAACCCTGCAAAAAAAAGAAAAAAAAAAGGAGCAACAGTAATTATAATAATAATTGAATTATTTTATTTTATTATTATTATATGCTAAATAAGGCTGCATTACAGTGAAGTTGAGAGTGTTCTTGAGATAATCGGTGATGAGTTCAAGGTTGGCATGCATCTTGACTCCATTCCAGCTTGAATAAGAAACCATGATTGTGGAAACTCCCTTAGCGACGGCCTGGAGGTAACCTTTCATGTGAATGTTTAACAGTCCATTCCAGTCAATTAATGTGTTGTTCTCATTGATGCCCCCCGCGGTTCCACCGTCACCCACAAAGTGTTTCGCACAAGCAGCTACCTTATTTCTGGACGTCAATCAATCACCGCATATAATGTTTTATATATAATCTTCTATCAAAAAATCATTAAAATTAATCTCAAAACTTACGTTCCAGCAACATAAGGAACACCCTTTGCCCAATCGGCAGGAATATCTCCTTGCAAGCCAGGAATGATATCTGTCATTTCTTCAACAATACTGGGATCCTCACTGTAGCTTTCGAAACACCTTCCCCATCTGGGATCTCGGCAAACCTGTCATTCATCAACATTAGTCAGATTAAATTCTGAAGCTTCCTTCTTGGAGAACTTATAAATGTTTATATATATACCGCAACGCAGGGAGCAAAAACATAATTGATCCCAGTGGCTCTAACTTCAAGAGCAGTAGCTGCGCCAATCCTCTTAACGAGGTCGGGATCCCTGAATAAGGAAGCGGATTACATCTTACAAGAACGTTATGCAAAATTTATTTTCCTTTATAAATGATCCATTATTTTACCTTGTAGCACCGAGGCCAACGTTGTGCGGAAATACAGTGGCTTTATAAACATTGTTGTTACCATGAACAGCATCAATACCATACATCATAGGAATTCCCAGACGGCTTGAGAGTGAACCGTTCTGGAAATCATTAACCATGTTAATCCATTCCTCTGCAGAGGCCTGAGGCTTCGGCACACTTCCTCCACCACTTAGTACACTGCCAATGGAATAATCCTTCATGATGTCCCGAGTGGCAGTCGTGCGGTCTAATTGTACCATTTGACCAATCTTTTCAGCAAGAGTCATTTTTCTCATAAGATGTCTTATTCGCTCATCGATGGGCTCTCTTTCGTCTTTGTATTTCATGTGCTTTGCTTTCGATTTTGATCTTGCATGTGCTCTTGCTTCAACTGTGGAAATCATACAGCATAAGAAGATAAGTCCCAGTAGGGGAAGTATTTTTCTCAGCATCTTGACTTCGATTACTGTTTGATTCTACAAAAGAAATAAAAAAAAAAAATTTAAATCAATGGAGAAGATGAACAACTAAAGAAACAAAGTACTGGTATATATTGAACAAAAATTAAAAAGTACCATATGTTTGATGCTGAGAATAGAACAGTACTGTGAGGAATTTATAGGAGAAGAAAGTTGTTTCCGAAAATCTCTCAAATTTAGTTGATCTTATATCAAATGATTTACTCTTAAATCTGAATTCAAAAATATTATGAAATTAGAAATATTTTCCAGTTCAACTTGCAATATTTCCATTGGACGAACTAACAATTAATTTAAAATAAGAAAAACAAGTACAGTCAACAAACCGGATAAAATCTAATCTTACGGGATTGCTTGGATAAAGATCATATTATTATTGAGCATAAATCAGATTGAATTATAGTAATTATAATTTTAAAAAGATCAAAATTTAAAAAAAAATTCTTTTTATTCTGTAATTTTTGTGGCTCATCTTCCTTTTCTTCCTTTTAAATCCTGGTTTTCGTCCATCAGGCTTCAGATCCTGGTGAAACACTCCTCATGAAGGACAATAAAACGGTTGAGATTAGCTGCTGAAAATATCGATGGTTATGTTCTTCGCTAGACCTTCCTTTAGAAATCTGAGTGACGAGCGCTTATCCTTGGCAAACTCATCACGAAAGAGGTCCTGGCTTTGGTTTCTCAGGACTTCGATCAATGTCAAGATGTGAGCGTTGCACAACCGGCAGCCCCCTCCCCGTTTAATAGCCTTTTGTTTACTGACGGTTTTAATGGCCACACTTGGTCTCGTTGGCATATTCTGGCCGGTGATAAACTTTCGCGAATGCTCCAACTCAGACCAGCTTCCCCAGCATTGAACAGTTGTCGCATGATTGAAAAATACTGAAATTCGTATTTTCTGTATATGAGCTGATTCAAAAAGACATATTGGCATTTGGGTTTGAAGAAAGAGATAGGAATTAAGATTGCGGAGAGGTGGAAGAGGAAATTGAAATGAAAATTGAAAAAGAGAAAGTCATCTCAACCACATGCTTTACGGACTTCAACACTCTTCTCCAGCTCATCTTATTCTCCAAATCAAATTCACTTAATATTCAGAGACCCCACAAAAGGACGACGTTTCAGATTTCAGTGAGCACCATCTACAATCCTTTCTGCATGTGTTTGTTTCTTGGTTTCATGAATGTCGTTGCTGATCAGAATAAGATGAAATTAGTTGAAGCTGCACACTGTGACATCTTTCGTGGTGGGGTTGGTGATGGAGCTGGTCAATTATATTCAAATTAATCTTTTTAAACTCAGAGCAAAATCTAGATGTATACTATTTTGGAGTCTTCCATCCTTCGCCATCAATGTACTCACTTTATATTGGTGAGCTCACCCCATGTTTAAGAGAAAACGACTTCAGTTTTGAAATTACATGCAAATGATTTACTTTGTGAAACTGGCTAATTCTGACCAACATTTTTCCATTAATCAAGTTATTTAATTGCATTTTTCCCTCTTCAGTTTTTAGTCCTGTAGAGAACTCTAGCTTGTTTGTATGCACCCAATTGCCCTCTAAATAATAAAACTTCAAGAAATAAATAATAAATAATTAAATAAAGAATGAAATGTAATTTTGATGGTAGCAAAATCTATACATGGTTATAATTAATTTCAATTTTAGTGAACAATAATTAGGAGTTAAAATAAAAATAAAAATAGGTTTTGTATATTTATGAAACCATTCAAAAACCGTAATTAGTCTTCTGACTTTTTTATTGTTATTACCGAAGTTTCTTAAAAGGAAAATTAATTAAAATAATCAAAACATTGAATAAAATATAATTTTATTCAATGTTTTTCTACTCTTACGAAACTGCTCCAAAATTTGCATTAAAAATCAGTGATTTTTTGCATTCCTATGCATGGTATGTCAATCATGTGCACAAGTAAAATGACAAAAATGCCACTTATTTATATAAGGCTACAAATTCAAATTGGCGATGACATTTCAATTTTTGGTGTCTTTTAGCAAAAATAAGCACTAAAATGGAGATTTATTTTATTATTGTTGTGATTTAGGACTTTTTTTTCATTTTTGAGAGTTGAAATCTTTTTTTTTTTTTAGTTTGAAAATGGTTTTGTTATGCATTTTGATTGGTTTTTTTACTTGCACAAGCATTAGAGTAGTTATAACATATGTTTGGTATGTATTGGTGTGGGAAAATAGATTGGCAAACATGTTAGAGTCTATACATGTGTTTGTTCATAGAGTACGCAGATGACATGTGTACTATACAAAAAGCATGTGTACTGAAGAAAGGGGGTTTTCAAAAGAAAGGGGTTTTTTTGTCGGGGCAATTTGTAGTTTTTTAAAATCTAGGCGGCAACATGGTACGCGACAATGCACATGCAATTTTGGGGAAAATTGTTGGGTTCATAGCATAATTTATTAGACATACGTGTGACTCTGCATACTTGTCAATAAAACCCAAATAAAGACATTATTTTTAGAATTTTTGTAATTTTCATTTTTTGGTTTTATGATATTTTTCAATCTAGATTGTTACTAGGGGTGTTGTTTGCAAAACTTTTCATTAAAGGTAAATATATATTAAGAAACTTGAGTTAATGATTTGTTTGTTGTTTGTAGGTAGTGACACAATGAGAACCCAATAAATATTGAAGAAAAAGACGTAGGATTGGTGGCCCATAGTGTACACTTAGATATCCAATTGCGACATGATTTCAATAACCTATCGATACTATTGAAGTCACAGATGACAATATTCAAGAGGACATGTTTAGGAGAGTTCATGAGGCTATAAGACTCTTAATTTAGTGAAGTATTAGTTCATTCATCTATGATAAGTGAATTAGTCAAGCTCACAATATCAACAAATTAATTTTACTTCTTGATCAATGGCACAGAGGTATGATTCTAGTCATACAAGTTTGTCATGATCATAGGATTAAGATTCAAGCATCGTATAGAGTATTGACAATGTGTTGGTTTCAGTATGGGTCACTAAATTTGAGAGTAGTACTTTAAGGGGTTGGGATCTGTTACATATGGAGACGTATATCACATATTGAGAAGACACCTTAAGAGTTGAATTTAGTTGATACAATGAAGATAGGAATTTTGTACTATCTTTACTTTGGTTTATTGGGCAGCAACCATAGAATAGTCATTTCGAATGAGGTTTTTCAGTGAATGACTTAGATTAGTTCAATACATATTTGTAGGGATCTCGAGTATAAAAGATGGCATTCTAGTCTATAAGAGAGTAGGTCGATTGACTTAGGGTAGAGTATATCTTAATCAGGTAGGATTCCTAACACATGAAGTATGTCATTATGGGGTTCCTATTGGCATTCCAGATAAATACATCATATTTATGAAACTAATATTGAGAATTTAATTTTATTTATTGAAAATATTTTATAACATATTTATGTTGATATTTTTCAACTATGAATTTATGAGACATTAAAGCTAGAGTAATGGGTGGATCAAATTAGGTATGTTATTCTACATATACTGAGGTGAAGGATCTGAGACACCCCTAAACAGGATAATGTTGACATTATTTTTTGTGGAGACAAGGTAAGTTTGTAATTTTTTTCAGTAGAAAGATGTTATTGTTACGTAGCAAAATTTTACCAATATATGTAAATGTCAAACATAACCACGTAAGGCGATAGGTTAAACCATTAGAGGAGAAGAAGGCATCAAATTGGCATCCACGATTATGATGTACATGTGTTTTAGAATGAGATTATCCTCACCATCAAAGTCTTCATCTTAAGACTACCCAATGATAGTTTACTTCAAATAGAAGAGCATAAAGGAGAGGTTTTAGCTTCTCTCATGACCTTGCTACTAAGCCACCCCCCTATGAGGCTCTCATTCTTAAATCTAATAATGTTGAGTGAGACACCTCACCTTGCTCAAGAAAGGATGAGTGGAGGATGTTTATTATCACTTGTTTATTATTAATGATAGTCATGAAGTTGATCATGGAGTAATTGGTAGAGTAAATGATAATCTAGATGACGAGTGTAGAAGCATGAGTCTTAGATCACTTGACCCATATCAAAAGTTAGGCAAGCATTTAAGGATGATTTTAGAGGTAAGACATTGATGGATAGTAATTTTTTTAATATTATCTATGTATCATAAATAAAATGACATTTTGTTTATAAGGTTTACATCAACTAGAAAGCCTAAACGGATGAGTGTATTTTGGGGATGGTGGTCCCACTTCCCCAAGATTCCAATTAGGATGATAGATCTATCAGTGATGTATGTTATGAATAAGTTATTTGTTAACATTTTATTGTTTATATAATGTAATTAATTAATTGGTTTTTATATTATAAGGCACCCATACAAATAAGGGGTTTATAGGTATAGCCATTGTACAAGAGGTTATGGCATCTGAAAGCTCAACTGAAGAGGTAACCAAATGTGCAATTATAGTTGAATTTGCATTCAATTTATCTATCTATTTTCCTTATTTGTATACATTTTTTTTACATCAAGACAAAGAGATCCCTAACGCGAATGTTTTGAAGGTACTATTAGAGAAAGTGTCTCCAAAGGTGTTAGTGACACTGTACACTATTATTGTGATAGTATGTTTACAATCCTTATAGTATGGTAATACCATTCAGATTATTAACTAGGTAAATAAAATTAAGGTAATGTTTTAATGATAAGGTGACATCGAGATAAAGAACCTAGTATATTACACTTTTTTAGATTATTGTGTCGTAAAGGGACATTGTAACATCTCCCCCTATAACCAATGTTGTCATTTTAATGTCATATTAAGAGACATTAACAGCTTGATTGAATTAGAGCATGGTACGAATACTTAAGGTTAATTTTGTATCTTTATTCATATTAAGTAATGAAATTAATAAATAAATTTTTATTCTAGGTGAAATTATAAGACATGGCTATAAAGTGATAAAGTGTTCACGCAATTGCAGCCCTTACACTAACTTGACAAAAGAAAAGGGTTATTGAACAAATTTGCAACTATTAGTACTTTTAGATGATTGTGGAAACAAGGTTCACGTCAATGTAAGCATAAAAAACTCTAATAGACATGAGAGAGGTAGTTGACATTGAGAGTAAAGAAAAGTTTCTTTTTTGGACAACTATTGTTATGCAAAAAAAGTGGTTAGAAGATGACGTAAGTGATACAAGTCTTTGGTTTATCATTTGTTATGTCTTTGATTTTATATATATATTTAAAAAATTTCTAATTTAATGTATTTTATTGTTTTAGTATATAAAGACATTTTTGACACTTTTATAAGTAGCCTTGATTAAAAAAAAAATAAAAAATTAGACTATGGTCCATTACCATGAGGTGGCCCATCTTTCAACGACTAGTTCGAGAAGAACCTAAAAGAATATGTGTGACCAAACATGCATAGTTTGTTGATTGAGGGATAGATCAAACTTGAGGTGTATTTTAGATGTTAAAGCGACATAGATGAGGTATGTGTGCTTAAATGCCTATTTAAGTGTCATAATATATATATTTGTTCATGTTTCTCACAATTGAAATGTTAATAGAGGTTTTCATCACAATCAATTTTGACAATCCATATTGGGTTTATAGCATTTTTCACTTAAAATGATAGGAGATCACAATCTATGATTCATCACGGAGCTTTACCATTAATACAACATTGTTCGAGAATGTATCCACCCAAGTTTAGTCCATGTTATGATTATACGAATTTCATACTGGGTAGAGCAAGGCCAAGTAGTGAGAAAGGATCCCCTAACATTAGTTAAGAGGGTAGAAATCCCTCAACAAGCATTGAGGTCTGTGACTGTAACATATACATGTTACAATTCATGGAAACGTCGGTACTATAGTGCCAGATAGACTTCAAGGATGATTCGATGGTGACACTAAGGTGATGGCTGGCTCACAGTTGTTTTAAATGTACATTGAGTGGTTTTTTTTTTTTTTCTTTTTGTTTTACTTTATGTATATCATTATTGTTCCTTTGCTTTGTTGCATATTAGTTGTACTTGGTAGCATTTTATTTTATTATCTAGGTTGTACATTACTTATTATTCATGTTATTATTTCTTCACTTTATTGCATATAAGTTATTATTTAGTAATGCATTATCATATCAAATAATGATAACATAAAATATCTATTTAATTAACACTTGATGATAAATAGTTAGGAATCCATACTTACATGAATATAACATTGATTACATACATATATTTATCAAATCAAAGAAAACAACATTGAATTCATATATATACTTATCACATGAACACAAAATTGAATACAAGTATATATATGAAGTGATCAATGTTCAGGCAGTAGGATAGATGTGGGGTATAGTCCTCGTCTTGTGCAATTTAAACTTGTCAGACCAAGTTACCTATAACAACTACATTTTCATGGAATTATGTTTTGATCTTTGTTAAATGGATGTCCAGCTTGTCTACGAGTAGTGTAAAGAGGCAAAAAAAACAGTAGGTGAGTTAATGTATATCCACTCAAACAAGTCCAACAATGAATTGATATCTTTAGCATTCATTAAAGTTGGTGCCCTATAATCATGTGTCCATTGTATATTGGTTGCATATATTTATGTATTCTGATTGTATATTATTGTACTTATACATTGTTTGATATTAATAATATAAGGTATTTTAGATATTTTGTTTCTTCAAACATATATTATGTTCTTAGTATGTTAGAATTGAGATGATGAATTCAAATGATTAATCGTGCTTTCCATATGTTTATATAATGGCTATATTAGAATCATTTTATAATCCTAACATCATTATAAGATCAAGGGAATTATCATAGTGTGTATAATTCCATCAAAAGGTGGTGGCGCTTTACATGTAACGAGGTTGTTAATTACAACCTAGTCCTCTACATGGTGCATGATTTGGTGATTGTGTTCATTGGACAGGCTAATAAGGATCTCATATAAATAGTGTTATTTATGTCTATAGATCAATACTCATAACTTGGTAGGTACATGTTGTCTCTTGACTTAAGGTTTATTAGACTATCTCATACTAAGAGTGGTGCCATTTAACATCGTTAAATGCATTATCATACCTAAGGTGTTATCAAGATGAGTGATTAGCTGTATTATGATAAATATGGAGACTATAGTAGATCAATATAGGATTTGTTAATTTCTGTGGCACCTACTATTATATATTATTGTTTATTACTATTTATTATTGTTATTACTTATATGAAATCATTTTTAATATATAGTAAAGGTTCCACCCTTACTTATCTAAAAGCATGTATTATACATAATCTGATAACATAAATATAATGAAAGTACCATACAACTTGTTGAAACATTATATATTAAACACTTGATAAATCATACTATACATGTTATACATATAAGTTGTACTGAAAAACATATATGTGTGTGTGTGTAATACAGATGGAAGCTACTATTAAAAACCATGTACAATATCCTAAAAGAAATCTCGTACTTTATGACTATATTTACTATTATTTGAAAATATACATGATACTATACATGATATGCATTAGCAATACAAAGCATGCGAGCCAATATGCTATCTGCTAAAAACTATACACACACACGCACACACATACATATATACAACTAAAAACCTGGGTGAATACCAGCTCAAGTTGTATCATACTCTCTAGCTATCTCATGTTTCAGCTCAACTCCTCCGAAAACACTGATCTGTAAGAAAGAAAATTAATAGGAATAAGTGATGAGTCATTCGGTAAGTATCTCTTATCTTTACCTCTGAACATGTCTTATTCTGATTCTATCTCTATGATTGGTCACAAGGCTCTAAGCTCCCCCTTTCTAATATCCTTGGCTTAATCATATATATAGTCTAATAAATTATATTAGCTTATTACTAGTTTAATTGTTTATTTAAAGAACTTAACTTAGTTCTTAACTAGTCTTATAAGTTATTTCCTCTTCTCTAGCTTATCATACTGTTTAAATTTTGTTTCATGTCATATCATAAGTACGTATATGAGTATACATAGATAATAAAATGGGGTTTAGATTGATGTGCCTTAACACAATTACTATCTTATTGAATTTGTTATCTGTTCTCACTTCTTAATTAGTAATTGGGATCTAATGCACTTTTAAGTTCTCTTAGGCCTTAGCTAAAGTCTTTTATGTCTCTACTTATAATGTATATCGTGTAAAAACACTCATTTTTTTTTGTTTGACTTATTCTTTGATGTGTTTGCTCTATTATTTGTTTGTTGGTCTTTGCTTAACTTCTTTCTTATCTTGCTATCTGTGTTCTGATTCATATCATGTTATATGTGTTATGGTATGAAGCATGCTAAAAACATGTATTTGCCTTTAGGTTTGGTTACTAAAAACATTTACTAAAAATTTTGTTGAAAACTAAAGATCTTACAGTATTGAAAAACTATATAAAATTATAACTAAAATCCTTTTATATCTAAAGATACTTGTTGTACTGATCAGACTAATGAATATAAAGATTTGGCACCTTAGTCATGTGAGCTAAACTAGACCAATGATATACCAGTAAGTTAAAAATATCATACCATACTGGCCTTTGGACCAGTAAGTTGAAAATCTAGCCATACTGACTGTAGTAAGTAAGCTAAAAATCTTACAAATGTCTTCTCATGTTCACCCTTAATAACTATCCCAGATATCGAGCCTAATGTTAAAAACTTATGCATATGGATCATTTGATTTTTTTTTCTAAAAACACTGGTTTGACACGCCATGTAATGTAATACTTATCATGCATGATATCTTATTATTATTTCTCGTTTAATTACATTATGTTTAACTGAACAACTGTTATGGATCTGTTTTATGTCTATCTCATTAAAGTTTTAGTTTCTATAACTTATTAAGCTTGTTAATAAGTTTTATGTAAATTATTTTGTATTCTGTTATGTATCTGCTGGTTTTATGTTTTGTTTACTTTATAACTATTTCTATTTTTGTTTTTGTTTCTATTTCTATTTTCAAATTGTAATTTATCACTTACATATACTGTTTCTAGGTTGTTACTGGGTTTCTTTTGCTTATGTGAGTTTGGTCTAGTGATTCTAGACAAATATAGTTTTCTTTTCTTTTTTGTTCTTTTTTTATGTTACTTGTTGCCTTTTTCTTTTCTATGTCTTATTATGGGTGAAATCTCTACTTAAGGCTATTATTTTGCTTATCGTACGATTTTGTACTTTAGAACGCACTGTCATGTGTGCACCACACACGATTGTGTCCTTATATGTATGGGTCTACACAAATCTTTTTACATAGTCGTGACTTTCCATAAGACATGGGCATGTGAAAATGCCTGTGACCTTAAAGCATACGATCGTGTGCCTGAAGGCATTATTATACTAGCATTAGTTATGGATGACTATACATTATCGTGACCATATTGAATACATGACAACATAATCATATATGGGCATCCATAATTGAGGCCAACATAGTAGTGCCTTTGGGCATACAATCCTGTGTCTTAACTTGAGTATACAGTCATGCACCACGATCTACTTTTATGACTCCACTTCTAGGGTTTCCAAATATTTGCCCAAACTTAACCAAATCTCTAATAACCTTCAATCAAGCTTATTCTAACAAACATACATGTAAACATATGTTTCTATCTAAGACCTTCATAATCTCATAACACTTAAATACAACCTAACATGCTTTTGAAATCTTAAAACATATAAATACTTACATGGCTACACTAAGCATGCTCCTACATCCAAAATCTCTTATATCTCATCAGTATTATATTAAAATCAAGTTTATTAAACTTAAGACATGCTAGCTTACTAACTAGACTCATCCAAGAAGATACATGCTATGAAAACGAGGAAAGAGATACGGAAACACTTACCTAAAGTTGCTAAATCCTTCTATTTATCTAACTCTAACTTAATTCCTAATTGGATTAGCTAACTAACAAACTAATTTTTCTCTTTGATCTATGGTTAGGGTTAGTTAAAGTAGAAAAAGAGAAATGGGAGAAAATTGGTTAAAAACATGATCTCTACTTTGTATAGTTGCATAACTCAAAAGGGACACATGATCATATACCACTAAGGCATATGATCCTACTCCACAACTTAAAAAGCACACGGTTATGCTTCAAAAAAATCACAGATTTCTAGCTTCCAATTTAGTATATAAGAAGAGCCCCTCAAAGGAACCCATGTACAAGCTATATAAAGCCCTCTAAAAGGCTATTATACCTTCTCAATTTTGTGAATCTACTCTAACTAAAAATCTCTCTCTTAACCCTAACTCACAACCTAAAAAGATCATTCTAACCTTAAAATGTTATAATCTCAAGCACGGAATGAGTATCTCAATTAAGTTGTCTAGAACCATGAGTCTATGGCCATAGTTTGAATGACTAGTGTCATTCCCAATCTTGGTTTGGACATATGTATATATGAGGATATATGAGATAAACACATATTTATATCTTAATCTCATAAGATATGGTGATAAACAGATGGTATTGTATGTTAATTATTAGGTTGATCAAGCTCTGAGTAGTTTACTGATACTCTACTACTTAAGTAGACATAATGCCTTACAAGAGGTTATTCATGGTCCATGTCCAAGTTTGACTTGAATCTAAATGTTATTAAGATAGTAGGTGGCTTACAAGTCACACATTATAGAGTTAATAGATTAAGGCTAAGAATTGTGTGCTAATAAGTGTATCACAGTATGATATAACATTAGACTTGTTAGATCTATTCAAATAGAGTTAAAAAGTAAAGATCAAAGATTTACCTTGATGTACAACCATGCATTTCTATAGTGTCACAGGCATGTATCTTGATGGTTAATAAAACCTTGATGTGTTTAAAAGAACTCGATTTAACTAATTTAAAATTCAGATAGTCTGATGATTCAAGGGCATAGATGCCTTACATACAAGCGTACATGGAGTTATTTGAACAGTTATTAAATCATGTGAATGTTACAAATTATGTGAAATGTATATAAACCATAATGGTTACCAAATACAAATATACTGGTTATGAAATTTAGTATACAAACATATATGTCAGGGTCACAGGCATACATGTTTCGTGGTCATACCCATGACTAGCTTTCTATATAAGCGAATGTAATGAATTTTTAAGAAAAGGCTTACATTTTTTAGTATTCACACCTATGACATACCTTTGTTAACATAAAATTTAGCCCTTTTCTCATTTCATATAGACTTCTACAAGTGTTATTAGCCATTTTGACAAAGTAAAACTCATTTCTAAAAGTTCTAAGCCATGAAAAGAATTGAAAAGATTTAATTCTAGCTAGGTGTTTCTACAAACACCCTATGTTTATTAAATTTATAGCATGAGCCTTTTGAAATGTTTGAAAAATGTGTATCCTAGGTATGTTTTCCTCAATGCTTAGAATGAGTTTTAAATTTTCATTGCTTATCGCCCTTCCAACAACTTTGAGAAAACTTAATAGTGGTATCAAAGCCTACATTTTCAAGTTTCAGAGGTTATTGTATAATTTTATGCTGATGGTTGCATGTTTGGTTATTTCGATTTGAATGCATGTTGATGCCATGATAAAATTTGTATAATACATAAACTATGAATTATTGTAGAGTTTTTCCGTTTCCTATTATTTTATTGGATAGTTGTCAATATTGTTGTTGGTTGTGATTGTATGGGGGTTGAATGCTAGATTTTATGTTGTCACATGAAATCATGCTCAATGTGCATGTTTTTATGCATTGAGCATGTTGCTGGAAATTGGTTTTTGCCATTTTGGTCATTTATGGCATTGAGCATGCTATTATCGAGTAGATTTTCGACTAATTTCATCACTAGAATTTCTTGAAATTGTGTTTATCATGACAATGACTTGACATAATTCACAAGGTCACAGCCTCATGAATTCATTTCGTGACTCCATGTATGATCATGCACATTTTGTTCATGCCTGTACATAGAGTTAAATTTGCCTGTACATATGCTCATGCATATCTCATGATGTTGTTTGTAACAGTTTTTGGAATTTACACTAATTCTAGAGTTTGACATCATTATGGTTATGTCTAGAGTAGTCACACCTGTGAGACTCCTTGTCATGATTATAAAGTTGAAGCTCAAATTATGATTGACATGAATGTTATGTTTTGACTTTGGGTTAATTGTCTGGGGTCAATTTGCAACATTTACAAGGTTTTAGGTCTATTTGTAATTTTATGAAATTATAAGGACTAAAACTAATTTTTATATAGTAAATTAAAATTAGTTTAATTATTTTCAATTGTATGTGTATATATTTGGTTGATATCTATGAATAATGTCTAGTATATGAGTTAAGACTTGTCTATGTGTGTTTTGGTATATTTTACAAGAATATATGCTTGTAATTAAATAAAATAAGATTTATGAGTCTCGTCTTCTCTTATGTTTTCTCGATGTAATTATTTTCTCATCTCTATCCCCTTGAATGTAACTCGAGATTTTTGAAATTTGATGTAAGATTTAGAATAGGAATTACTTGTACAATTTCTTGGGTTTTATATAACTAAGAAATAAAGTGATGTAATTACTTGAAGATTTGAAGAAGAGAAGTGAGATTGTACTTGAAGTCTTAAGGAATTGAAAAAACAAGACCTAGGTTAATTAGTCAATTTTGTTGGCTTGTGGCCTGAGATTAGTTAAAACTTATATACTGGCATGTTTATATATTATGTCTTGTTTAGTATAGATGTTAGATTTTATTTTTGTCGAAATATTACCTCACATGCAAAACTAAAAATTGATGAGACCTAATTAAAAACTCTCAATAAATATTAAGTCATAATGGGAAGCCTTTTAATGTAGCTTTGCTAATACATGCCTCTATTCATAGGAACCCTGTTTATCAAAGCAAAGGTAAACCATTATTAGGTGGAAGATTAGTTACTGGCTATATTATGACAAACTTAAATGATAGAAATTAACTTGTTCGCCAAAGTAAAGGTAAAATCTATTAGAGGCTGAATGAGAACATATTTGTTAATACATGAGATATATAGTATCTGATGCACTGATATCAAGAATCATAATTGATACTTACATGGTGTGATGGGGTAAAATCTAACTTGAGATCATGGGCTCTTGCTGATTGATTTAATGACCTACCTATTTGAGTTAACTTAACTAGTTCGCTAAAGTGTAAATAGTCAACTTGAATCAACTAATTTTACTTTTTCTGTACATATGTAGATCATCACACCATGACAAATTTAAATTCATTACATCCCATTCTTAAACAGTAAATAGGCAAGAGGGCATTAATTTTCTTCACCAATATAGAAATCTTTGGATTGTACTATGTTAAGAAGAATGGTTATATGTCCTTAAAGTAAAAAGAGATGCTTATAAAAAGTATCTTAAAGATTGTGTAAAAGTATAGTGTCTCATGTTGACTTCAATGCCACCCAAGTTATACATAAATGTTGAGTCCATTCTTTTTTACCTCTATGAGATATTCAAAGCTCCAAAAAAGATTTAAATGATATTGTAGCATCCCAGATTAGAAAAACCCTTAGGGGTAGAGTTTTGGGGTTAAAAGTGAGATTCAGGAATAGATTGGGAGTCTAGAAGAGTTTAGGGGTGAGATGGTAAGTTTCTAGAGCTTGTGTGGTCTTCGTATGATTCTTTTCGGGAGGTTTCAATCATGCGAAGTGTGGAAAATGAATTTCCTTCATTTTCCTATATGCACGCCCGTGCACATTGCCTTGCACACATATGCAAGTTGCCTAGAAGAGAGAGACGGGAGGCTTTATTAGGATTTCTCACCCATTTCAGCCACTTCCTTTTTTTATTTCAGTAGCTCCTCCCAACCTTAGAGAAGAAATTTAACCTCCAGCAGCTCCCAATCTAGCGAGAGAGCCAAGAGATTAGCTTGAGAGAAAGATTTCTAGCAGCTATGGAGAGAGGTAAGTGTTCGCTTACTCCTCCTTGTGTTTCCCAGCTTGCTTTGATGAATTGTGATGCTTGGATGAGTTCCTTACATGTTGATGAGCTTTGTGCATGCTTATATGATGATGCATGTCGCATGAGATGATGAATTTTCACCCTTGAACCATGCTTGCTTGCTTGTGTGTGTTTTAGTGAGAGAAATGAGATGCTTCCATGGTGGAATGAATTGTGTTTGATGCATGTCAAGATTGAGTTGATATACATGCTTATTGAAGTGCTGGGAATGTATGTTAGAAGTTGATTTGAGATTAATTGAGAAATGGTATAGATTTTGTACATTTTCCAGGCATGTGTTCTTGTTAGAGAACAAGACACACGACCGTGTGCTTGCATGAGCACGACTATGTGCTCTTGTTTTTACAAGAGCATGCCCATGTGCACGCTGTGTGTACGCCCGTGTGACCTGAGGAGCACGATCGTGTGCCTGCTCTTTTCATGAATTATACCTAGAATTCCAGAAACGAGCATGATCGACTGCACGACCAACACATAATCCCATGCGTCTAGGCACACGCCCGTGTGCCTTTGCCATGCATGCCCGTGTGTGACCTCTGCACGCCTGTGTGCCTTGCTCACACGCCCGTGCAACAGCAGAAAGTTTCAGAATAAGTAGTAAAAAGGATAATTAAGTGTGGGAAACCAAACATAAAGCATAATAAGTATCAGATAATCAGATATCAGATAATTAATGTTGCATGAGCATATCACAGCATGACATGTAGCATGAGAGAAGATCAAGGGATATGAATTCAGTAGCATTCAGCATTCAGAACCTGATGTACGGGTTAGAGTTTAGGTGAATCGAGGGGGCATCTATAGGATTCAACTTTCTGATACTAGTTAGATTGTCTAGCATTTCAGATTCAACTTTCTAGCTAGTAGCTAGACTGTTCAACCCACATGGTCAGGATGTCGAATCCCTATGTTCATCAGCCTGATCAGTACAGTAGGTACCTTCAGGTACATATAGATTTTCAGATGCACGTACCCACAGTTATTTTCAGTTAGCATGACATGACATATACATCATGACATGAATAATAATGAAATCAGTAAACAAATGAGATCCAGATTAATCAGTTTCAGATTTCAACAAGCGACTACATGAATGTTAGGGCCGAGGCCAGGTATGTGTGATTGTATGTTGCTTGCTTAGGTTGAGGGAAGTAAGGAATGCTTACTAGGTGATCTTTATCACTCATCCCCCTCTTTCTTCCTTCCTTTTCAGGTGTCCGTGCTGTTGGCGAGGAACGGGTGGACTGAGGCTAGCGGGAGAGGGCCTCATACCACAGTTTCAGTATGTATATTTTCAGTTTTGGATCTGATGGGTTATATTGTAAATGTTTCATTTACTCGGATGTAAAACAGTGTACAGAACAACATGTATATATGAAAAAGGCCATTGGACCTATTGTACAGTATATTGTATTTTCAGTTTACGCTTCCATAGATGTATTCAGATTGTATAGTAGTAGCATTCTTTTTCGTAGGATTCCTGTTGTGAGTACCCAAATTTTCAGATTATTAATAAAAGAACCATATTATTCAGCAACAGGGGTACTCGTGGCGACGAGTTCTACAGATATGAACAAAATGTAGCCTTACATGGTTGTAGGATGAGTGAGGAAGCACGGGGAGGCACTTATATGATCAAGATGATTGGTTACATTAAGAAGCTAACAACTTTAGGTTTGTTATAAACAACAAGCTGACCATTGACTTTGTGTTGTATTCTCTTCCTTCTTCAAAGTCGTAGTTTCTTATGAACTTTAACCTTGTTAACAAAAAGGTATCTCTTCTTGACCTATTGGGTTTGATCAGGGCTATAGAGTAGGACATGGTAAAAGCGAAAGGGAAAAGAAGTGCTAATGGTTAGTGTTCAGCATAAAGCCAAAGGTAAAGCCAAGCCTAAGCCCAAGGCTTAAGTTTAGACTCAAGCCTTACCTACTCTATAGCCTATTAGTGATAAGGAAAATGATAAATGGTTTGCTTCTTTTGTGGTTAACTAGGCCATTGGAAGAAGCATTGCAAGATCTTTTTTAACCATAAAAAGAAGAGGTCAGCTACTTTTACTTCAGGTATATATGTTATTGAGAGTAACCTTACTCTTGATTCATCTTGGGTTGTAATTATAGGATGTAATACTCATATCACTTTTGATATGTAAGAACTAAGGCAGAGTAAATCACTCATTCAAATAAAGGTAAACCTACATGTTAAAAATAGAGTGAGGATCATAACTCTAGCCATAGAATCATATTAACTGTATTTACCCATTGGGCTTTGATTAGAATTTGAAAGTTATTCTATGTAGCTAATGTTTCAAGAAATTTAATTTTTGTATCTGTTTTGGATAAGAAAAGATATGGTTTCTCAATTGCTAATGATACTAAAATCATTAGCTTGAATGATAATCTTTATAAAACAATATGCATGGTAAATGCGTTATACATTTTAAACTTAAATGATAATAAAATTTTCAATGTTAATACAAGTAAACATATTAAGAAAAATTAATTGAACCCTATATATTTGTGGCATTACAAGTTGGACTATGTAATAACTTAAGGTTAAAATAGTCTTTTTAGGTTGAAAATTTGAGAGAAAAACAAGATTTTATAATAAAAAAACTAAGTTAAGAGTGCCCAAGGGTAAAATAGTTATTTAGGGGCTTTGTGTGGTATTTGCATGTGTCTCATTGAAAGGTTTTTGTATGAATAACACGAGAAAGTGCAAAAATCTAGGATTTCCATCACACACAATCGTACATCCCTAAAGTTTCAATGCAGCTATATGAAGAAATTTTTCTTGCTTTTTTAGATCATATTTTATGCTAATTTTGATTCTTATCTAGAGAACCCTAGCCAAAGAGTTAAGAGAGACCAGCCAAGAGCAGTACTTTAAGCTAGGGATTAAGCATAAGCTAGAGAGAGATTAAATATTTACAAGCTTAGAGATAAGTGTTTTCTTACCATTTTCCTCTATTTTCTAAGCATGTGTTCCTTGTCTTTTTTATGTGATGATGATAAATCTTTTTTTCATGATTGAATAGCATGAAAATATGATGAGATGATATGATAGTAATGGTTTGATGAAGTTTTCATGTTAGAAACATGCTTAAGATGTTTTATATTTTAGTTCAGTGATTTGTGAATTTTAAAGAGATTAAAGCTGAGTTTTGATATTATTGATGAGAATAATATGTGAATAAGTAGTATATTGAGCTTATAAGACTAATTGAATGAGTTGATTATGGGTTAATAAGTTTGTATTGGAATCTTTGGCTATTGGATAGGATTTTGGTAAAGTAAAACATAGTGCACAATCGTGCCATCGATAAATTGCATGATCATGTAATCATATTTCTATAGTCTTATGACATGCATAACGAGATTAGTTTTTTAGGGCACGATCGTGCAAGGTAAGGTCATAACTATGTGTATGCGATAGTTCTAAAAGCTCATGCAACATAGGATCACAGTCATGTATAGCGTACGATTGTTTGACCTAAAAGTGCACAATTATGTAGTATATAAATTATAGAATACAGAAAAAGAAATTAATCAAGTTTACAAGGAACTTAATAAGAAGAAACAAAGATAAACTTTTATACATGATAAGCATCATATGACATGACATACCAAAATAAAGTTTTAAAAAGAGAGCAAGGATGCATAAGTTTTAAGAATAAATTCAATGTTTCAGACATATTTTAAGGGTGGATATAAGGGGGTACTTATGAGTTCACACACCCGTTAAAGGGAGTTAGCGTTCATTAGAAAAGACATGGTCATCACATCATTTTACAATTGAACTCACTTAGTCAAGGTGTTAAATCTTTGTATTCATCAATCTGATCAGTACAGTGGTTTTCAAAAAGAACTTTTATATATGATTTATATATAAAAAAAAAAAAATTTAAGACATGATTTATTATGAAATCTTTGGATCACTACAGAGATTTTTAGAAAATGTTTTAAAAAAATAGGCCTAAAGGCTAAGACATGAATTTCAAGATATCTCATATCATGACATCTATGATATGACATGACATGAACAAGAGGAAAACTAATATGATAAGAAAAAGACAAGTAAAGCTTATAAGACAAAAGATAAGATAAACAAGACAATAAGTTGAGAAATAAGATAAAGAGTGTGAAATGACACGAATATTAAAGGATAAGAACACATATGTGGGTAAAGATAAGAAATGATTACTAAGTGACTCATTACTTATTCCCCAAATTTTTTCTTTCCTTGCATGTCAAATTAGTATTGCTAAGATAAAGCTACAAGGTGGTTGTAGATCGGACATATTTTGGATCGGGTTTTCACTTGTATAGATGTCATGTAGCATTATATTTTTGTTCATATGATATGCACTTATTGTATAGTATAGTTTGTAGGAATAGTTAATACATTTAAGTAATAATAATATATAATTTTTTTTTAGTGTATTATATATTTATGTTTTAAGTTTCCATAAAATACACATTTTCAATAAGTTTTGATGTTGTAACACTATTATATATTAAATATTATTATTTCAAATATTATTATTATTGTTATGGAAAGAAGAAAATAATAAATAGGAATATATAATAGGGTCATGACAAGGCATATAAGCCCAAAATGTATTTCAAAACTCTAGTCTATTGGGGTTTACAATCATTTAACTTCTAGTCTTATAATAAATATGAATATTGTCTTATAGGTAAGATGGTCAAGTCATCTTTTACTAATCACAATGAGAGAATGATTAAAGAGTTAAAGATTATACATAGTGATGTGTATGACCCTAGGACAATGTAAAATAGAATTGGAAAACTTTACTTTGTGACCTTTATTGATGATTTCAATAGGTATGAATATGTGCTTCTTATAAGACACAAATCCAAATACTTTGACAAGTTCAAATAATTTAAGAATGAAGTAGAAAAGCAACTCAGTAAAAGTATCAAGATTATTTGCAGTGATCGTGGAAGAGAGTACTTGAGTGCTAAATTTAATGAATACTTGAAGGAACATGGTATAGTTTTACAATTCACACCTCATGGTACACTATAGCACAATGGTGTATCTAAATGGAAGAACTAGACCTTGATAGACATAGTTAGGTCTATGATGAGTTTTAGTGAACTAACTATATAATTTTAGGTTGCACCTTGGAGATTACAACATATACACTTAGTCGTGTCTCATCTAAATCTTTAGAGATAACTCCCTATGAGTTATGGACTTAGAGAAAGTTTTGGGGCTATAAAACTTATGTCAAAAAATTGATTTCGAACAAGATGAGTTCCAAAGTTGATAAATGTATATTTATAGGTTACCCGAAGGAAACTAAGGGTTATTATAAAAAAAAAAAAAAAAAAAAAAAAGATGAGTCATATGTGTACAAAAAAGGTAATGGGAGTATAGTAACATTTATAGTAGTATCTGTTGAAGACATCTTAATAATCGGGAATGATATGTCACACTTGCAGATTGTCAAGACTTGGTTATCCAGTACTTCTCCTACCATTAAGACGTGATTATCCAAGTGATTTTCCATGAAAGACTTAGAAGAAGTAGCTTATATTCTTGGTATTAAGATTTAGCATGATAAATCTCGTTAACTGCTTGGACTAAGTAAGGGCACGTATATAGGTAAAATTTTGAGGAGATTCAAAATAGATGAGTTAAAGAATGGGTCGTTGCCTATAACTCATGTTGTATATCTCTTTAAGGATATATGTCTTAAACCATATCAAGAAAGAGAAAAGATAACTTATGTTTCATATGCTTCGACAATTAGATCAATCATGTATATAATGTTATGTGTGAGGATTGATGTCTCATTTGCTTTAAGTGTTTGTAGTAGATCTTAATCTAATCCAGGTAAGAAATACTAGCTTGCTGTCAAGAACATCTTTAAATACTTAAGAAGGACTAGGATGCATTCTTGGTTTTATGGAAAAGAAGATGAGCTTATTATAAGTGGTTATAGTGATGTGAGTTTCTAAATAGACTATAATGATTTCAAGTCCGAATCAGGTTTTATGTTTTGTTTGAATAGTAGTGTAATTAGTTGGAAGAGTTCTAAGCAGAGTATCGTAATTGATTCTACTACAAAGTCTAAGTATATTGATCTTGTTAAGGCAGCAAGATATGGTTTGGATTAAGAAGTTAATTACTAAACTTGGAATGGTTCCTAGTATGGCTAATCTCATAGGCTTCTATTACAACAACAACGGGGTCATAACATAGGTTAAGTAATCAAGATCTTATAAAAAGTTTGAAAACGTCCTTAGATGATTATATATGGTGTTAGAGATCATGTAACGTAGAGATGTACAGATATACATATTGAGATAGTAGACACAAATAAGAACTTGGCTTATTTACTGACCAAGCCTTTATCATAACAAAAACATGATAAACACGTAGCTATTTGTGGTATTAGACCTTTGTATGATAAGTTATAGTACAAGTAGGAGATTGTTAGGCTTGGTGTCTTATAGCCATATGTTTGTTGTATATTAGTTGTATTCATTTATATATTATTATTGTATATTATTGTACTTATACATTTTATGATATTAATGATATGAGATATTCAAATATATTGTTTCTTTAAAATTATGGTTGAACTAAGATGATGGATTTAGATGATTGATCGTGTTTTTTATACATCTATAGAGTGGTTATAATATAATCATTCTAGAATCGTGTGGGGATTATCATAATGTGCATGATTCCATTAAAAGGTGGTAGTGGTTTGCATGTACTGAGAGTGTTGCTTACAATCTAGTCCTACACATGAGTCCATGATTTGGTGATCATGTTCACAAGACAAATATAATGACAAGAATCCCACATAAAAGGTGTTGCTTATGTCTACGGATCAAATTTAGATGCTACTGAGATAGTAGATAGTTTATGGGGTCACACACTATAAAGTTGATTGATTGATGCAAAAGATTGTTATTTTGATGAGTGTATCACAGTATGATATCATATTAGACTTGTTAGATCTATTCTAATCGAATTAATAAGTAAAGATCAAAGATTTGCCTTGATGTAAAACTATGCATCTCTATGGTTCATGGGCGTACATCTTGGTAGTTGATAGAATCTTAATGTATTTGGACGAAATTAGTTTGACTAATTTGAAAGTTAAATAATTTGATGACTCACAAACATACATAACATGCATAAATTACAACGGTTACCAAACATATGTGTATGAGTCATAATACTTTGTGTATGCACATACATGTTATGGTCATGGGCGTGAATATCTTATGGTCACACCCATGACTAGCTTTCTATAGAAGTGAATGCAATGAATTTTCAAGATAATGCTTACATTTTTCAGCATTTACACCTGTGACTAAACACTTACACCCATGAAATACCCTTACTAACACAAAATTAAACCTCTTTCTTACTCCATGTCGACATCTACAAGTGTCATTGGCCTTTTTGACAAAGTAGAGTTTGTTTCTAAAGGTTATAAGTCATGAAAAGAATTGAAAAGCTTCAATTTCAAGAAGGTGTTTCTAAAAACTCCTTATATTTGTTAAATTTATAGCATGAGCCTTCTAAAATGTTAGAAAATTATGCATCCTATGTGTGTTTTTCTTGATGCTTTGAATGAGCTTTAAATTTTTGCTGGTTGTTACCCTTCCAATAACTTCAAGAAAACCTAACAATATCTTTGTAGAATGTAATGTCGTAATAAGGATGGACCTATTAGACATGTTGATATTTTCACATATCTCCCAATAACCATGGCATGCTTGCAAAAGAGTTATGATAGTTAGAATTTCCTACAAGTGTATTCCCTTGCTTAGATGTCCATAACTATTATGTGTTGACCACTGTCAAAGACCTTAAAGTAATTGTTATTGATAGGCCACACACTTAAATTCATTGATTTCCAAACATGGCTAACGAGCTTGTCTTTGGCCCAAAAGGTGATGATACTAGTACAAGCACTTGGGAAATGAAATAAACACTAAAATAATAAAGGTAAAAACGTGTCAAATGTAACAACCATACCTACATAGTTTTTTCTCTTATAGAACCAACATTGTAGTGTGCCTTTAATGAACCCAATAAGTAAAGTGATAGGGAGAGCTAATATATGACATATAAGAGCATTAAAGGACTCGATAATAATTGTTGTCATTATGTTGTGTCGTATCCCTGGAAAAAATGTCATCGCTTACCCCTTTTTCTCTATGTCGTATAGATAATAAGTAACTTCTTATTGAATGTTTTATATGATTGTGAATGTATTCTCAAAGTCATACTATATATGTTGTAGTCGCCCTTCAATACAATATTGCAACCTTTAAATGTCCCCTGAACTAGCTTCTCATGTCGTTATGTATTTGATAGCAACAAGATCCATAATGCACCATACGAAACACTTTAACAACTACCAAGATAATAATAACATGTCAAGCTAAAATAATGGCTAATTCAAGTACATCTCTAATACAATCTTTAAGCTTGGACAAAAACTAACACCAAAAAGCAAGGTCCCTCCTTTCACCAACACCAAAGGCCATATGGTAAATCTAATTGATTTCATCCTTTATTAAAGCAATAAATAGAGTACCCAAATTGCGTTGTTTTAGGTGTACTCCTCAATACATAACATAAGTCACACATGAAGCTAAAAAACCTTGATATTGTCCCTCAAGGCCATGAAGAAATATGTGAACCTATTATGATCGTTTGTCTCCACATAGGTCATTAAACTAGAGTTATAAAGACAAAGGTTATGATAATAGTTTGGAAGTAATAGGAATGACTTCTTCGGTAAGCCACATAATGCTTATAAGGCCCAATTTCTTAGGCCAATATATACATTTAACCATAATAAACTTTAACCTAATGATTTGATCAAGTATGTAAGTACCTAATTATTGATAATGCAACATCAATTGATCTCTAATGCATGTGTGAGTCGAGACGTATCGACTAAGGATAAAAAAAATCATATGGCTTTATCTTACTCGCCATGGACAATTTTTATACAAACAAAAATCCTCTCATCTACCCTTGAATGATTGTACCACTCTGAATTGGTGACCTTTCTCAAAGACATCTGTACAAAAATCATTCATTACAATTATTGTCAAAAATATCTTTCACCTTCATTTCTTATCTGTAAGGTCTAGTAAATGTGAAAGGTTATTTAGGGCATGTAGGTAACCAATGAAATTACCTACTAGAAACATTTGATCATTTTATGTCTTGGAAACCACTCATACTTAGATGTTCAACTTTGGGATATAGGTCTAAGTTAATTGTTAGAACGCTCTCTATAACATCATCATTGACCACATCATCATCGTCATCAGTTGTCTTACCATTATGTATGTAATGTTTGTCCTCATTATCAACATCATTATCTTCATACTTCTAACATTGATTAGTTGTTTGATGAATCGATAATGACTAAACAGGTTCATTATCAGCCCTTAATGCCTTGTTTCCTTTCACTATTCACCATGTCACTACTTCATACCTATGTTATAGACATTTTTATTGATAAAAAACATGCTCACTAGTACTTTCCTATGGAAAATAAAATAGATGGATGCATTTCACAAAAACTAGAATGCACTCCCTTAATCTTACAAATAGTTCATTCATAATTGTTACATGTTCATCAAATTTGATCTTTATAAGACCTCTTTTTTAGAGGTTGCTTGGTCTCATTGAACTTTAATCTTATTACACCTCTGATCAATTTGAAGAACTTTACATAACATTTGGATGAATTTTTCAAACATCATGTTCTTTAAGATTATCATATACTCTAATCACCCTCTAACATCATGTTTTCATCATCTCCTACCTTGGCTTTCATATGATACCAATACATATATAGCCATATAGGATTATCTTATAGTCAAAACAAAATACATGTTATATGTTTTTGTCAAAATTTTTAGTACATTGTAATGGTTTAAGGGTTTACATTTTAAGGTTTCAGATTTATAGTTTATAGTTTTTGGTTTACCAGTTTAGAGTTTAGGATTTAGAGTTTCAGTTTTAAACTTCTAGGTTTAGAGTTTCATGTTTGGTGTTTCCAATTTTTTTATCTCTAGTTTAGAGTTTCTAATCAATCTAAATAGTATATAATTAACTTGTACTATTGTTTACAGTTTAGGGTTAATCATTTAAGGTTTCTAATAAATCTAAATTAGGGGTTTATGATCTATGATTTACGACTTTCAGTTTAAAGTTTCTAGTTTAAGACTTTCAGTTTTAGGTTTCCAATCAATCTAAACACTATACAATCAACATTTACTCTTTTCTCAGCATATCAATATTCATCCTATATATAAGATTAACTTCATCAAATGCACATATATCATTTTATCATTAAACCCAATCATTGTATGAACATATTAACATCCACCCTATATATATATATATGTTTAATTTCATCAAACTTACATATTATCATTTATATCACTAAATTGTATCAACTTATAAATATTCATTCTATGTGTAACATAAATTTCATTAAACTCAACATATTTATCATTTCTATCAATAAAACTCTTACCTCCTCTAAATGTAACAAAAATTACGTTTTTTATTAAAAATGCCTTTAAATATTTGCACTTATTGTGTGTTTCAAATGTTAAAGGTTATTGTGTTTATATAGCAAATAAAGAGTTGTTAGGAATTATAGCGACCCCTGCCCCAGGTCACTGTGCGCTACGAAAATATACTCTAGATAATAAATAAAATATACATGTGACGAGAACCTCTACAGTAAAAAGCTGCTGTTGCTACTACTGAATAAAAATTTCTTTATAAAAAGAAAACTGTAAATGTAATTTACTATGATAGTAAATTAAAATTTATTGAAATATGCACATAAAAACCCCAAGCTACTCATGTATAAAATATATTGTCATACAGTGTATATTAATATATAATACACACATATATACATGAGAAAGATAAAAGCATGCGAGCCAAACATGTTATATGTTGATACCGAGCCATATCCCCAAAAACTCACAATTGTCTCGCTCTAGCTCAGCCCTTTCTACTCACTGACCTGCAAAAAGGAAACAAGAAAGGAATAGTGAATGACAAAGTCACTCAGCAAGCATTTCCAAAGTCAAACACCTACAGGTCCTACACATAACTAGCTACGTGACTCGTCACGTAGAAAGCTCTGCGTAACTGTTTTCTTATCTCTGATTCTCTTTATATTCTGAGGTGCATCTGTTTTTTGTATTATTCTTTACTGTATTCTGTTTTGTTTCTCATGAGATACTGTACATGACATGAAATGCATACACTGATGTCATGTATATGCTGAAAAGCTATAAAACTTGCCCTTAGGCCTGGTTTTCTGAAAAACTTTCTTTTTTAAAAACTCTTTTTGATAATAAAAGTTGTGATCCGACGATCATAAATATATACGTATAATATATGTTGAAAACTGTATCAGAAAGTATTGTATCTGAAAATATCTGCTATGTTAGCCAGACTAATGAATACAGGGATTCGACACCCTGGCCGTGTGAGCTCAAGTCCTACTGAATCTACTAATGCACAACTAGCACTCTCTCTAACGAGTTTGGTCAATGACCATGTCCTCTTTAACGGATGCTAGTTTCCCTCTCTAGCGAGTGTGCTAACTCACAGGTGCCCCCTCGTATCCACTCCTAACTAATATATGAAATATCATATATTTATACTTTAAAATCATACTATTGGATCCTTAGATCTAGTATGAAATCATCTGATATGGGATGTCGTGCTCAATGTTGATAATCATGTAAGATATGTTGTTTTATCATCTTAATACTGAGTTATGTGTACTTATAATTGGCTTAGAGTGGCTTAGCTTCTCTTTAACATTCTTTTTCTGCTTTTCTTAAGGTGCACGGGCGTGTGTTTTTGTGTGCACAGGCGTGTGTCAAGGCACACGGGACCATGTACTTCTCGTGTCTTTGGGCATGCTAGCTTCTAGAATCAATTTATCAAACTTTGGCTAACCACACGGACGTGTGGTGCAAATACACGGGCGTGCATAAGCTGGGCACACGGGCATGTATCGCACTGCACAGGCATGTAACAACCTCACAACACTCCTATG
The DNA here is from genome assembly GCA_026122585.1 of Anacardium occidentale. NCBI lineage: Eukaryota > Viridiplantae > Streptophyta > Magnoliopsida > Sapindales > Anacardiaceae > Anacardium > Anacardium occidentale. The sequence continues at coordinate 46,611 of JAJEJH010000186.1, forward strand.
TTTTGTCTACACAGGCGTGTAGAATTGGGAATGGATGAACGGGCGTGTGCACTCGGGTACACGAGCGTGTGTCTAGATTTTCATATGTACACGGGTAACATTCAAGGTCGTGTTCCAAGCAGAATTAAGGCCACATGGGCATGCATCTCGGGTACAGGGTGTGTGCTCAACCCAGATTCTACAGAAAGTGTCTGAAAATCTAGAAATTCCAATACCAAACTCATCCACACTTCAAATCATCAAACATACACTCTTAATACAGCTGCTAGCATGCAAATATTCATCATATCATCATCTCAATCACGTCATACATCATGAATAAAGTATGTAACACATGTATACTAAATATACATATATAAATCATGGAAATAGCCACTCAATCATCCAATAAGTTATCTTATCAAAGCTCAAGCATGTTGTTAACATCTCAAACAAGCACACAATAATTCTTATAAGCTGAAAACAACTAATCATGTTAGGAACACAGTGAAAGAGGTAAGGAAAACACTTACCTCGAGTCATAGAAGCTGGACCTCTCTCTCTGAAAGCTTCTAGATCTCTAATCTGGAACTGAGCTGCTGGGAGATCTCTCTCAATCACTTTAGGGTTCACTGGAATTAAGGGAAGAAGAAGAAGAAGCAAATGAAATAAGCTGGAAACTACGCGCAACTGAAAATAAAACATATTTATGGCTAAAAGGCAAGACACATGGTCGTGTGTGCAATGGAAAATCTTAATTTTCATCCACCTTCGCACATACACGGAATATTCTCCCAGAATATTCATGTACAAGCCACAAAAGACTTCTAAATGACTCTTCTACCCCTAAACCCTCTCAAACTCTTTCCTAACAAGGAAATCTCTCTTTTACCCTTAGATTCAGAACCTAAAAAGATAGTTCTACCCTCGGGCTATTACAGGAATAAGATTTGTATTTCAATTAAATTTTTTTGTCAAATTCACTTAACCACCTTTCCAGAACCCCCCACTGTATTGAAAAATTGTAAAAAAAATCCCCCAAAAGCTTACTTTCCAACATGTTAAAATTTCACTTCAATCTCTCATCTTTAACCCATGTCACTATGCAAATGCATGCATGGTATGGTAGATCATAAGTGGTGATATAGTATTTCACACATATTGCATTTCCAGCAATGAACAACCCTATCCACTACCTAATTTCTTTCTCTTTATAATTTGGACTTCCTATCATATTATTCCAATTATAAATATCATCAAGTTCCACACACATTATTCAAATTTGGACCAAAATTTTGAATTGGAACTCTTACCTGTTTTAAAACCTATATTTGTACCAAAAATCTAAGTTTCTTACACTATAACGTGTTAAATGTAGATTTAGAATTTTTGAGATGTTGAGCCGAGGATGGATGAGTTAAAAAGAAAAAAAAAGTGTTTATTTTATTAAAAAAAAAGTGTTTATTTTATTAAAAGAAAAAATGAAAACCCAAAAAAATAGCCCAAAAGAGGAGAGAATAAGGATGCAGCCCAGGCTTCAGCAACAGGTATGCTGGCCCGGCTGGAGAGGGAGGCCCAAGGATGGGCCTGCAGTGGGCGCGTGCATAGCACGCGCGATGGAGTGGCTAGGCCCGTGCTCATCGCGCGTGTCTTGCACGCGCCCGCTGGGGAACCCATGCTTGCGTTCTTTTTTCTGTTTTTCCAGCGCATGCCTCCCTGCCTCTCTCCTGCTGCTGCCAGGATACGTGTCGCGCGCTGTGTGGTGACCTCTTTTCGTCCAAACCGCCTATAAAAAAGAGAAAGCAGGGCACAGAAAGAGGGAAGCTGGAGGGGAGAGCCTAGAGGGAGAGAAGGAAAAAAAAATTTAAGAGGAGATAAAAATTGGGGAAGGGAAAAATTTCAGAGAAAAAAAAAAGTGTTTTAGAAAATTAAAACATTTTGAAAGCCAATTTATGTGGTGAGGGATCATCTTCAGCTCAACATTAAAAAGATTTCTAATCGAATTCAGGTTAGTCCCTAAGGAGAATTTTTTATAAACAAAATTTCTATATTATTTCATTTTATTTTGTATATATGTTAAATTATATAATTTAAATATTATATTAATTTTATATTTATTCTGTATAAATATATTGATATTTTATATATATATTTTATCTATTTTTATATTCTGTAGTTATATTGTGTATGTATTGTTTATTTTGTATTTTTTTTATATATATTATGTATTTGATTTGATTATTTATATTTGTATTTTTTTTGTGTTGTACTTTTGTTTATTATATATTCTGTATTATGTATTTTTCATTCAGCATATACATATATATATATATATTTTGGTACCTACATTGTATTATGTTTATACCATATTTGTACTGTAAATATATTTATTATTGTATTTTATGTATATATTATATTAATTTATATGTATTTTATATGTATATGTTATATGTATTATGTAATTATTGAATTATACATATTGTATATATTGAGTATGTGTATTACTGTGTATATTCTTGTATGTATGTATTTGCTGGAGGAAAAATTGTGTATTTTGTTGAGTGTTGTCTGTGCGTCCGGGTATATTGTACATATTGAATGAATGTGGCCATTGCCTTGGTGGCAAAAGGCGGGAGGTTAGAATGTTGGGCGCCTGGGTTCGAATGGTGGCTAAGGGGGAATTTGGTTATTTTATTTACTGTGCATGTGTGTATATTGGGTTTCCTGTTTGGGCTGCATGCTGCTTATTCTCTTGGGCGGGCTGGATGGGCTGCATTTTATTTATTAGATGGGCTAGTGTACATGTGTGTATATATTATTGGGCCTCCTGATTGGGCTGCATGCTGTCAATTTCCACTGATTGGGCTGCACTTTGGTTATTACTGTTACGTGGGCTGCTGTTACTTGGGCTGATTTATTTATTTAATATATTTGTTTATTTTATTGAATTAATTAACAAAATTGTTTTTGCAGGATTTATTTATTTATTAAGCTTGTTTAGGGCTAGAAGAAATGTATAGAAGTGTATGGAAAAATAGTTGTAATTTTTAATTTTCAATTTATGTTGATTTGATTTTATATTCTATGATTAACCTAATTTGTTTTGCAGGATTTATTATTTTATAAGCTTGTTTAGGGTTAGAGAAAATGTATAGGGGTGTATGGAAAAGGATGTAATTTTTAATTTTTTTTTTCATATTTTATTATTTTCGTGGATGCATGTAATTTATTATATATGTGTGTTTAATATTGCATCGTGTGATAATACGGAACTTAATTGAACTCGGTAACGCGTTTAACGAACGAACCACAATAGTGGAGGCCGGCTTTCATGGCGAGCGGTATGGGTGCCTAACACCTTCTCACACCGTACCTGACTCTCCGAACCTGACCCATTGGACAGGTGAGAGGTAATTGAATCCTTTGTAAGGGATCCATAAATCGCTCATCCTCATTGATGTGTATTTTCTCGGGATTACTCCCAGGTGACGACTCTATAGACTCTGTAGCGGGCCAAAAACCCGTTATGCGCTCCTCTTGACCACGTTTAGGGTGGTTAAACAATAGTGGTAAGTTTGTCCTGACATGACACGGCAAAAACCGACGCCACAGAAGATAATAATGTAAATAATAAATACTTTAATATTATATCTTTAGATGCTTAATATTTAACTTTAAAGACAAATGTTCTAACTAAAGCTGAAAGGAAAGGATTATATTTTCAAGATTAAAAAATAAAAGTACATCTTGTTAGATGATAAGTATTAAAACATCATGGTTATCAATTGTGCCCATCTCATAAATGGATCAGATACTGGATCTAGTATGATAAATAAATAATCGTCATCATCGTCGTCATCATCATCGTCATCATCAAACATCTTATGTACGGCAAGTCTGAATTATTATTTCTTCAAACCATGTATTCCATGAATGTACCAAAAGCAATAATAATTTCATAACAATTCTCATAAACTCTAACCAACTAACACAACACTGCCCACTTTTAGGAGATTGTTCAATTGTTGCATCAGGTGGTCAGCTGTCTTACACCCTAAACTATCACACAAATTCTCAAGATTCAGAAATCAGAGAGTAAAAGAAGAAAATAATGACTTCCCATTGCAGAGTGGATTCTAGTTAGTTACCCGAGGTAGGTTTGGTTGTCATACCAAACCCAAATGGAAATAGAGGATCATAATGTGCATCCCCAACATTCATTGGAAGTTGATCCACTGTCTTGAACCATGTGCGTGCAAGCTTGCCGGTGAATCCGTAGTCACCAAATAGAACATCAGCAACACCTTGCCCTTCAGTTCCTGGAAGCCATGCAGCCACGAGTGCATCTATTTGTGCTAGGTAGGGCTGGATAACCACAGGGCGGCCAGAGATGATGACAACAACACATTTTACAGCTCCACACACATTTCCTATAGTGCTTGGGCCAGGTTCAGATATGGTCAGATTTAAGCTATCACCAAACGTTTCTGCATATGGATGCTCACCAACCACAACAATAGCATAGGAGAAATTGTAGGACTTTACAAAGTTTGAATCCGGATTCTCATTGTAGACAACTTCAGTAGTCAAATCAACAGTATTTTTCACAGCATTTAGGATCGTGGTACCTGTTGAAGAACATGGTAATTGTCAGATGATATATAACAACCTCATGAATAGAAAAATCTTAGATTAAACCATTAAACTTAATCTCCTTTAATCATTTACTTCTCTAGGATATATTACAAATCACAAGCCTATGCTTCTGGCAACTCAAAAACATACCAGTTGTGAGATTATTGCCACCTAGACCCTGCCATGTAATTGTCCAGCCACCACATTGATAGCCCAAGTTGTCAGCATGACTTCCTGCAACCAATATCTTTTTTGCCTTTTTGGGAAGTGGAAGCAAAGTCATATCTGCAGATTCACCATTCTTTAGTAGCACAAGTGATTTCCTTACAGCTTCCCTCGCTAATTCTCTATGTTGCTGTCCAAATCAAATCATTGGATTAGCTCAGGCATATAATCACAATCTGATAGAAGTAGATGAATAATGGCCATTTATAATGTACCTGACTCCCAAGTTGATTGGTCAGACTGAGATCTGCCAGTGGATCCTCAAAGAGTCCCATTACAAATTTAACTCTCAATATTCTCTGAACAGCATCATCAATTCTGCTCATGGGAATAATATTACTCTTTACCTGATAGGTTAGATCATCAATGAACTCCGTGAAGTTATAGGGTACCATGATCTGCAAAACAGGGAAATAATTCTCAGAAATAAAAATCTCATGCATCAGCTTAGAGGACTAAACAGTAGTCAATTGATTGAGCACGTTTTGAGGATTTGGCTTGCACCAACCATGTCAATTCCAGCGCTAACTCCAGCTTGAACAGAATATGAATAATTAGCATCAGGAGGAGAAGTAATTCTGTCAATACCCTGCCAATCTGATATGACAAAACCCTGAAATATATCAAGAAGACACAAAGTATAACACCTCTATTGTTTCATTTAACATGGAAAACTTGAGACATATAGAAAATTCAAATAAATGCGTTACCCTGAACTTGAGCTTGTTCTTGAGGAATCCAGTGACAAGTTCATGGTTGGCATGCATCTTCTTTCCATTCCAGCTTGAGTAGGAAATCATAACTGTTGCAACACCCTTGCTAATAGAATTATAGTATGCTGGCATGTGGATGCTAAATAATTCATGAAAATCAATCACAGTGTTGTTCTCATTGATGCCCTTTGTTGTGCCACCATCTCCCACATAGTGCTTGGCACAGGCTGCAACTTTTTTCCTAACCAAAGTAATCAATATAAATTGGGAAAACTTGTTAAGGACGTCCATGAAAGGCTTCATAAACTTGATTACAGCAAACTTTTAGAATATAATCAGATTCAGCCTCCTAATATATATTGATATTCCACACAAAAGGAAAACTAATCCAGCCAACAAAAAGTTTTCTTGCATCTAGTAAAGCCAATTTATCCAATTAAAAAAAAAAAAAAAAAAAACAAGAATACAAGGAGTAAATTATCCAAATTTCCAAGCTTGAAACAAGCTGCCTCCTTCAGAAGTAACTCGTGTATCTTATCTACATCCAACTAAAAGAATGAGCATAAAAGAAAAGTATAACAATCCATTTGCTACTTGGTATAAAATTAATCTGGTAAGTGGTACCAAAGAATGTTTCACCATGCTAGTAGGACAAAGTGTTTATTATTGGTAGTTCAAGTTAAAGGAATACAAATTGACGCTATCTTCCATAAAAAAATGATTACAATCCGATAGCTAAAATTATTTTATCAAAGATACTGTAATATGAATTTAAGATTTCATAGATTATAAAGTGACCTAGGAAAACATGACAATGTTTAGGTGGTGTAGACTGGCATACTACATGTATCACATTTGAACTGATAGTTACTGGGATTCCCATCACACATGATTGATGTCACTGGCATATAATCTCAAAAGATATATGTGGAAGAGCAATAAAATTTTATTAGATAACCATTGATATTGGATCATTCAGTTTAATCTGATAAAGGTTGTTCTGATATATTTAGACTAACATTGGCAAGTCACTGTACTATGAGCTTCTACAAGCCACAAAATCGGGGAACCGGCTACTATCCTTCAATTTGTGCTTTTTATCAAGAGGACAACATGGCCCACCAGTTAATGCATTGATGCCGATCATATCAGACTGCCCAAATATAACCAAAAGCAGTTATACATTTACTTCTTAAAATAAGAGGAATTATGATGATGACGCAGTCCAAACTACAGCTTACATAATATGGTACTTTTCAGAAGATGAAGTTTTAATACAGGAAGGGGCATGGGGACCAAGCTATTCACATGTAAATATTTAAGACAAAAATGGTCCACCCCGAAAACCTGCTACTTGAATGAAATCACTAAAGATGCCCAAAAGAAAATTTATCTTCTCATCTGTATAAAGCTTATGTAGAAGCATAACCATCAAATGGGAGCTCTCACCCAACTAAAATGAAGAAGTATCAAAATCAGTTCACAGCAAGCAATATGCGAGTTAAAAAGATAAGTTCTATCCCGAGCTACTATTTGACCAAAGTAGGCAAGAGACAAATAAATATTATTAAAAAAAAGGAATTTACTTTCCAGAAACAAAGGGAACACCCTTTTTAGAATTCGCAGGAAGCTCTCCTTGTAAACCAGGTATAATTTCTGTCATTGCTTGAACAATCTTATGATCCTCACTGTAGCTTTCATAGCAACGACCCCATCTCGGATCTCTGCAAACCTGTGAAAGCAAAAATGGTTGATAGCACACAAGATTTAAGAATTATCAGTCAATACAGTTCATCAAAATTTTTAGTTACCGCGATACATGGAGCAAAAGCGTAAGGAATTCCTGTAGCTCTAACTTCGAGAGCAGTAGCTTCTCCAATCTTCTTGATAAGTTCAGGGTCCCTGATTCAGATATAAAAACTTTTAGTATGCACACAGTAATATGAGATAAAATGAAAATTTCCAGCTCATTTCCCTGAATTTCATTTGTCATGTAGTGCTATTTTTGGTATTTAACACACAGATTTTCTTGTATCTTTAAACAATCAAGCAATGATTAACAGAAAACTTTTGCTTAAAAGTAAGATAGACTTGCCTGGTGACTCCAAGTCCGATATTGTGAGGGAAAATGGTGGCATTGTAGACATTATTATGACCATGGACAGCATCAATCCCGTAAATCATGGGGATACCAAGACGAGCTGATAGAGACCCTTTTTGTAAATCATTCACCATCTTCACCCAAGTCTCCGCTGAAGCTTTTTCAGCTGGTACACTCCCGCCGCCACTCAACACACTCCCTGCACAAAACCTCATTACATTATTTAATAAATAGACATCCATTGTTAAAGATTATTAAATAGATCATAGATTTCATACCAATGTAGTAATTTTTCATGACATCTGCGGTTGCAACACTGCGCTCGATCTGTACCATTTGACCGATTTTTTCAGCAAGAGTCATTCTGTTCAGCAAGTCTCTAATCCTAACGCCCAATGGCTGTTTGGGGTCCTTGTATTTCAAGTATTTGGCTTCGGTAACAAAGGACAAACAGCATATAAGCATGAAACCCAACAAGGGTGTTGAATACTTCCCCATCTTTGACTCAAAACTCAATCCTTCTCCGTATCTAGAGATTCAAACACAAGCAGAAAAAAGAAAAAATAGATAAACTTAAAAACAAGAGAAAACGAAACCAAGGAAAACAGAAGAAATACAATACAAATGAGAAGAGGTGAAAATGTATATAGGAAGGACAGAGTGACGGACAAGGGCGAGAGCGAGAGTAAGACTGAGTGAGAGAGTGTGAGTGTGAATGGATGCGCGTGCCCAGGCATTTATAGAAACGTTTTGAGGTTTGGTTAGTATTATTCATTAAAAAAAAAAAGAAATTGAGAATCTTAAAATATTATTCATGAAACAGTATAATAAAATTTGGTTAGAATCCCAATAAATCGAAATTGAACTTAAAGAATGTCTGATCAAATGAAGACTGGGTTATCTCATGATCAGTTCGAAATTTATAAGTTGCAAATTTGCGCAAGTCAAGTTGGACTTAATGAACAAGATCAAAGCTCGAAATCAGAACTCTGAAATTATGGCTGGACATTGAAGCTCAGGACTGGTCGAACTTAACCGCAAGTTGCCATTTTTATTTACTCTGTTTATCATGTCACTGATGCTTTAATGGATAATACTTCAAATTGTGAAAAGATGAACCTTCACTGGCTATGTAATATAAAACAGATGAAGAAAAAAAATGAAAGGAATACTGATGTACTGAGCTATTAATGCCTATTTCAAATTATTATCAAAACCCTAGCATTAGAATTTGTAAAGTTTTGTATTGCTGTATTCGGGGAAGGTTGAATACAAATTACATTGAGCTATATATATAATGATTAGTATTTTCTCATACACAAAATTGATATTTAAATTTTTGAGTATGTGGAACACATTTTGAAAACAATGAGAAAATCACAATTCAAAATGAATGACATTTATACATAAAAATAAGTAGAAATAAAAGTTATACTTATTATTGACGATTTTAATATTTGAATTTAGAATCGGATGAAAATATTTTTCTTCATCAAATCAACGAGACCTTTTTTTGTATAAAGAATGACTCTACGACGAGAAAAAGTCTTACGAGTGTTGGTCTATGATAATAGTGAGTATATGGAAGAAAAATTTTACAATATTTATTTCTATAGGGAGAAAAATATCTTTGATGAGAAGTGAACCTCAATGCAACATAAATTCAAGCCTAAATTAATTTCTAAAATTCCGGCCAACAACAAAATCCAAATTCATGCACTTTGATCCAGAGTTCATGCAAGATTTAACCAAACTTCACTCAATCTTAACTCCAACATAAACACAAGTCCCAGACTTCGATATTCAATCTCCAAAGTTACAACATCAAGCATCACAAGAAAGGTAGAATGTTGGAAATCAAATTATCGACATATAACAACTATCTCTTGTTAATTATCATGCAAGAATTGATGTCCAAGTACAAAGGAAATGACTTTACCAATTTGGATGTTGAATCAAGCCTTAAGCAATTCTTGAAACAAGTTTGAAGGTTGCATCACCAGCTTGAATCTAAACTATGCCACCTTGCTTTTACCACCATCAATCCCTTCTTACAACAAGATTGGATAAAGGAAATGATAAATTTAAAGAGCCAACAAAGCTCCAAGAACTCAAAGAGACAATCTCTTAATTTTTCATATTAACCAAAAGCTCCTCTTTTACAATGAGTTAAGGTTTCTTTTTATATACATTACAAGCCATAGTCTAAGTAACTAAACCCTAGTCTACTTAAATAACATTACAATTTACATATGAAGAATTAAATGCAATGACTAATTAACTAAAGACTTAGCTTACCTAAACTAGCTACAACACATGGTTAAAGTATAAAAACATATTCAAAATATTAAGAATGTGCATGGATGCCTATTTAGTCTTCACATTATATCCCCTTGAATCGGGAAGTCTTTGATGTTGATATTCTCTTGAATAGTTGTCCTTGACTTGGAGGTTATTTGCAATCAAAACATGTATTAGAATCTTAAGTGCTCACATGTTTCATTGGAGAAGACATAGAATCAAAATAACATGTAAAAAAGCTAGGAAAAACATGCAAACCGAAGGCTGCACGTTGTAGTGTGGCACTGTAGCACTAAGCATGCCATGCTTAGGTAAAAGCTGGTTGTTGCAACTCCAAATAGTAGGGCAAGAATTTGCCTTGCTTTTTTCTTAGCCTTTCTCTCTCGATTGACTTGGCTTAGCTTCTCCTCTTTTCATGAACTTATTGTGCAACCACTTCTTAGACTCCTTGAATGGCTATGAATGAGGGTTAGAATAATTGAATTTCATTCATATGCATGGGATTTCATTATCTGTTAACTTTTTTGCCTTGATTGCATGGAATGAATCTAGTCTTGCATGATTACGTTTGGTATTTCTTTGTTGAGATTGGATGATTTGATGACCATTGACCTTGCTTGGATGACCACTTGAAAGAACTAAGAAGTCAATTGATGAACCTTGATCTTTATGGCTAGCTTGGATGACTTGAGACATATCGGTTTTAAAGAGAGAAAAAATTTTAATTTTGTTTTTCTCTTTTTAAAAAGGTGATTAGGGTTATAAAAAAAGTTGTATTTATAACATATCATGTTAGGGAATGCACAATCGTTGAAGGTGTCCAAGTAATGAGAATTAAAAAGAACAGATAATCTGACCTTTTGCATATGGATCACTCCTTTCAATAATTGTGTAAAATCGGAAAACATGTTATATACAAACATAAGGTGTTTAAAATTCATACCTACGGTGATGGCTCTTTCTATGTCTTCTCATGGCAAAGAGGTGTTCCTTGTCAAAGATATGAAAACACTTTTAAGTCCATAAGAGTAACAAGAGGCTTGGTTTTTGTTTAGGTTGTTAGCACCTACTGAAAATAGATGGTTTGTATTTTGCATAACTACGTCAAAAATAAACACGGACGTATGACTCAGTGGTTTTTTTTTTTAGAAAAAGAGAAGAAATATAAAACCCTGTTGAATTTCTCTTTATATAGACACAGGTACATGGTTGTGCACGTGGATTTGCACGACTATATGATCCTTATGCACACTCATGTGCAACTAACACATAACCATGCATCTAACACGTATTATTGTGTTCACTCATAACACAACTGTGTACCAATGTTTAGATAACGCATAGCTCATCACGTTGTTATCTTTATCGTCATGACATTGTAATCATGTTGGACTTTTTGATCTATTGCCATAACAGAATCCAAATTTGAATCAGATTAAAATTTATCAAATAGTTACCCTTAAGTCACATGATCATGAATCCAATGAACACACAGTCTTAAATTCAATAAACACACGATTGTGTGTCAAGGCGAAATATTGACTTTGACTTTTAATCATATCTGAATTAACAAGTCACATACGACAACATTCGTCAACACAAGCACTAGAATGATAATCTCTGCTACAAACACTCAAACAACAATCCTCTACCTCAGAACAACATCAACTTCTTTAATGTATGACCTACAAGCTATTTACTATCTCGATAGTATCTAAATCTAAATCAAATTTGGATACAATTCTCAACTTGATCAACTTGATAGTTAATGCATAATATAGTCCCTTCGTTACCATGTCTCATAAAGTTAAGATATAGATATGGGTCTATTTTAAGAACCCTTCATATACGCAAATATCTAAACCAAAAATTAGATATGACACTAACCAATCCAACTGTAGTCATAGACTAATTGGTTTTGAACAACTCAACTAAGGCATATATCCCATAATCGAGATTGATGAATTTTATGTTAATCTATCATAGTCTTTATATTGATCATGATACAATCAATCACTCAACGTTTTAACACTTCAATTATAGTGGTGCATTTAATGATGTTAAATAGTGTCACTCCTAATATAAGATGGTTTAATAGAGCTCAAGTCAAATAATCATATGTACCTATCAAGTCATGAAAATTAATCTATAGACATAAAAAGCATCATCTATATAGGATCATCATCATTAGGTCTATCCAATGAACATAATCACCAAATCATGCACCCACGTATGAGATTATGTTATAATCAGTAAACCTTGATGCATGCAAACCACTTCTTTCTCTTGATGAGATTGCACACGGTATGATAATCCTTACACCATCATTCGTGTTCAAGGTTTATAGTGATATTAAGATTATAGATAATTCTATTACAACCACCAATGAGCATGTATGAAAAGCATGATTAATCAACGGATTTCATCATCTCAATTCTACCATACTATGGACATATTACATGTATCAATGCATTAAAACAATCATATATCTAAAATATTTTTTTTTATTAATAACCATAAAATATTAAAAAAATTACAATAACATCAAGTACATAATAATACAGTGATAAATACACGATTATAAGGCATCTACCCTAACGTAACCTTACTTTTCACACTTAAATATTGCCTCTCACTTAAGTACTCCACCTTAACTCTTTATGGTATTTGCAAAATTGACCTAACTCCAATTAGTTATATTAAGTAAGATTATTAATATTAATTGGGTTAATTAATTATTTGAATTCACTAATATTAATTAAGTTTACTATTTATTTAGGAATAATAATATTAATTAAACTTAATAATTATTTGGGTTTATTCTTTAAATATTTAATTCTTACATGTTTCAAATATAATTTTAGATTTTAAAATTCACCAACCCATGGCAATTCACTCCTTATACCAAATACCTAATAAATTGAGTTGTAGTAATTATCCCTTTTTGCATATGACCTATAGGTTCCTTAATATACTAATGGTAAATAAAATTTGTGATTGATCTCCATGAATTATCTTTCTTATTCACAAACTATGAGCAACCTCCAACGAGATATCATAACCACCTAATACACCAAGAATCAACATTAACTGATATAATCTTTTAATGGTATGATTTTCGTGTAATCGATTTTTTTCATCATTTTAATATCTCATTAAGACTGGGGTATAAAAGTAGTGTCCACTTCATTTATTTGAACTTCTTAACTTGATCTCTAAGACAACAATCGGGTTGAATTTAATTTAGACTACAATCCAAATTTACATTATGACCACATATTTAATTGGTCATGGTCATCAGTCAATTAGCACCATGTCATATCTTTTTTTTTTTACCTGAGAGCAATGAATCATTTATAAATCTACTATAGTCTTGCTATACTCCTTGACATAGCTAACAACTACTATTTTAATATCTCTAAAATGAGCTACATTAGGCTATTACCAAACTATGCCAATCAGGGTATGAAACGTTTCAGTGATCCAAAGTCTAATAAAAGATCCCCAAATCCATTACCCTTCAAATACCTACCTACTATGGTACTCAACTTTTAAATAACAAAACATACTATAACCTTACACCCCCAAAACGAGTCTATAAAACATTACTTAAAGCAAAACTCATAATGAAACACTTAGCTAAAAAAAAAACATTTTCATTATAAAACTATCATAAGACCTCAAAATTCACATGTCATTCATGAGTTCGACATAATACTGGAAAATATGAAAAACACAATTTGTACGAATCAATAACCCAATAAAAACATATAGGAGCAATGATAGTTCCATATTGAACTGAGTCAACTGATAACACTACAACTCACCACCTAACTCCTTAGCCTTGTGCACCTACAAAATAAAGGTAAAGAGAGTGAGTGATAAATACTCAATAAGTAGAATAACCTATTAGTCTTAACTCCTTAATCCTTCACTCTCGACGAAATCATACCCACGATCAATGCGTGACCTCTCGTAAGATTGAGCGTGTAGCATCTCAGATTAGAAAAGCCCTTAAGGATAGAGTTTTAGGGTTAGAAATGAGATTCAAAGATAGATTGGGAGTTTAGAAGAGTTTAGGGGTGAGTTGGTAAGTTTCAGAGCTATGTGGCCTTCATATGATTTCTTTAGGGAGGTTTCAATCATGCGAAGCGTGAAAAATGAATTTTCTTCATTTTTCCTTGTGCACTTTGCCCTACACACTCGTGTAGGTGGGTAGAAAAGAGAGAGACAGGAGATTTATTGCTTCTCACCCTGCCTTTATTCCCATTTCAACATTTTCTTCTTTGTTCTCAGCAGCTCTCAGCCCTAGACAAGAAATCCAGGTTCCAATAGCTCTCAATTCAGCAAGAGAGCCAAGAGAATAGCTTGAGATAGATTTTCAGCAGCCATGTCTAGAGGTAAGTGTTTCTTACTTCTTTTATGCGTTCCCAGCTTGCTTTGATGCTTGATGATGTTTGAAAATGTGTGTTTAAGTTTCTAGCATGCTTATGATATGTTTGGTTGATTATATGAGATGATATGTGGTGAGTTAGATGATGATTTTCCACCCAGGAACCATACTTGCTTTGCTTTTGTGTGTGTTGTGAGAGACATGCTTGATTTTAATGGTGGAATGTGCTGGGAATGATGAATGATGAAATTGAAGTGATTTGCATGCTTATAGAAGTGCCAATAATGCATGTTAGAAGTTAATTTGAGTTTGATTGAGAATTGGACGTGTTTTGGATGGGTTTCCTACATTTCCAAGTGAGTGTTGTCTATGCAGAACCAGAGACACGCCCGTGTGTCCGTATGAGCACACCCGTGTGCCCTAGTTTCTACGAGGACATGCCCGTGTGTCCTGAGGGGCACAACCGTGTGTCAGTTTAATGCGTGAATTACCCAAAAATTCCAGAAGTGCGTACGATCGGCTGCACGGTCAGTGCACGACCCCATGTATCTGGGTACATGCCCGTATGCATTTGCCCTGCACACCTATGTGTGTGTCATACACGACCGTGTGCCTTGCCCACATGCCCGTGCAGCAGCAGAAAATTTCCAGAAATACAGAAAAACGAATTGTAAAGAATGGGTAACCTTTCTAAAGGCTTAATGACATCAGATAAGAGCATAATCAGATAACAGATGTTGCATGAGTATTTCATAGCATGTCATGTAGCATGACAGAGGATCAAGGGATCTGAATTTAGTAGGTTTTAGTATTCAGAATCTGAAATACAGGTTATAGTTTTGGGTAAACTCGAGGGGGCATCTGTGTGATTCAGCTTTCTAACACCAGTCAGATTGACCAGTATTTCAGATTCAGTTTTCTAGCCAGTAGCTAGACTGTTCAGTCCACATGGTCAGGATGTCGAATTCCTGTGTTCATCAGTCTGATCAGTACAGCAGGTACCTTCGGGTACATATAGACTCAGATGCATGCATCATTATCAGATATTTTCAGTTAGCATGGCATGACATATATTGCATGACATGATTAATAATGAGAACAGATAACAGATTAATCAGTTTCAGAGCCAGCAAGGGACTAGATGTATGATTACGACCGAGGCCAGATATGTTTGATTTGTGTGTTGCTTGCTTGGGTGAGGGAAGTAAGGAATGCTTACTGGGTGATCTTTATCACTCATCCCCTTCCTTCTTCCTTCCTTTTCAGGTCCGTGTGATGCTGGCGAGGAGTGGGTGGACTGAGGCTGATGGAGAGGACCCCACACACATAGTTTTCATTATGTATATTTCAGTTTTGGACCTGTTGGGTCTTGTAATGTAAACGTATATACTCAGATGTAAAGAACAGTGTACAGAACAGTGTACATAACAGTTGTAAATGTATGAAAAAGCCAATATGGGCTCATTACATATTGTATTTCAGTTTCAACTTCCGCATGTAATGTAATTAGCAGCAAGATTTTATTTTTTGTAGGATTCCCGTCGCGGGTACCCAGATTTTTAGAATTATTAATAAAAGAACCATGTTATTCAGCAGCAGAGGTACTCATGGCGACAGGTCCTACAGAGCGTCCATGGGTCGATTGGCCAACATTCGTAGATTGTTCACACAAAATACAAAAATGCATGTAATCATTTTACACTCCTAATCATAACTTCTCAACAGAACCATTTTCAACATTCTTAACACTTATCATCCATTAAAATAAATAGTGTAATTCAATTTGACCATAATTATCATCAACAAGCAAAGGCATCTTTAAAGATTAATTCAAGCAATTTAATTGATGTTCATGCATTTGATTAAAGGAACCAAGAAATACAAAAATAATATAAAAGAATTACATAAGCATGTTATTTAGACGAAAATTGAGAAAACACATTTGTATATCCAACAGCTATAAGTAGACATCTGAGGGTTGTAAGTAGACATTCAAAATGGTGACACTTACGGAAAACTACAAGGCGTCCGCTTACAACGTCGAATAGGTAGCAATGCAACAAGAAGTAGAAACAAGCAACCAAGTCAAATCGATTCACAATAATTGAGTCCTCTCAAAAACTTACCTAGGATACAATCTTTCAAGGACCATGTTGACATCGAGCTGATAAGGACCGGGTGACAAAATGAACCAATGTTTGAAAGGAGAGTTTACTACTGCAAAGCTCAAAAGCTTTGAATAATATGGTAGTTTCGTCCAAGATGTTGGTAGACACTTCTAGTCTATTTGAGTGCAAGTGTTTGAGGTGGTAAGGTCTCTATAATAGTGCTCTTGATTCTATTTCAAGCTTCAAAGATTTTTTCTATTCAAAACAACAAAGTCCTATTCTTAATGAGTCAATAAGGTATTGGTTCATGAGATAATTCAGAATTATCAAGATCGATAATTTCAAAGAATTGGAATTATCTTTGAATTGGATATTTTCAACTATATATAGACTTTTGGTAAGTGTTCAAGATTGCCCATCGCTCAAAGGAAAACAAGTGCAGACCAACCATGAGTGAATACCACAGGGGGCCTCCACTTAGTAATCATAAGGATAAATAGATGTACAACGAATGTCCATGGCGGCATACCCATCAACGTGTAGAAATAGGCAAGAACACTATGTTGCCCTCTTAATCTGAAGATTCATGACAATTTATGATCGCAATCGTTCATTGATGGATCAGGGAGTAGCATCTACCTAAAGTGTCGAATAGGCCTAAAACAAGCCCGAGCTAGTCTTAAGGCAATTCCGATTGGGAAAAGGCTTTAAAGATGTTTTGAAGGCCTTGAAAGTGTAGGATCATATCTAGTTACCATAATCACTCGTCCATTTTCCACTTGTGGTCCCTCGCTTAACGATTTTGGGGTCTCATGCAAAATATGTAAGTGATCATCATTATAGAAAGACCTAGATGAGTCAAAATGAGATGTTTATAGGTAGTCATTCTAAAAATGTCTATAGTCTTAATATTATTTTGAACTAAAAAATAGATAACATAATTAAGACTATCACAGTTTTGAACGACATACTGAAAACTAATGATAGGTTTTATGTGTCAAAGTTGTTTGTTATTGACTTAATTCAACACATGGATGCATGTTTAGAAAACATGTTCATTTGGCTAACTCGCCAAGAAAATTTCATATAAATAGTAACCCAATGTCTATGGAATATATCTTGTAAACAAATAATGGTACATGTGATCCCAACATAGTCCTTGAAAAAAATTATTAAAACAATGATGGTTAATCATATTAAGAGATATATGAAGGCTATGATACATTTTGAGGACTTGATTTCAAATAACCATATCAATTCCAGTATTAAACCCAGCATGAACAAAATATGAATAGTCAGCATGGGGAGGATAAGTAATTTTGATAATTCCCTTCCAATTTGAGATGACAAAACCCTAAAATATATTCAGAAGACATAGAGTGTAACACCTCTATTGTTTCATTTCCCATGGAAAGCTTGAGAAATATTAGAAAATTCATATAACTTCCATTAACCTGAACTTGAGCTTGTTCTAGAGGAATCAAGTGACAAGTTCGTGATTGGCATGCATCTTCTTTCCATTCCAACTTGAGTAGGAAGTCATAACTGTTGCAACACCCTTGTCATAGAATTATAGCATGCTGGCATGTGGATGCTAAGGAATCCATTATAATCAATCACAGTGTTATTCTCATCAATGCCCTTTGTTGTGTCACCATCTCCCACATAGTGCTTGGTACAGGCTGCAACTTTTTTTCTCTAACCAAAGTAATCAATTAATTAGGGAAATTTGTTAAGGTACTCCATGAAAGACTTCATAAACTTTATTTACAGCATACTTTTAGAATTTAATCTCATACAGCTGTCTAATATGTTTAGATATTCCACACAAAAGGAAGACTTATCCAGCCAACAAAAAGTTTTCTTGTGTATATTGAAGCCAATTTATCCATATATATCTATATATATATATATATAAAAGAATATGAGTAAATTATCCAAATTTCCAAGCTTGACAGAAGCTGCCTCCTTTAGATGCAACTCGCATATCTTACTGGGCCTCCCATCACACATGATTGATGCCACTGGCATATTTTCTCAAAAGATACATGTGAAAGAGCAAACCAGTCTAATCATAGAACCACAGGTGTTAAATCATTCAGTAGAATCTGATAATGTTATTATAGTATTTTAGGCCGACAATGGCATGCCACTCTACCATAAGCTTTTATGAGCAACAAAGTTGGGGGACTTGCTACTATCCTTCTAAATCCGCTGGCCTGCCCCTTTAATGCATTAATGCCTACCATATCAGACTGCCCAAAAATAA
This sequence comes from Anacardium occidentale, assembly GCA_026122585.1. Taxonomy (NCBI): domain Eukaryota; kingdom Viridiplantae; phylum Streptophyta; class Magnoliopsida; order Sapindales; family Anacardiaceae; genus Anacardium; species Anacardium occidentale. The sequence continues at coordinate 65,335 of JAJEJH010000186.1, forward strand.
CCAAAAGTTATATATTTACATCATCTTAATATAAGAGGTATTATGATACTGAGCCAGTCCAAACACCAGGTTAAATAATGTGCTATTTTTTAACAGGTGAAGTTTGAATATAGGAATATATTTAAGACGAAAATGGCCCACCGTGAAATCCTGCTACTAGAATGAAATCACTAAATATGCCCAAAAGAAAATTTATCTTCTCATCTGTATGAAGCTTATGTGAGAGCATAACCATCAAATGAGAGCTCGAACTCAATTAGGATTAAGTATCAAAATCGGTTCACAGCAAGAAATATGCAAGTCAAAAAGATAAGTTCTGTCCCAAGCTACTATTTGACCAAAGTTGACAAAGGAGTTCCAGCAACAAAGGGCACACCCTTTTTGGAATTGGCGGGAAGCTCTCCTTGTAAACCAGGTATAATATCTGTCATTGCTTGAACAATCTTATGATCTTCACTGCGAAAGCAAAAATGGTTACTAGCACACAAGAGTAAGACTTGATGTATATCAGTAATTACAGTTTATCATAATTTTTAGTCATCGCGACACGTGGAGTAAAAACATAAGGATTCCTGTAGCTTCAACTTCAAGCGCAGTACCATCTCCAGTCTTCTTGGTAAGTTGAGGCTCCCTGATTCAGATATAAAAACTTTTAGTATGCACACGGTAATATGAAATGAAATGAAATTTTCAGCGCATTTCTCTGAATTTCATTTGTCATTTGGTGCCATTTTTGGTCTTTCACAAACAGATTTTCTTGTCTCTTAAAACAATCAAACAATGATTAATAGAAAACTTTTGCTTACAGGTAAAAAAGACTTACCTGGCGCCTCCAAGACCAACACGGCAAGGGAAAATGATCAGCATCAATCCCGTAAATCATGGGGATATCAAGACGAGTTGATAGAGACCCTTTTTGTATCATTGACCCTCTTCACCAAGTCTCGCTTAAGCTTTTTAAGCTGGTACACTCCACCCGCCACTCAACAGACTCCCTGCACAAAACCCCGTTCACTAGTCATTTTCGACAACAGAGATCCATAGCTTGAACGTGGAAGCATCAGATAAGGACAAAAACCACGCTTTATGCAAACAAAAAACAAGAGGACGGAGAGAAAGAACAAACGGAAGAAGTTTACTTGCTATTTAAAAAAAAAAAAAAACACAAAGGGCAGAAGTAGAAAGAAAAAAAGGAAAGAAAATTATTTTCTTAAAATTTTTCAAAATTATAATTAATATTCTGAGAAAATTACTTTAAATACATATTTGCAGTTAAATACATTCGTTATTTAAATTCAGGAACGGAAACTTGTCATTCAGCCGAAAGGTTGATAAATGGGCGGTTACCCATAAACTAACAGTGAAACAACATGCAGCCGTTATAGTTGACCGGTGGTCATTGTCTTCGAAAAATTATGATTATAATTATTAATAGTCATTATTATTTTCCCACTTAGGGTTGGACTTAAAAGAAGGGATACCTACTGAATGTGCACAAAATTTTTTTAAATTTCGAAAAAAAGATTTTTAAAAATTGGTTGGGGTCCTGATCAGATTAACATCTGCAATGATATTTATAAAAAAAAAAAAAGCAAAGCGAAGAGAAGGAGAATCATAAGTGGACAAATCACACCACCATCTGAATCGGCTATAATTCAATCTTATCTGTCAATTACAATCAATTAATCATGATAAAATTAGATTCAAATCAAATATACTTAAATTTGTTTTTAAATTTAATTTGAACGAATCTAAAATGAATTATTCAAACTCAATTATAATTTTAAACATCGATAAATATAAATTTAAACTTAAATTAAAAAAAATTTAATTATATTTGTTAATTATAATTAATAATAAAATATAAATACGAACTATACGAATTAAATATAAATACGAATATGAATACAAACTAAATATAAATCCAAACTTCACTATAAAAAATTCAACGAATATAAATTTGAATACAAACATAATCATAATAAATAAATCTAAATGCAAACATATATTTAATTCGGCTCAAATCCAGCCATAAACTCAACACTCAGAAACCCAAAACTAAACTATGCTTTTTATTTTGGAATATTTAATTCGTTTAATAAAACACAAAAAGACAAAAGACAAAAAAATCAACAGTTTTCAGTATTCTTTGACACGTATACAAATGAATATTAAGAGAATTGAGAGGAATTTTGTGAGAACGTATGTAGATTAATTCAACACTCACTAGTTTTAAAATGGTCCGTGGAGATTCAGATTTTCCTTCGGAAGACAAGGATGCAGCGAAAATCTCCGAATTTGGAACTACGATACCAATTTCCTTGGGCCAAAATCTTATGGTCAAGAAAGAGTACCAGGGACGCGACTATTGTTAGTTACATATTTAATGAGGGTCGTTCTAACAGAAACGAAAAGAGTGACGTTGGAAGCTTACAAGCTGTGATTGTAGACTGTTAACGGGCGTGAAACCTGAGAAGAAGATTAACATCATTCAATATTTTAACAAAAGATGCATTACTGTAATTACATAAGCATGTTTTTGTGTGTAATATTTCGAGTTAAAGAAACGCATCTGAGTTGATTTAATACGGCAAATTATACTTGTACCCACTCCTTCAGCGGTCCAACAACTATCACGCACTATCATTCACAAAGTTTAAATGAATACATAAAATATAAAACGGTTCGTATTAAAATCCTGAAATTGCAAATCCTTTTAACCGTCACTAAAACATTAATCCGGCTTCTAAAAAGCTACTAGAAAACAGGTAAAGCATATACAACAGCCCCGTGATTCCTCTACCTAACCTATAAAATACTAAGACCAACCAACTCAAGACAATGCTTCACCCCATCAACCATTCATACATGCTTACACAACTAAGAGGTGCATCATATACAAATTTATATCCTGCGCTCCATTGCTGCAAAACCCAACAAACATATTATTTAAACGCAAATAGCTAGCTTTCCATAGCATTCGTCTTTAAAACAATTAAAAAAAAAAAAAAAAACTCATACAAGCACCCAATTTTTCATTATCTAAAACCAAAATTTTCAAGTCCAATAAAGGGTCTCACCTTAAACTAAGGCGCATTGTGAGACTGATCATGCTCAATAAAATCTAATGCGTCTTCTTTGGCCACAACATTGACTCGGCTCACTCTGCTTTTGTGTGTCACACCATATATTTTGTCAGCCACTTTCACAAGCTCTGGCCGAAATGTTGTTGTTATAAATTGAGTATTTGCCATGTCTGCCAGACGACGAATCATATCTGATATGTGATTTAAGAAACTCTACAACCAAAATCCAATGCAGAGATATCAGCACAATGCAGCCCTCAGCTCCCTTCTCTAATAATCTCAATGCCTCCATAGGAGGTTCTTATTCGACTCAAACAACTACACAAAATCTTCAATGCTATTCAGATCTCTATGTTGCAGGGATAGGCTCTCAAAATTCATAACAATCCTTAAAGATGATGATTATTCAGCAAAAGCAATTATCAAATAGGTAGTGTAAGTGGCGCATGCCACAGCATAGGTATATGCTAACTGCCACTGTTGAAAAACACAAATGACTCAGGCTGCTAGGCCAAGAGGTGATGCAGGCTTTAATAATTATCATTGGTCTTGTGAAATAATCATAAGGAAAAACTCAGTTGCAACTTTGACCAAATGACAAGTCTCTACCTATGCAAACAAGTATATAGATTTGAAGCCTCAGCTAAACTAAAACTTCTACGAAAATAAAATTAAAAAACCAAAAGCAGAGGGAGAAAAACTATTTATCTAGAGAAGAGCTATGTATTTAATGAAAAGGATACTTCCAACTGCAGTTCTGTACTGCGGATCCAGTGCTGCATCTATTTCATCAAATAGATAGAAGGGAGCAGGATCACATCTCTGTATAGCAAAAATAAGCGTCAGAGCCACAACTGTTTTTTGACCTCCAGACAATTGCTTCATCGACTGTGTCTCCCCTTGCCCAGTAAATGAAACCTACCACAGTAAAGCAAAATAACATAGTTAAAACTTGAACTCATAAGCCAAAATGATGAACATAATTCTTCTTGGGAGTGTCATTTGTAAAGCTTAATATATAGTATGAATATAATGCTTCTACAATGAAGAAGCACATGCCTTCACTTTCACGCCAATGTATTTCTCAACCCTTCCTTCCATATCTACTTCACGAGGCCCATCATCATCATTGTCATCCTCCTCATCCTGTGAAATATATCCAGATTCAATAACATAATAGATCTACAAAAATTAAGACGTGATTCAGAAAATATATTTTTACACAGGCTTTTCAGGAAATGAGGGAGCACTTAAAGTAATAATTAAATAGCAACACCACTTAACTTGTCTTAGACTGCCTACAAATCTAGTACAAATAATAGCTTAATTTATGTAACATGAGAAACTTGTTTCTACTCTCACTGAACCAAAGGGAAGCAATATATTGTCTTTTGAACAATCATTCCCATAAGACAAATAACTTGACATGTTAAAGACAAAGACAACCCTTTTTTCAAAAAAAAAAAAAAAAAAAAATCACATAGCACATAGTACAAAGAATAACATGAAGACATACATTGGGTAGGAATGAACAAGGTTAAGGGGCAGATAAAAAGGGAAATAATATATGTCGCAAACAACTTAGTTTTCCATTTCTCAAACAAATACATGAGATCATAGATTATATCATTAAAGAAGAAAATTTGCAATAGGCTATTTGCACTTAAAAAATCACACAACTATTTTTTTAAGTACAGACCTAAAATTTTAAAAAAGTTAAACCTTTACAATTTTTCACAATTTCTGCACAATACTAACAAACATTAACTGGAACATTTTTAAAATGATAACATTGAGTTGATGGAAACCAATACACCATATTCAAACTACTTGACAAACAAGAATGTGAAAGTGAAACCCAAAAAAATTGCCCACCCTAGCTAATATATTGGGGGGAAAATTTTGAAAATGGAAGTCCAACAGAAAATTTCAGTGCAGATGTAATTCAAATATTATACACAAATTCAGTAACTAAAATCAAAACATAAGGTGCAAGCAAGTGATACTGAGAATAATAGGAGCCTCTTTACACCCAACCACACAAAGGTCCAGTTGCCCTTAAGTTCAAACTCCAAGATGAGCCAACCTAAATAAACCTATATCCATTTTTAAGAGTTCAAATCAGCATGCTCAAGTGTCGCATTGCAATCAGAGTACCCAAGGACTTTCAAGCATAACATAAACTATGTGATCACCTTAAGGTCCTAATACATTGGCAAAAAGGTTGGCAAGTTTTTCCTCTATCACAATACTGAGACCCATCAAAAGATGAAGCTTAACAACTCTTATCACTATTTGCAAAATTAACAACACAGTTGTAATAATAAAACTGATCTGCTTATTCAGCAGCGCCACAGGATATGAACACTCTATTCTCAGCCCAAAAAAACTTGGATTACATCTTTTCTACCAAGGTCACAAATTCATTTGAGCCAGTTGTGGAACTCAAATTCCACTAAAACAGCAAACAAGGTATAACCAAAAATAGCTAAAAGGCTTTGACTGACAGCCCATTTTTTATACTTGACAGAATCATTGAAAATCACATTGAATAAGCAATCACTTTTAGCAAATATTTTAAAAAGTTAACATGTTTTTAAATAAAAGAAAATTAATATGCACTCAAGGAAAGCTGTAGAACTTCTAGTATATAAGGAAAAATTATTCTGCTACATACCCAGAAGTCCTCTTTTAATAGCACAACATCTACACAAGTAAACCTCTAAAATAAAGAGAAAGTTGCAGCTTTGAGTTGTAAAGAAAAGAAGGATATTTGAATTTCAGAAAGCAAGTAAATTTTAACAAGTTGTAATTTCAGATGGTCCTGACCCACAAACATAAAGCAAGACATGTATCCCAAGGGGTAAAACTCCAATTTAGTGGCATAGTGATACAGAAAATAAAAAAGATGTGCAATTAGTTACTATAAAGTGAAAAAAGAAATGCTTCTTAAATGAGAGAGACCTTTTTTTTCATCATAACTAGATGGCCATGACCGCCTTGCACAAGTTCAGCAAACACTTCTCGGAAATGTCGAGCAACACCTTTGAAAGTACGTTCTATTGATTCATCCTTCCTTTGATCTAAAACTGCTATAAGTTCTTTAATTTTCTGCAAATGTGTTAGATTAAAGCGGCTCAAATCTTCGGACTTTTCTAAAAGTAAAAAGTTCTATATAGGAGAATCATTTTATTGTGATTTGAATATGTTAATACCTCATCCCCTGAATCCAGTTCAGCTTGCCTTCTCTGAAGTTCTTCCCTTTGCTCTGTGAAATTTACATACTGATCAAGTGCTTTCTTATTTACGTGACTAAACTGCTGCAGTTGCTCATTGCACCTATGAAGCATTTTATGTAATTCTTTTATGCTCTTCCGCACATACCTAGTGTTTCCAATAAAAGGGGAACAAAATATATTAATATCAACCAAAAAAAAAAAACATGTTAGAAAACAGGATCAAATATCCTCACTGGGTATATATCATATGACCCAAAACTGATCCATTATTAATAATCATACTTCAAGGATTTCTATCATTTACATTGAACGATAAATTAAGAAGTATCAAACCCTAAGGCTCTCAACTAATCCAATAACCATTTATCTTCCAAGGCTTGACAACTTGCGACCTACATATGAAACAATTCTGCCATATGTAATAATATAATAGAGAAACTTCAAACATGAGACGAGGACTATACGTTTCAAAAGCATCAGATGATAATGGACCCAATTCCCTAATTTTCTTTGAGTACTCCTCCTGCTTAGCAACAAGAATATTCCTTTTATTCAATAGTTGTTCAAGTTCTCTTGCATCATCCTGAAGTTTCTTCTCATATTCATCTTCCAAAGTCTGTATTCACAAATGATCATTTTAGGAGTAATAAACAATCTGTTTTTTGGAAGATAGCATTAGAAAGACAATGAACAAGCCTTCCCCACAAAATATGACATCCTGAAGTTAGTAAAACAGCATTATATACAGTACAAACACTTAAATAATAGCAAAAAACCTCCATGCATGAACTAACCTTCAACTTAGCCTTTTCATTTTTTATCCTCTTGATCTCCTTTGTTAATTTATCTAAACCGTCAGAGATCCCTGCAAAGCAATACCTCAGCAAAGACATGAGACAATAACCTCAGCTTCATAATCAAAGACTTAATGGAAGCATGAAGAAAAATCTCACCTTTAAGCTGCTGTTCTGCTTCCTGAACAAATAATTTAGCATCCTTCAATTCCTGTCTTTTTAATTCAGCTTCACTAGGCAGCATGTCATTCTCTGAAGAAGCTATAAGGGCTTCCAACTCTTGCTTCCGCCTCTTAAGGTTAGTTGTTAGATTAGTCTCAAGCTCTGCTTTTCTTGTTTCAGTCTATAAATAGAAACTGCATCATATTAGTACATAAATGCTTACTTCGGGGTTGGATTCAGCCAAGAAAGTTCATTATCCTACCTCAATGCGATTCGTCCTGCAGGTGATAAGTTGCTCCTTTAGATCAGTTATTTCTGGGTTTAAACGTGATAGAAGATCTTTTTCCTGTGGTGTTAAGTGATCAATGAGCTCTGTGCCCATTTCAGCCTCTTTCATTGCCACACTAGCTCTAAGTTGATCAATTTGAGTCCGCACATCAGCAAGTGACTTTTCCTACAAACAAGTGAAATAATTTGAATGAGCAGGCCGTAGGAAGAAAAAAAAGCACGAAATACTACTACCAGTAAATGCCCAATTGCCAATCACATAAAATAGTTTTAAGATCTAACAATACCTTATTTTCAAGAGCTTTAGAAATGATTTTTTTCTGCTTATTAGCATTAGCAATGTCCTGCTTAAGCTGCTCTAGTTCTGATTTTTCATGACTGCGCTTGGCATCAATTTTTTGCTGCTCAGTAACAAGGTCCGTAATCTGCTGGTCTACTCGTAAGATCACTTAAGTTAAAGAAATGCAAAAGTGTTCATAAAACATCATTTAAAATCAAGATCCCAACAAATGAGAGTTGGAGTATATTGTCTAACTTTCATATTTTCAGTCTGCAAATATTGATTCACTTATTTGAATAATAACTTTAAGAGAACAAAAAGAACTACTAATAAATAGTAGCTCAGTTGCAGCAGTAAATAAACACTCATGCAGGAGAAAAAAAAAATATGGTTTTCTGCTTTCTTAGAACTAATTATCAGCGCGGATGCCAATGGAAATTCAAATATACAAAAAGCATAGTAGAAGCTTTCTCAATATTTCCCAGAACAAGTCTTTCTAGCGAATAACAAGCAATGCAGTTTTTTCTCAGATAACATCAAGGAAATCTTTATTTTAATGTGATGCAAGTACAAGAAGAAGGTTCTCTCTGTTCTCTGTTTAATATCTCCACTACATTCACACATGTTCAAGTGTAATAAAGGGCTGTAAGAGAAAGCCTGTAGCATGCAACCTAATAGTTATGCTCGTTTGTGCAAAAGGAGTTCCAACAAAGAGATGGTATATATATAGTAAGAAACCTAAAGTTAAGAAATAAGACCAGCTTTAAACAATGTAAAAGCATAAATCAGAAGGATATCTTGAAGCATAAATCTAACTTGCTCCAATTCCTTTTCTTTTGCATCGACAGATATTTTATTCCGTTTGATTATATTCATAAACTTCAATTTGGAGCGCCTAAAATCATAAAATCCTCCTGTCATACCACCTTTCTTGCTTACTTGATCACCTGTTATAGGATCAGCAGTTACTAAAACATCAAAGAGACAGGCCAAAGTCACAATAAACAGAATAATACAAAAAAACATATATGTGACCTTCCAAGGTTATGCAGTCCAGACCATCAGCTCGAGCAACTCTAGCACACACATCTAAATCTCTGCAAATCACTGTTCTAGCAAAAACCTAGAGGGAGAAAAAAAATAACAAAAGCATGGTAACACATCCAGACATTTATGAAAGAGGAAAAATAACACTTAGATATTTATGAAAGAGGACAACATTATCCAATGTTTAACAAACCCAGAACAGTTTAGCTTCGACTGTTTCTTGCTTGCACAAAAGATTTCTTTTTTTTTTTTTGGGGGGGGGGGTAGGAAACTTTGATGTGTTTAAATGTGAAAAAAACTAGGATACTGGATCATAATCTTCAGAAAAAATCCATTCCCTCATCAAACAGTAACTGTATGAAAGCATGATAGTATTTTTTTTATCTTGATAAATTTATTTTTCTTCACTGTCCAGTAATATCCTTTCAGTAACAGGCATATGTACAGAAGCAAAAATTCAGTGGATCAGTCATATCACATAGCCATCATTTTTCTGGAAAACAGTTTTGCTTTTAGGAAAGGGAAGAAATCCAAAACCCTGTTATGGAAATTTGCAGTTTCAGCTACATTATGGATGGGAGGAAAAAAGGTTACAAAATCCAATAGAAGTGTACAGTTTTAGAGAAAGACAACGAAGAAGAAAAACCAGTTACCACACAAAACTACTAAAATAAAAAAGTCATGCATGGATTAGTACCAACTTATGTTACAAAAGATATATGTCCAGTTAGAAGTTAACCTGGGCAATGGCTGGTCTGAATTCAGGAGAAAAATTCAATTTCTCTAGAAGAGATACCACATCACGACTCCTTGGATAATTTACATGAGGAGCCCTCACCCGATTCAATGGTATAAAGGTAACACGTCCACCTCTTAATGAATTGAGGTGTCTAATTATTTTGGTTGATGTTTCATCAGTATCAACCACCACATGAAATAAGCTGCCCAAAAATCAAAACATCAAAACAACACAATTTCAAATCTGAAATGCACATAAAAATTGGCAAATACACTATACATATGAGCTGATCATATGGACATGAAGAAAATGCTCAGAACTAAGATCCAATAAATTTTCCACATACCTATTTCCTGCAGTAACCTCGACTGCAGTAAAAAACTTTTCATCACAATCAAGCAGCTCAATAACTGGACCATAGACTCCTGCAATTTCATACTCACTGCGAATCCGACGGATAGAATTCAGCCCTCGTCTCACATCCTGAAAGGATCACACAGAAATGAGAGGGAGTGCAAATTTGGGAACGTTAGGCAGGTAACAAATAAATTTAAAAGTCAAGCTTTGCAACAGCCTTCACTACTATATAGCTGTTATAAAAATTACAAAAGAAAAAGTTAGCAGTTAAAAACAGGGAAGAAGAAAAAGACTTTTAAGCATTTGCGACCAAAAATTTTGCAAAAAAATTTAGCATGTTAGAAGAGATATTTGGCTAAACTCTCTCACCCTGATGACTCTCTCTCTCTCTCTCTCTCTCTCTCTCTCTCTCTTTCTCTCTTTTCCTTCCCCCCTTATTTCTCTTCTTTCAAACTGTCTTTCCTAGTATCCATCTCTCCCTTTACTTATTAACCTCTATTCTTCACTTTTTTCCCATTCTTTATATTTTCCCAGTAATTTTCTATCAGTTCTAAATCACAACAAAGTTATTCATGATTAGCAGCAATAAGCAATTAAAGAATGAAAAAAAAAAACTCACCCCAGGGGTAGCATGATCAAGGCTTTTCTCTGCCTTCTCAACTTCCGCTTTCAGCTTATCAATCTCTGTACAAAGTTCACTTTCTTTCACCCATAAGGACCTACACAAGTAAGCAAATCAGTCATACAGAAAGCTTATAATGAACATGAACAAAAATAAACGTGAAAATCATACTTCCGCTTATCCTGCAGCTTGTCCCTCTCAGCCTTATGGTTATTGAAAACTTCACGAGAGTGGAAATTGTGAGATTCTAAAGTCTCAATATTGCTTTTGAGCTTGTCAATGTACATATCCTGCTCTTTTAACTCAACAATAAGCCGATGAATTTCATCCTGAAGTTTTTGCTCCTGAAACATATAAAAGTAAGACACATGAACATTTAGTTAATAAAAACATGTAGCCAAGTTATGTACTAAGAATGTCAAAAACTAAAAAGCATTCAGAAAAAGTTGTCAAAAGATCAATGTAAGACACTAGTAAAGACTGTGGAATAGAATTCTAAACAAGATAGAACTGGGGTTGGGATGAACAAACAAGCAATTCATGCAGAAGCAGATGCAAGAACAGACTGAGAAGCAAATAAATGTATGTATGCAGACAAATGAGCAGCTAGATCTTATTTACCTGGACTTAGTTCCTTAATTAAAGTGGGAAGCATATAATTCATTAAGAAGTCAACACTAAAGTAGATTGGATTAGAGCAAAAGTTGACTACTAAATGAGAAAGCTGGATGATCAAACATACACACTAATCAAGACCATAGATTGGAAATCTGGATGAAAATCTGGATTGATTTGCTATCATTTACAACTGTGGAAATCTGGAAAAAATTCCAGATTTAATGTGAAAACCGGATGAACATCCAGACTGAATAACTATTATTTACAAATGTAAATCACAACTGTCATTAGTCATCTATAATTACTTTCTAGTTTCATAGATTTGAAAGATTTGGATTCCCTGGTTTTAATTCAATTTATTTCCCAATTCCATGGAGATTTTCTCTTCATAAAATCTGGAATTATCTCCTCCATTATGGCAGCACAGTACAAGAAAAAACATGAAACTAACTTATAAAAAATTTTGTTTTCTAATAAAAGAAAAAATTGGAAGTAAGTTAAATTGTGTTGAGAAAAGAAAAGAGTAAACTTGTTTATAATAGGTGCAGTAAGTTGTTAAAATTTCTCTTCCCAATACGGGAGTTTTGGAATTGGGTTGAGTTTATTTATAGTGAGTGAAGTGAGTTGTTAAAGTGTTTCTGTCCAATGTAGGATATATGCAATTTTTCAAATTATTTTTTTACAAGAAAAATGTTTTTCAATTAAGGTCAAGTTGATGCCCCCAAGCTCAAGTCAAACCCCCATGCCTTGAGGTCGAGCTCGATAGTTTCTTATACCCTTGGCTCGATAGTTTCTAATCAGTCCATTCCAATTAAAATCAAATGGTAGCCTCCTAAACATCATTTGATGTCGCATTCTCCCATAACTCTTTGATTCGAACAAAAAAATAAGATAATTGGAGAGCTCAGCAACACTTATCATTGACCACAAACTATATGGTTAGAATGACCTTCAATGGTCCCATTTAGTCATGATGCAAGTGTAGGACAAGGGCAATGACTGACTCATTAAATCAGCTCCCCAACAAGCAAAGGAAGACCCAAAATTCAAAGGGTGGAAGGCCGAGACTGAAATGTTTATACCTTGGCTAATCAATTCAATGAACAACAATATTGGGGAGGATTTCATACTCTACAACATTGCACAAGAAATGTGGCTGGCTGCAAAGGAAACTTACTTGGATAAAGAAGACTTTGCGGAGGTATTTGAAATAGAAGAAATTCTCCATGATTTCCGTCAAGGAGATTTATCTATCAGTCAATACTTCAGTCATCTAACTCGTTACTGGCAACAATTGGAAATAATTGAGACTACTAGTTATTGTCCAACAAATGCAACCAAGTACAAAGGTTTGTTGCAAAAAAACTGAATCTAAATATTCTTCTTAGGATTAAATAAGAATTTAGGTTTGCATTTGAATTATGGCAACCAAACCTCTGCCTAACATCCATGAGGTTGCTTCAGAAGTGTACCGAGAAGAAAGCAGGAAAAGGGTTCTGATGGGTTCAGGGATCAATCAGCCTATCACCGAAGAATCAACCCTAGCAATTTGTGGTTGCCTACCAAACCAATGATAATCGGCCAAGGAAAGGAAGGCCTTGGTCTGACAATTGCTAAAAAAGCACCAGGCCACACCAAGGAAACTTATTGGAAAATTCAAGGGAAACCTATCAATTGAAAGCCATCACAACCTCAATTCAAGAGAAAAAGTCATAGTCATACTATTGTCCTCAAAGACAACCGTTCACCAACATGCAATCGCTTCAGCAAAGAACAAATAGAAGTAAAACAAAAGTTGAGAGTTAAAAGGTAACTTTTTGGCTATATTGAGACTTAAAAAGGAAGGAAAGTTGAGCTCTTGCATTGTTGATTCAAGATCCTCAATCCTACAACTGAAGATGCCACAATCATCGAAAATTTCACACCTTGTTCAAAGAATCATAACGTTCGTATTGCTAATGGTTTTGTACCAAAGGTGTCTGCTACAAGCTCTATTGTTAATTCCAAGGACCTAACTCTTGAATCAATTCTTTTGGTTCCAAACTTGAATTATAATTTGTTTTCCATCAGTAAACTCACTCAGGAAAAAAATTGTGTTGCTAAATTCTTTGTTAACCATTGTGTTTTTTATAATTTGAATTTGGGACAAACAATTAGCAATATTGAGGTATGTGCAAGAATCTATATCTTCGAAGTGGCTAATCAGCTTGAAAAACAATCTCAATTAAGATTCAGTAAAACAATCTTTTTTTTCATGGCAATATCATGTAAAATATACTAATTTTCAATATCTCAATAAAAATAAAAAACCTCTTTTCATTATTATCCAATAAAGATTCAAAGAATTTCAATGTAAAATATGTCCATTATTACAGCATATTCATTATTCTTATCTCGTTCAACATTACAAAGCATCTCATCCTTTTTTTATGATTTATTATGATGTGTGTGAACTATCAAAAATACGACACGTAAATGGCACTAGATGGCTTGCGTCTTTATCAATGATCATGCTAGACCTTCTTGGATATTCCCAATGAAAACAAAATTTGATCAAAAATTTCTAATACATAATTTAGACTCAATTCAATACCAAAATACAAATCTTGAGAACCAACGATACTAGAGTTATTTCAATTCTATTCTTTGGGAATTTTATTGGGGGAAGGAATTGTTTAACAAAGTTTTTGTATCAATACTGCTCAAAAAAATGGAATAGTAGAAAGGAAAAACAGACATTTGTTATAAGTGGCAAGACTTTTATATTTAAATCACAATGATTTTTTCCGTTGTAACCATTCACTAAGCAAGTCAAACTTAACCACCTTGAGACTTATTCATAGATCATATCACAATGAAATCTCATACACAATTTGCAATAAACCTACATATTTCATAATAAGAAAATCAAGAACTTACTTGAACCAAGTTTGAAGAAAGAACTCGTTCAAGATCATCAATTTCTTTTTGAAGCCATTTATCACGAGCTGCTTTACTAGAAAATTGGGTGGCACGGCCTTGTTTTTGATAAAGGATGCTAAGTTGCTTTTCACGCTCCATGATACTAAACATCACCAAAATCATTCATGGACAAACAAATATAAAACATTTGTAAGGACTCTAAAACAATAGAATTGATCATATTATTTGAAGTAAAGAACAACTTGATTCACATGCAAATTAACACAACAAATGTCGCAAAGAAAGGTTTAGAGAAGTGAAAAGAAAGCACTAAACAGGACACATTGAAAGACACAAAAATTAAAGGAAAAAGAATAAACATAGCACCATAGTATAACATTTCATTAGTAAAAATCCGTCTCCTACTCAATTGCCAAAACAAGAACTCCACATGAGAGTCCAAGCCCCAAAAGTAGAATTAAGAAAGCCTTACAGGCAAAGAAACAAGGGAAGACTAAAAAAGAATGGATGAAGAAATAGTAGTTGACAACATACATATATAGGTTGTAAATTTGTATACATACTCTTTTGTTATCTCTTTCTCCTTTATGCCTTGTTCCTCATACTCTGGCTTTATCTTCTCGAGCTCCTCCAATGAGTCCTCAATTTCTTTTTCTAGCAAAAAAAGTTGTTGCTCTGCATCCACCTAAAAAACATTAAATGTTTAATTAACTCATGCAGCCTCATAAACTTATACAGACTCATACAGGCGTATGTCATCAATATACTGAATTTCAGTAAAAATTTACTTTTGCTTGTGAATTTCCTGAAATCCTTTCATCTAGGTCTTTCACATCAAGCTCAAGCGCTGTCTGCCTCTTTAGTGCTTCAGTTCGTCGCTTTTCAACTGTTTCTTTTTCTTTGTTTAATACTTGAACTTCTTTCATAATATCTTTCAATTTCTTTTCTTCATCTTTGGACTTTTCATGAGCATCCAGCACACTGTTATACATCTTAGTTGATATTTCAGAACGCTTGTTTCTAGCATCTTCAAGCTGATCAAGCAGAGAAATATAATAAGCATCAAATGTACTTCCATAATAATTCAGCAGTTCAGACCCTCACACAAACAATGACAAAGTCAAAATTAATACTACCAGCAAAATCAAAAGGTTAAAATGAGTTGGATGCTTGAAAAAACTCTTTACATTGAATTTTACGGGGCAAAAAAATCTATTACATTTTTTTTAATTGAGTGGATAAAGAGGAACCAAAATATGAAGTACAGACAAAAGATGCATATGAAGATTAGATAATGGTGTAACAGTACACTAAACACTAGCCTGCTTAACCTACCGCATACTGCTATTTGTCTGAAGTATGGAGTAAACACAAAAGATGCATACAAAGATTAGATAAAGGTGTAACAGTACACTTAAAACTAGCCTGCTTAACCTACTGCATGCTGTTATTTGTCTGAAGTATTACTTGCATAGAATAACCCTTGAATGCATAGCACTAAATTCTTCAGTTTATAAGAAAAGATCATCCTTGCAAACCACAGAATACTTCAATCGTTTCATGGCTGTGACAGTAATTTATATTCCTGCTAGCTGTCAATTTCTTACCCAAAATAAAATTAGAGCCACAGGATCAAACTACAAGCATTCATAAATATATTATTCCTTAAACCAAACTCAACTCTCTAAAAAAAAACCACCACAATGATTTTTAAAATTTTAACCACTCAAATATATTGCACAATAACTTTTGCATAAAAAATAAATATATATATATATATATATATATATATATATATATATATATGCATATATTTCCATGTAAATGCACACCACATACACACACAGGACTTTGATGTAGCTCAGCCTGTAGATTTTAGGGACTCTACTCTTGCTCCATATTTTTTTATGTTTTATTACAGTTTGCTTTGTCAAAGGATAGAATAGACTTTAGTTTGTTACAAGGGTTTTGTCCTCTTGAAAGTAGGAGTATAGACTGGTATAAGTATATTCCCACACAATCACGAGTTAGTCAAAGAAGATGCAAAGCTGGCAATTAATTTGATCACTTTTTGGGTCTCGGGTCATCAACCATTTGACTGCATATCCTCATAAATTTACACATTAGTCATAGAAAATGGATCTTCAGCAAACCAAATTTATGGTGGATATCCTATATGCACGACAGAGCAACACTTTTCAAGACTAATCTTAGCCAAAGCACATAAACCTTAGCATCAATAAATATCAGACTTAACTGACCTCCACTAATCTCTGTCGAGCATCATTAAGTTCCTTTTCATAAATGCTGTATTCTAGAGATTTCCTCTGCTTATCAAGCTGCTGGTATTTTCTCAGCTCTTCTTTCTCTTCATCCAGTTCCCTGAGTCTCTCATCTAAGTAGTTGACAACTTGAATTATCTGCTGTCTTTTGTTGCCTAAAGCAGAAAATATACGTGTTATGTTACAGACCACTGCCACACAAACAACAAAATAAAAGACTCAATAACTTGCCAGTTTCTTGCATAATTTTCAAACTTTCACGTCGTCTCTCCTCATAAACTCGGGTGCCACCAATTTCCTTCAGTAAATCCAGCCGCTCAGAATCTTTCATCAGTGTCAAAGAAGCTATCTATTAACCAGATCATTGAAAAAAATTAAAGACATACAAGATAAAATTACAAAATTTAACTGCTCATTACAAATTTATATAAGCTGAAGCATCATACCTTTCCTTGCTGCACCACATAGTACGGATTCGAACGAGAAAATCCAGCACTCTCCAATAAATTCATAACCTCAGTTTTCCTGAAAATTATGTTACATTATCCTTCAATATACTAAAGCACACATTAAACATAGAAAATACAATACCATCAAACCCACAATAAAAATAAGATACTTACGTGATGTGTTTTCCATCCAAGAAATATTCATCCTTCTTCAAACCAATTGTTCGACGCAAGCGCACTTCCTCCTTATCAACCTGTCATGGAGTACAGAAGCAAGAGAAACATTTTACTTAGTTCAATCAGAACAGAACAATCCCCAAAACAGCCAAATGCACAACCACAGTTAACCAATGGCCCAAGCCAATTTAGATAAATAAGTCAAAAATATATATCTTCATAAGTCTTTTGAGACAGAAACCCCCAAATTTGACTACATAACCAAGAAGCCCTTTATCCACCTAACTATGGAACATACTGCCAAAAAACGTCACTATCAATCAAATCCTATTTACTATCCAGAAAATTTACCATCTTGAAAGAAAATTTCATGACAATCTCCTTCATTACTCTTATTTTCCCATGATTCTCCAAAACCCTAACATTACAACTCAATTTCAAAATGAAACTGTGCCATCCAAACAGAAATCATCAGCCAGAATAGAAGTACACATTTCAAAAAAGGCAAGTCTATGAAGGTGAGGATATCATTTACATAAGGAGAAATATCCTATCTGTTTTTCCGTTCATAAACTGGATATCTTTGCCTCTACACACAACATAGGCAGTATGAGCAAAGATACGGCAGTATTCCTTCAAGATGGCAGCTCTCAAGCAATCACTTTACCTCTCTCTCTTTCCATTTGTCAATAGGTGGAAAGGACAGACAATTTGTGGATGTCAGACAGTCCAAAAAGCATAGATATAAAACTTTTATAGCTCATCCATATTCATTAAGTATATAGATCATAATGGAAGACAATATGTAATAACTTCTATTACAAATAAAAATTGTGTCCCCTGATAATAGAAGTCCAAGGTCAGAATTTACACTCAATCTCCAAAGACAAGAAAAAGGATGAAGAATATTACCGGGATGCGATTGTCAGAATTATCAAAAACAATCTCCACAAATGCAGATAAAACTTGGTGCCCTGCACCTTCCTGTTCAATATTAAAGTTTTAAATTCAACTATATCAAATTGATCAAAACACATGACAACCTGAGAATGAGTAAAACAGTAGTGAAACTTACATGGAGTAGTGTATGTCTATCTTCACTACGCAAGTTATGGAAAAGGTCGCTCAAAACAAAACGAATAGCTACAATTTAACATCCAAAAAACAGATTCCATTGAAAAATAAAAACTACCCGTCAACAAATAAAAACTAAATAGTATTGATAAAGCATTCAGTTACTCACCATGGAAAAAGTTTGTCTTGCCAGATCCATTAGCACCAACTACAAAAGCCATTATTTATAACGTATAGAACATTTTAACAGGGAACATGTTAAAACATTATACTGAATTAAAATAATTATAGAAAATGATACACATATCAATAAAGCTAAATTCATATAAATAAAAATATAATCTAATCTTTCCATAATAATCCAGCTCTTTAGCCAGTTTGTTTGGTTTCTTGTTCTGTTCTTGATATGATTGGGGTTACAGAGGCATCTGTGGCTGTGATTGTGTACAGTCAACCTACTTTTCAGGTGAGGGAACATGAATACTATTTGCTGGATCCTTATCTCTAAGCATAAGCTTTAGGGTGGGGTAATAACTTAACAAAAGAAGGAAAAGAAAAAGGACGATAAGGATGAGTTCATTACCAACACAATTAATTTTTGGGCTGAAGGGGTCAGTAGCAATTTGTTCTCTGTAGCTTTTAAACCCTTCAATTACAACCTGTATTGAATCCCAGTATTATATAGTTCAACAACAACATTGAAGATAATATAAAAAATATATATTTAAAATATATTAAGTACATGATTTCATCTAAGATCCAGTTGTACCTGTTTTATGTGCATGATGTATCACCAAATAATCCACCTTCTATCACAGAACCAAAATAATCTGCAGCAATAACAACAAAACCCAGAAATCATAGCAACACTACTAAAACAAGGAAATAAATCCTCAGAACCTCCAAAATGCTAACCGAACCATGATTATAAGCTGAACTCCACGTAATCAGTATTTGTAAGTAGCCTTTATGCCTTTTGAGAAGCGCATAAAGACAGAGAGTGTTTCAGAAACATAATTAACCATTCCCAAAATAATACTGTTTAATTAGTAACGAAATTCAAGACAATAGAATAAAAATAAAACTATTACACACATTAAGACTAATTTCCACGCTTCCAGGAACAAAATTCCATGGACTTTTCAGCCTTCCAAGCTAAAAGCTCCTTAAACACATCACTAACCAAAGATTTCAGGTTCAATGAACTGAAATCCTCAAACCTAGCTATAGTACACAAATGAAGTCAGAATTCACAATATAGCTCCAAAGGAAACACAAAAGTGAACACAAAATCCATATACAATTCAAATAAATGTAAATGAAGCAGAAGTTGAGTCTAGGGTTTCAACAACCGCAACTTAAATTTTGAAAAAAAAATGCTGCGAAGGACTTACCAAATGAAGCTCAGTTGAGTTCACGTGCTCGAGAGATGGTGTTTGCTTAGACTCGAAAGAAATAAAGGAGCTATGGTGTGTCACAGAGGTTTATGTGAACTAATTTGTGTTTTTGCTTTTTCTTTTTTTTCTTTTCTTTACTTTTTTTTGACAGAGGGCGAGGTTCCACAGGCGTCGGGTAAGAAAATATCTAAAATCCCGTTTTCTTTGCCGTCTAATCAAATGTCGTCAACAAAAAAAATTATAGGCCAAGAGTCTTAATCTCACGTTTTCTTTAAAGGCCGAAATTGAGAGGATAAAATCTTCTCTTTTTTTACCTTTAAAAGTTTAAATATCGACCCTTAATAAAAATTAATGATTAAATTTAATATTTAAAAGATAAAAATTAACAATCATAAAGATATTTTTATTTTTTAATAAAAATAATAAAATAAATAATAAAATAAAAAAATAAAATAAAATTTAAAAAGATAATCACTGACATCGACAACGTCGTCAATGATAGTGACCACCTATAAAAGAACCAAAAGATTGAAAATGACATTATAATTCACGAGACAGTGAAGGAGATCATATCAGCCTCCTCCATAGGTGTTTTCGTTATCAAACATAACCAAAAATGACCAACATTGGCCTCAATAGCCATTTTCGGTCACAATTGATAGCGTAGGAGACCGCCAAAAATGAAGAAGGCTAATTTGGGCTCTTTCTGAATCAAGAGGTTATTTTTGGTCTCTTAATTTATTTATCGATGACCATCACCATAGGCAACACTATACTTTTTTGTTTTTTATTTAATTTATTAAAATTTTTATTTTTTTAATTAAATATTAAATTATATTTTTATTTTATTTATTTTTACAATGGGAGCAGTTTAATCATTTTACCAAAAAAGTTAGAAAAATAGATGAAAAATAGTTAACAAATGGATGTTTGGGTTTTTCAAAGTTAGAGAGTGGAATTTTGCCTTTTCAACAAACTTTGGGTGGGAATAAGTGATTTGGCCTTTCTGTAATAACAAAATTCATCCTTGGCTTTTTGCAAAGTAGGACATCTATCTATTAATTAAAATTAATGTTACTATATTTAAATAAAAATGCAACCTATTTTCCCCATCAGTGATAGTCAAATACAACTTAACATACTTCTGAATGTATAATATACACTTGCATCTACAAATTCTTTAAGCATGTTTCTACCTCTAAACATCTATTCTATGTCATTCTCATTATCTAAAAAATCATGCTTATCAAACAAGAAACATGCTTCTATCACTGAATAAACTCATCCAGAAAATTACATGCTATGAAAATAGGAAAAAGGTAAGGAAATACTTACCTAGAATTGCTAATAGCTTCTAGTTCTCTAAGAATTGCTAATAGCTTCTAGTTCTCTAACTCTGGTTGAATCTTGACTAAATTGCTACTAGAAATTGACTTCTTTCTTTGATAATTTGGTTAAGGTTAGCTAAAGAGAAAAAGGAGAGAAAGAACGAGGAAATTTGATATGAAATGGGAGAAAAGTTGTTTTATATATAGTAGTTCCACTAGCAGAGATGCGCGGGCATGCAACAAAAGATGCACAGGTGTGTATAATAGCAAGAATGCACAGGCATGTGTCCATAGGACACACGGTCGTGGATGCTTCTTGCATATGCCATATGCACACTAAAAGGCTATTCTACCCTTACAACTCTCCTAAGTCTAATTTTTGGGCTATAAAATCTCTCTTTTAACTCTGATCATGGCCTAAAAAAAATCATTCTAACTTTAGAATGTTACAACTGATGCATTCATAGTCACAAAAATCTATTTGAATGGAGCTATCAAGATGCATCACAATTACAAGGCAATGTTCATTGCAAATAAAAACAAGCTTAAGCCATACATAAAAAAAAAGGAGTCGAGCAAGAATGGTCTGGGTCCTGCTCAACAAATCAAAATGATAACGAGTTAGAAAAGCAAGCTACAGACTATAACCAAGTGCTTATTGGAAGGCAACCCAATTATATCTTTTATGTTGTGTTGTTTTTTTTTTTTTTATATAAAAAAAATTATATTTTTGTTGTTTTTATTTTTTGTCGAACTAATGTAATTTAACAATATCGTTTGAGGCTATCTTGTTATTAGCATTGGTTGTAAGGAATTTCTTTAGTTTCAAATATTAATGCACAAGCATGTAAGGGCACCTTACTCAAAATAAGACAAGTAGTTCTAACTTTTTTCTTTTCTCATTTGTCATTGAGGATGATGTCAATACTAGATTAGGGGTTAGAAAAAGTTAGAACTAAGATTGCATGAATGACAACATCAATGACAATTTTTTGAAATTTTATAAAATTTTGTTGTTTTGTTTGAAGTGTGTGTACATGTGTGTTGAGTTAATGCATATATCTATGATTGTACTAAATTATGATGAATGATTAGTGTATAATGAGCTAACTTTGTTTGATGTAGAAGTATGGAGAAATACATATTACGAAATTGAAGCTTTCAAGTTTGAGGTATATATGGTTGATAACTTACATTGAAGGATTATTTGTGTGTTGTGTTTATGAGTGTAAGTGACAAACTAAAATTTTCCTAGATAGATTTGATGATTATTTGACCTATAGTTGAAAAGGCATATTGATTTGATGTTTGGATGGAATCGATATATATATAAAGATAGCTAAATATGCTAAAAAAAAAAAAAACATGGGTATGATTTTAATGTTAACTGTTCTAATGTCTTAGTTGCCAAGTAGGTTAAGGGTTAATATACCCACCGTGAGCGACCTTCATATTGAATGGTGACTTAAACTAAGAGTAAGCAAAACACCCTAGGTTTATGACTTGTTGAGTAACTAGGTGTTAATATTATAAGTATTAGCATTCATATAAAAAGACTAGTTTACAACCTAAGGAAACCAATGCATGCCTTGAAAAAAAGAATTGAAAAAAAAAAATCAATAATTATAACAAGTAGTAGCATAATCAATAAGTTTAGGAAATCTGGAGGGTCAATGAGTTGTCATGAGTAACTATCAAGAAAAGATGGTTGAAAGGTTTGTCTAGGGAATATGTTTTTATAAAATTTGTTTTTAGTTACTTGTACATGTGGATGAATGCATGAATATATTCTGAAAGTTTGGCTAAAGGTTTGTGAATGAAATGGATGCAGGAGTTGATAAAGTAATGTTATGTTGTTTTGAAATGCTTTTAAGGAGGATGAGATTGGTAAGTTGTGTACTAATTGTTTGTTGTAGTTCATAAGACATTCGTATGAGTTAACTATTATATTATTACAATATTATGTGTTTATGTTATGTTTTTGGATTAGGTAAATCATGTTTATGGGTAACATCACTAAAAACCTTAACTAGATTATAACTTGTCTACTACGACCGTCTAGGGGTTTGAAGACCTATTGCATATGCTAAATACAATCGTGATAACCTATGAAAGTGGTTTAGAAGTATGTTAATTTAATTAGAGTAGTTGAGTTCCATGTCTTTTTAATTTATGTATTAGTTAGTTTTAAGTAGCTTATTTTGCTAGGGACTAGCAAAAAGCTGGTTGAGAGTTGTGATAAGTATCAGTTGCATGCATATTTCTATGGTCAATTTATAGAGTTTTAGGGAATGATTTAACCATTTTATCTTCAATGTGTGCATATTTTGGAATCAAAGGTTCTAATGTTTGGTTTTGTAGAAAATGATAAATTTGATGTGAATTTAATGAAAATCATACCAAAAAGATACTTACGAAAAACTAACCGATAATTCAAATTGAGTTTGAGGAAGAATGATCAAAGTATAAAATGAGAAGGAGAGTATTACTCGCCATGACTGGAAAATAAGGTTGTTCACTAAGTTCAAGCTCCACAATTTAAAAATAGTCTTTAGTGAAGTTGTAGTGAACATTTTAAGCTTTTTAGAAAGCTATTATAAGGAAAAATTTGACTTCGTTTGAGCCTTCAATTATTATTGCAAATTTAAGTCTTCTTGATGGACTTCTCTATCTGACTACTAAGGACTAAAATAAGTATAATTTGAGATTTTGAGATTCAAATTGGGTGATTAAAATGTCAAATTCATCTACACATCGAGGACTACAACTTTTATGAAGACCACAAATCCAAATTCTAGAAGTTACATGCCAAGATGCATCAAAATCACAAAATCCACGTGCTGCGATGCTAGGCTGCATCACCCACCATACAAAACAAGGCAAAAGCAAAGTACTACAATGATAATCTTCATAACATGTTTTGGCTTTTTCCTCCTAAACCTAGCATGTAAATATAATGCAAACTGACCTAGAAAGGAAGGGTCGTCCTAGACACTTTGAGAGAATTTTTTTCTCATCTTTTTGGGATTGCTTTCATATCATTTTGCATACGAACAATTGGATCAATTTGATATTTATACTTTTGAAGAATTCAAAAAAATTGCAATAAAATTCATGATTTCATAGCTAGTTTTATCTCTAATTTCTATTATGTTTTTCTTTAATTTCTATGATAATTTTTTTAATATAATGAAATAATTTTTTTGGGCTAAGATCAAAGCTAGCTAATCCATGAATTTATAAAATTCTTGATTTGTGATTGAAGAACATAATATTTTATGATTAGTATATATTATAAACTTAATGTATGTTAAAAATCTAATCAATTTTTAATAGAATATTTGTTGTATGATTGAGATCAAAAGGTGATTTATATAAAAATTTAGATAATATATATCATGAATTAATTAAATATACAAATATATGAAATGATATATGCAAATATAGATATAATTAATTTGTGCTAAAAGATAGAGAATTTCATAATATGATAATACAATTTTATCTGATTAAATTTATATAGAAATATAGTAAGTTATTATATTGTAAAATAAAATTAATATTGCTTAAAAAAAAATATTGATAAATTTAAGAATTCCGATGTCACATAAATAATATAATTTCTTCGATCACATAAAAAATTTATTCAAAGGTGGATTAGTGAACTAAAAGTCTTAACGGTTTCTCTCATTGTATTCATCTCATTGATTAATTGCATTTAGTTTTATTTTGATTTACTTTTATTCACAATTTAGTTTAGCTTCAAATAATTTTCCTATTTAGATTCAGCCATATAAAACAAAAAACTTAAAAGTCAAGCTATCTCGATACTCACTTGCATAATTCTATAAATCTGATAATCTAAAATATATTTATTACTTAAGATTAATACACTTGATAAAAAGTTAAATATTAAATCTAACGCATAAAGGTAAAACAAATTTATCTTCATAAGTACATTGAACAAAGGATCAACCCCCATTGCTCTGAACATTAGCGCCCCTATAGGGAAGAGGGGAGCAATGAAGAAACTAGATTCAATCAAGTGATAAAAAATACTCATTAATGCGAAATTATTATTGAAGACACCTGAAACAAACATTTTGTTAAATTTTCGAGTATCATTTAATTACTCTATGCTATTTACTAGTTATTGATTACTATTTATCGGTAACGATTCACTAATTGTTTGTCAATAATTGCTAGTTCGAGAGGTTAACTGCAGGAAGAATTTTTGTCCGTATAATATTAGAGTAGAGTACAAACCATGTAAACTCATTGGAATTTCCGATCACTATCAGTATCAAGAATGGCACCATAGGAATTATGTTTTCTGCAAGATCCAAATTCAATCACTATTGGCAAAATATTCACACATTTTTTTATGGAAAGCAGAGAAGAAAAAAACCACATTAAAATTGGTTAAACAACATACACCCGGCAATCAAGTAAAAACAATAGCATTTTGAAGTGCTTGAACGTAATCTTAATAGATACCAGAGTCTGGAATTTGAATTTCTGCTCTTAAAAAAGGGCTGGGGAGGGAGGCAGGTCCAAATTTTATCCAAAAAAGAAAACAGGGAGGCGAGCTTATAGTTTACCTAACAATTTCTGAATATTCCCTTCTAAAATTATAAATTTAATAAAAAAAAAAAAGACAGAGAGAGAGAGAGGAAGAAGGCGGCTATCAACAAAACTACATCACAAAGCAAAACAAATTAAACGAACTAGTAAAATAACAAAACCACTAAACTGTTGGGTCACTAAGAGCAGGAAAATAAACAAACAAAAAGGATTATTTACAACTTACACAGAATTCCATAGGGTGTTACACTAAGATCTCTTCAATTCAAAGTTTTCCGACAACCTCCCTGCTCTGCTGTCCCTTCAGCTGTGTCTGTCTGTATGTATTCTTACTTCTTCGAGTATGTAAGATAAGGTTCTTGTGCAAGAGTTAAAACATCTGGCCTTTCCGCTTGATTGTATGTTAAACATCTCCGAATTAAGTCCTGCATAAAACATCAAAGAAAGCATATGAAGATTTGCATAGCTGACGTCTTCTATTCCAAAGCACTAAGAAAATTGACAAATGAAAGCAGTCTTCTATTCCAAAGCACTGAGAAAATTGAAAACCGAAAACATGCAGCAGCAACTACCACAATCAGGTGCAACTTACCTTTGCCTCATTTGAGACTGCCGGCCTTGAAGGGAAATCAACCTTCCGGGCTTTAATAATTGTGTCTTCACGAAGTATTCGTTCTTGGGTCTGATCATGCCCAAAAGGACGTCGGCCAAAAAGCATTTGGTAAAATAGAATACCAGCTGACCAAACATCCACCTGTTTCCAACAAAATAGCCTGTCAAAAACAGCCTAAAAACAGTGTGAATAAGAAAGAGTGAATTATTTGGAGAACCATCATTGCCTTGAGGGACCAACAGCCAGATGCCTGTACAGAGATGCTGAACTGATAGGCATAACAGAGTAGGCATTTGCTCTGCTTTATATGGTATTAATTCATTCACATGCAGACACAAAATGAAAGGGGATGAAGGGTGTGGTTGAATTACTAACCTTCGATGAAATGAGAGGGGTCTTACTGAGTTCGAAGCACTCAGGAGGCAAATACCTATATATACAATATCACAAGGAACATCATTTGAAACTTATTCAATTTGTTCTCAGAATAGATAAAACAAAAAAAAAATTCAGTAGTCAAGTTATTAATGAATGCACCAAAAAAGAACATTCTACAGCAGCAGGATACTATAGAACTCTTCCCTACATGAGATACTAATTTTCAACGAAGAATACTCTTGAAATTAAAAGAAAAAAAAAAAAATGATTGACATAAAATTTCTCAGCAAGCAAGCCCAGAACCTTTAAACTGAAAGAATAATGAAACTTCGAAGATCCAAAGTATAAATGAGGCACTGCATCACTCACCAATATGTTCCAGCTCCCTGGGAAGTGAGTTCCATACCCTGGGATCCAACGTCATCCTCAACTATCTTGCTAAGACCGAAATCAGTCACTTTTGCAGCACCAAACTCATCAAACAGGACATTCCCAGGTTTCAAATCATAATGTATAATCTTCTGCGCTCTTTTATTTAAGTAGATTAGGCCCTGGAATATCTGAACAATGATGATCCTAGCTTCCCTCTCAGGCAATACAGGTGTCGCTTTCAAAACAGCGTCAAGATCTTTTCCTGAGAATAGGGATAAAAATATAAGTACTGAAGGTAGATTCTCACAGTTTTTATATTGTCCTAACCAGAGATTATTTTCAACACTCCCTTGCAACTAAATAATATATTCAGATTTATATGAACTTGAGTTGAGTATGTATACCACCACAGTACTCCAAAACAGTACAAAATGTATTCTGGTCAATCTCAAAAGTGTCCCAAAGCCGAACAATGTGATGATGCACCAAAGTCTTGTGAATATTGTACTCTCGAATAGCATGCCGAATGTAACTTTGCTTCTTATCTTCGCTCCACTGTGCATTCAAACCATGAAGCTTACAAGCGACGTATCTATGCTCAACCAAGTCATAAGCCTGCTGGAAATTTCTTACTTCAAATCACTGCAAAAAGGTATAATTTTACAATTGCCAACATTGGCAAGGAATAGCTCTAAACTTCCTTCATAACAAATTGAAGCCTTGGTGATATTTAAGCCAAAAATAGGATAATCATCTAAAAAGTACAATGGTCAAAAACCTGACCTTGTAAACCTCACTGAATCCTCCTTTGCCAAGAAGATTTAAGAGTGCATATCTGTGGTTCAGAATCTGAAAATTGTTAAAGCGAGAGCCATCCTCATCTCGTATGCGTTTCATTTCACGAATAAGCCTTCCCTTTTCTAGCTCATAGCGATCCCTCTCTTGCAAAATAATTTCTTCCTCCTATAAAATATCCAGTAACTAAGTCATAAGGGATATATATGAACAAGAGTAGTGAAACTGATGTAGGACAATAACTAATGTTAGTTATTCTTCTTAATTTATTTTCTTATCCAACCGTCTTCTTGTTTTATTTTACTTTCACCTTTTTTTTTTACTTGAGTAAGATTTTCCTTTATAGTTTCTATTATTATTTTAGGCTTAGGAGATTAGTAGAATATGAGTCACTCTTAACACAAGAGACAAGCTTTAGTCTTTATCATGTCAGTTACTTAGTAATACCATTTGAATGGTTTTCTTCCTCAAGGAAAAAAATTCTTCAAGTTGAGTTTTATTTATATCATTCTGCACATCAAGTAGTACCAAAGCCTTGATAAGCCTGCTGGCAAATAGTGATAACCAATCCAGTGATGTACATTATGAAGTCAGGCCTTCAGGTAGTTTTCCATTCCCAAGGTAAGTGACATGAAAAGATAGAAAGCACACTACAATTGGCTACACTTTGGCCACACTTTGGCCTTCTGGCAATAAGAACCATAAACTAGATCACGTTTAGACAGATGAGGTGGATCATGGACAAAGGTCCATTGAAAATATCTTCTTAAACGCCATTTAGTCTATGTGGATTCATCTATTTCTAACTATGGGTATACAAGGCATACATATAGAACATGTACACACTAAAAATGTAAACGAACATGAACAATAAAATCATTATGAAAATGTTGGCATAACTATAGAAGCAGATGAAAGGAATAGAGTTTTGTGTGGTATAGACAAGATTTATAGTTCATACATATGCCATGGTGAGAAAATTGACAGACTGCCTATAGTAAAATGTGCCTAAACTTCTGAAGTGGAGGAACAACTTTTTGTACATTTTCTTAGTTGATTGGCAAATCAAATATCGTTGAGAACATACCAAAAAATAAATTTGAAGTAAAAAAAAAAAATGTTAAGAAATATCTCACATATGCAAGAATACAAATCGTCAACATTGAAAGACAAGAAACATGGTATCTTTGGAAAAAAAAATTCATGATGAAGATTATGTCCTCAACAAACCAGATGACTCAACAATTTTATTTGTCTTATCCTCCTAATTCTCAATAAAACTCAATAACAAGTTCTAAGTCGGGAAAATAAAATTATTTAGGACTATCTTTCATAGTTAATTTTCTTATCAATTAATTGCTTCAGCTAAACCAGTAATTCTTACCATCCTTGACAATAAAAGGAATGTGAAAACCCTGAAAATACAAAACATGCATTACAGGCTAACTTACTCGTTTGATGCTTGCAAGACGGGATTTATAAATCTCATCCTGAATGAAGATATCTTCTTCTTGTATTCCTGAATTTGTATCCACTGTATCACTCTTGTCTTCAAACAATAGTAAATAATGTTAGAATCCAGAATGTAGCCGAAGGAAGAATATGACTGAGAAATATTTAAGCGAAGAGGTAAATCTACACCATTACTAGCAATTCCAAATTCTGAGGGTTCAAAAACTTTATTTTTTATTTTTTTATTTTTCTTGATAGATTGAATCTCTCAACTTTTCATTGCATGTTCAAAGGACTCTAATCTGGGGACTACTTTTAGACCCCACAATCTTAATTGCCAGGGAGCTTGTGGGATATATATCTCACGTAGTTGCCTCAAAGGGATTTGAGCCCTTAACCTTTTAGTTGAAACCAAGGGGTTTTACCGCATTGCCCAACCTTTGGGGTTCCCAGATGATTCAGAATTCACCTACACAACTCATAAACAAGAATATAGTGGAAAGTATAAAAATAAAAACTTGCATTATGATATGTACAGTCCATATAGCAAGCAACTAAACCAATTGATATGACAATGGGATAACTTGAGGCATCAAAAAAACTTCTGAAAGTATTCACTAATGTATCAAGACAGCTCTTGCATATAAATGAATAAATGGATGGCTCAATCTATATGTGACTATTTAGGAATTAACCTAGGCAGGTACCTTAGTTAGGCCCAAAACAATACCTATGTGAATGAGAAACCACAAGGAAGAGAGAATAGGAGTGGGTGAGAAAAGAGGGGCTGTAAAGAATAATGCAGTGATATTTAACTGTAAAAATAAAATGAAGAGAATTATATCATTAAACCAGTGCACAGAAACAGAGGCTCTTCTAAGAATCAAACTGACAAGAAGCTTCCCAAAAATATACGCCAAGTATAAGAAAGCATGGAATTTTTAAATGTTGAAAGATGTTTTACCAGATTGCCGTTTCTTAAGTGACTTCCGTTGCCGCTCAATAGCCTCCTTAGTTTCTAACAATTGTCTCTGAAAAAGAGAGAGAACACCCAAAAGGGTCTAAATCAATCAAAGCATGATTACTCTCATCACAGATAATGAAATTTTTGTAATTTGAAAGGGACTAAGGGAAGTTTGACAGGGATGGTTATAGGGTCAAAATTTTAGAACAAATCCATAATCTCATACACTAGACAAAAACAGACCATGTCTATGTTCTAAGTTTCTTAATCTGAGTACAGTTTGTTTCAAGTACCAAAAGAAAGCCCAACTGGAACAAAAGTGCTAAAACAAGAATCCAAAATTTGAAATAAGACAAAAAGACTTGATAAACGTTGATACACCTGATAGAACACTCTTTGAACATACTCTTGGACATCTCAAAAACAATTAATCTTAATCAGCATATCTCAAAATTAAGACCATATAAACAATGATAACTTCCAGATTCCTATTTAACTTTATATTAGAATCTATTAAATTAAATGAAAATGAACTAGCAGTCACTAGAAAGGAAATAGCAAGGGAAGTCACACAAAATCCCCTCCCATTTTAAATGAATGAAAACAACATGTATCCTGAAACTCTTTCAACACTCAAGCCAAAAGAGAAACCAAGAACTGAGCTTTATCCCACTATGCCTTCTGCTCCAAATCCGCCAAAATAAAGCCCACTTGTTTTCTCTTCTTGTTCTACATAATAGAAACAAAGTAACGGACAGAGAAAGAGAGAGAGAAGCAGGAAAGCATATTAGTTGTGCAAAATGTTAACTAAAAGTATTCAACGAGTAACCAAGCACACAGTAAAAATTTTAGGTTTTTAAATCAAATCTAGCAAGACTAAAAAGAAACAACTCACTGAAGATTAATTTCTGGAGATAATAGGCAAAAATAATATAGTTAATGCTCTCCTTTGTCATTTAAATCTTACAAATTACAAAGAAATTAAAATTATTTGGTTCAACAAAAGAAAAGGCACAAAAAAGGACAAGACCAAAAATAATTGAAAATGAGAAGGCCACAGAGAAGATTTCATTTGCATGTGAAGAAAATCCATGTGTTCCAAGAACTTAAAGAAGAAAAGATGAGAACATACAAGATGAACATTTAGATCTTTCAATGCTTGCCCATCCTCCCATGTCTCAGATATGATGGTTCCAGCTCTGCAATGGAGAAAATCTAAATTCTTTAAAATTGAACTTAAATTTCATGATGATTTTGGGCAACAAAAACTACAAACATGTTGTAAGTTTTGGCCAAGCTAACAATTTACAATTAACTATGGTTATATTATTTCAGAACATTTATAAAGATTCACCAATCACTTTCTGGATGATTTTAAAGCAATTACAATTATCAATCTTTTGATGTTTCATTTCCAGACAGCCAAACATTGTGATATACTGGCTTCTTTTTCCCTTTTCAACTCCTTTAGTCTTTTCTGTCACCCAACTTGAGCAGCACATGGAGCATGACAACTACATTCAAGAACATTTAAAAGCTTAGGAAATGATAGTATACCTGACGAGGCCAACATTGCCTAGTCTCAAAGAATCCTGTCGTACTTTCATCCTAGCTTCCTGTCTCTCCGCTTTTGAAATGGATATCAATAGATCAGATATTATTTTTGTCCTCTGCATAAGAGAAAGGACACAAAATTGACAACAGTAAGAACACAGTTGTAATAGTACAGAAAGCACATTCATAAAATAACTGTCGCGTCTTGCCACCAAACAGTTTTTCTGAAAAGAAAATTAATCATGCACATCAACAAAGCTCTTTAACATATTTTAAACACAGAAAAGGCACTATCAAAGACTTCAATGAAGACAGAAACAATGCAGTTGTCTTTGGAACATAGTGTTATCCTTTGATATATGTCAGAATCTGTAGATTATTCATTTTGGAAATTTGAAAATCAATGGAAAACAAAATTTCGAGTATCACTCATCTTCCCACTGTATTGAAGCTAGCCCCATTAGGCTCTATATTGACAGTTCCAAGAAAAACATTGTATTATAATTGCAAAATAAGAGGAGATGCACTCATGACCAGGTTTCCATGAAGAATAAAAAATGAGGATCACATCTGTGTACTACTTTTAGATCTCATAAAAGATTCCAATGCTAAATCTATGATTAAATTGCAGTTACATTTTTCATTTCCAGCAATCATTATTATATTAATAAAGATCGAAACTAGAATTACATTAGTAAAACTTCAGGAGATTTTAGTAATACTGAGTCCTTAAGAGCTACAAAGGAATAAGCAGCAACTTTCAACTTAATGCAGGACTTAAGAATTGTCCTTTTGAAAAAAATAATATATTGAACATGCAATAAACGAGACCCAACATATTGAACTTCCAAGCAACAAAACCGTAGCTAGCTTGACAAGGCACAACCCATTAAAAAAATAGGCCACTTTTGAGTAATGCATTTAAATTGCACAATGCACAGACAGCAAGAAACTCAGCAGGAAAGAAAGAGATCAATTACTCTTAGCATATGGTTTTCCATGAAAACTAAACTTGCAGCAACAGTGTATATGAACCGTTTAATTCTTATAACTTAGTAAGAATGTTTTTAAGTTGATCACTAGAACTAACATGACTAGTAGTTACACCCCACACAAAACCTTTTCTCGAACAAAGTGGCAATCAATTTCTATACGTTTAATCCTTTTATGAAACACAAGATTAAAAACAATATAAAGTGTTGCTTGATTATCACAAAGGAGTTTCATTTGTGATATCTCTATAAATTTTAACTTCTAAATCAACTATTTCAACCAAACAAACTCACATGTAGCCAATGTTATAGCACGATATTTTACTTATACACTCAACCTAGCAACCACATCTTGTTTTTTACTTTCCCATGAAACTAGATTACCCAAATAAGAATATTGTATCTTGAAGTTGAACGTCTATCTAATGGTATCCAGCCTAATCTGCATCGGAGTATCCTACCACCTGGATATGACCCTTGTTTTCATACAATAATCCTTTGTCTAGTGCTCCTTTGATATACCTTAGGATTCGAAC
The DNA here is from genome assembly GCA_026122585.1 of Anacardium occidentale. Taxonomy (NCBI): domain Eukaryota; kingdom Viridiplantae; phylum Streptophyta; class Magnoliopsida; order Sapindales; family Anacardiaceae; genus Anacardium; species Anacardium occidentale. The sequence goes on from JAJEJH010000186.1 coordinate 98,436, forward strand.
AATTGCATTTCAATGTGAATCGCATGAAGATTGTAGGAACTGACTAACTACATTGACTAAGAAAGAAATATCTAGTTTGGTGATAGTACAGTAGTTACGTTTGTCTACTAACCTCCTATATCTACTAGAATCTGCGAGAGACTCCCCGTATCTTGGTACACATCTAGTATTTGGATCCATAGAAGAGTCAACAAGTTTACAATCTAACATCTTTGTCTCTTCCAAGATATCCAAAACATATTTCCTTTGAGAATTAACTATACCAGACTTAGACTAAGTAACTTCTATCCCAAGGAAATATCTTAATGATTTCAAGTCTTTGGTCTAAAAGTAATCAAATAAATGCTTTAACTTATTGATGCCCTCTGATTATTACCAATGATAACAATGTCATTAACATAGACAACTAGGCAGATGCACTGCCCTCTTGATGTATGCCTATAAATACAGAATAATTTGACTCACTTTGCAAATTCCTAAATAACCTTGCTAATACGTTCAAACTACACATGCAAAGATTGCTTTAGACCATGCAACGAACATCGAAGTTTACAAACTAAACCAGACTACCCCTAAGCAACAAAACTAGGTGATTGCTCCATATAGATCTTCTTCTAAAGTTCACCATGAAGACATTTTTAATATCTAATTGAAACAAGGAACAATGTCTAATAGCAGTCATAGATAAGAACAATCGAACTAAAGACATCTTGGCTACCAGAGAAAACGTGTCATCATAGTCCAAGCCACAAACTTGAGTATATAACCTTTAGCAACCAACCATGCTTCAAAACGATCAACCTTACAATCAAAACCGGTCTTAATTGTATAAACCCATTGTTCGCCAACAATGGAATGGCTTAGGTGTAATTGAACCAACTCCTCAATATCATTATTATCCAAGGCCATCATCTCTTCTAACATTGTTTGTCGTCATTCGGGATTAAAGAGAGCAGCACTAACAAATTTAGGAATTGATATTGAGGATAAGGCAGATACAAAGGCATGGTATGGTGAGGGACAAACAATGATAACTGAAAAAATTGTAAATAAAATTGGGATTACAAAAGGATCTTACAGCTTTTTGAATGGCAATAGGGAACAGCTCTTGAAGAGGAAGGATCGCAGCTAATGGAGACTCAGGAGCAGGAAGTGAGTCAAGAGGATCTGTTGGATCAATAAGAGCAAGATCAATATTTGCAGGAGAATGGAAGATCATAGACCTATAAGGGTATTAAGGGTTGAGATGGTTCAAAAGGGTCAGAAAAAAGCTTTGAAGGCGTTCTTGATTGAGTAGGTATTTCAAAGAAAGGAGTATAGACGGGCAACGAAAGTATGTCAGTAATACGAGATTAAATATAAGACGAGGAAAGTAAGGAGATGACTTGAAAAAAGTAACATCAGCTGAAATGAAGTAACGACATATCGTGGGAGAGTACTCAAGACAAGAATAACCAATAAAAATATACTTGAAAAAGCATGCAGACAATTTGTCAATACCTAGAGAAAGGTTGTGGGCAAAACAGGTGCAACCAAAGGCATGAGGAAGAGAATACAAAGGACAAGTGGGGGACAATATGGAACGAGGGATTTCATTTTGTAGCATTGAGGGAGACACCATATTAATTAGATAACATGCCATAAGAATTGCATCAGCCTAAAAATGGAACAGAGCATAAGAATGTAACAATAATGTGCAAGTAGTTTCAATAAGATGTTTGCTTTTGCGTTCAACAACCTTATTTTGTTGTTGGGTGTAAACACAAGAAGGTTGGTGAAGAATTCCCTGAGAAGATATAAAGTTTGTAAAAGGAGCTAGAAATTATTCACAAGCATTATTGCTTTGTAATATGCAAATAGTGGTATGAAATTGTGTTCTAACTTCAGCATAAAATGATTCAAAGGTAGAGAATAATTTCAAACGATCATTAAAAAAATCTATATGCACCACAAATAATCATCGATAAATGTCACAAAATACTAAAAATTTAAAATAGATTTGACTTGACAAAGACACTACACATTAGAATGTACTAACTCAAATGGAGAGGAGGCCTAATTATTGACACGCCTTGGGAAAGAACTACGAGACTGTTTTCCAAGTTGATATGACTCACTCAAAAGACGATAAACTAGATAAACTTAAGACCATCTTCTGAAACTTAGACAGATTAGGATGGCCCAAATGATTGTGGATAAGAGCTAGAGATTCAGTGATTATTCAGGCAACAGAGGAGGAAAGCAAATAGAGTTTGTAAAGTCCTCATGATTCAGGTCCTACGCCAATCTTTTGGCCCAAACCACAGTCCTGTATAATTATAAAATAATTAGTACAAGTGACAAAACAATTTAAGATTCCTGTAAGTCGACTAACAGACTCAAGATTATACGAACAATTAGGAAAGTAAAGAATGGATTTTAAAGATAAAAAAACAGAGGGCGAGCATGTCTCATAGCTTTAGCCATGACTTTTGCACTATCAACTAAAATGACAGAATGTGGAAAGCTAAAAAATGAGACAATAGATTAAAATTAGTAAGGAGATGGGTAGATACACCAAAATCAAGAACCCAAGGCCCGAGATTGGAGGATTGAGAAAAATAAATAGTTGAGTTAACACTTTGTGCGATTGAAGCAACAATAGGCTAAGATGACTGCTTGTTGGCCTAGTACTATAAATATTCTTCATAATCTACACCAATGAGAGTCAGGGATGGCTGAAAAAGCTAGCTTGCTAAGACATTTGAACGATTTTCAAAAGCGGCTGACTATGCAATGTTGGCATTTTTTGAGTAATTTGCCCATGCAACTTATGACATTTCTCTCGAGTGTAGCCCTATTTGTGATAGTAATTGCATTTAGCATGACTACCCTTGCCTCCACATTCACCCTAATCTCTAGAGTTATTTGGAGAACGAGAAGCTAGGGCAATGGAGTCTGTAATAGAGGTTCCTATAGTTGAAGTAGATATGCAAACACATCCTCCATGGTTGGAACAGTTGGATTAGATAAAATAAGATCTCTAACAAGAGCAAGATCAGGATTGATTGTTGTAAAAGTCAAAACCATAAAGAATTTATCAAGCTGCACTAAGTTTTCCATAACTGTCTTACCAACAAGCATAATGGAATTGAATTTAGCTTTCAAAGATGCTATACATCCTAGGAAGTCCGGCATGATCAAATCATTATGTTTCTGGTTAACCAAACTAGATATTATTGAGTATAACCTCTTGACATTATTAAAATAAAGTAGTCTAGATTGATTCCATATGTCCACACAAGTCCTATATGCCTTGTAAATTGGATAGAGAGACGGATCAATTGACTACCACAATAGACTACATAATGACACATCAGTTTTAACCCAGCTAGCCTTATCAATTTCTTTGACATTTGTAGCCTTAGTAATTAAGAGTTTTTAAACCCTATTCCATGAATCACAATTTTATAGATGTTGCCCTAGATGCATAATTGATAGTACTAATTAGTTTTTCAGTAGTAATAGTAGGAAAGATACAAATGGAGTAAATGCACCTAACTTAGACGATCCTTCATCAGCCATATTGAAAACTAGAAATTGAGAATAAATACAAATAACCAATTAAACACCAACTGTAGAAAAAACCAACCAAACAACACAGATAGAAGAAACACTCAGACAAAACAACAATATTGTTTTTTAGTGACCAATAAAGGTGCTTCCAATATCGTAGGAGCTTGAGGTGACTGAAAAGGAATAGATTGGCACCCTTTGAGTCCAAAGCAGTAGTAATCACATTTTTCAATGACTAAAAAAGATGTATCTGATGTTAGAGGATTATGAGGTGATCAAAAAATGATAGGCCAGTGTCCTCTTAGTTCAATTTTGTAGGTGGTGAAACGTCACAGCCACCGCAAAGAGAGATCGCACGATGACAGATCTGCCAAGATGGGTGGCACGTGGACGCATGCATCACGTTGGACGAGGCCAAAAAGAGAAAGGGTGTGTCGGTGATGATGAGACGACGCCGATGAAGTGAGCTGTGATGAAGACTAACATCGTAGAGCAACTGGACTGAGTTTGTCGGAGAAACTTTTTACAAAATATATATTTTTTTTATTTTAGGGTTTTAAAATATTATTGGCTCTAATACCACAGGAACTATTTAATTCTTATGTATATTCCTCAAAGATTGATACAACATATATATAGTATGAATAGAGAAAATAAAAAGGTAAAAGAAATGAAGAGTTATCCTATTCTAACTATACAATCTTAACTTTTCTAATATGAAATATCCAGCTTGATTCTCAACAATGTAAGATAAAAAGATTTAAGACAAGTTCACAAATCAAACAATTAAAATAAGCAGCTACTAGAAATGCAGTAGTTGACGTCTTTTAGAATACACACCTTTGGCTTCATTTGTTGTTCATTATCTTTAAGGTCTTTCAATTCCTATGCAAATCAAAATTAATATTAGAAATAACAACAGAAATAAGGGAAAAACCCTAAAAAAATCACCATCAATAGCATTTATGCACCTTTTCTAATTGACGACAAAGATTTTGATAATGAGAGACCTCTTGATGAGATTTATGTAGGTCCTCCTCCAACGTTGCAACTTTTGCACGTAAAGATGTGATCTCCTCCTAATTTCAATTAACAAATAAAGGAATTAGAATATTTGATACCAAAACCTTTCATTAGCTATAGAAAAAAGTACCACATAAACTAAGAGGGTGCATCATAAACACATATATATATATATCCTTAACACAAGAACAGCAAAAGTGTTTTTGAAAAGGTTTTGTTAACATTTCCACAATACATACCTCTAATGATGCATGATTGTCAATTTGAAACTGTTCATTGGGCCTATTATCCTGCAGCATGGATATACATGATGATAGTCAATACCTGTAACTTGTTCATGATCAGTGCATTTTGAAATAAAGGAGGAGATGAAAAAACAAAGAAAAATCACTGCAAGACTGAGGAATCAAATTAAGGAAATTGTTTTGCAACAAATGAGGTGCAAATTTTTAGCAGAACATTATAAGCTTTGAACAAAAAGGAAAGTAATTTCATTTTAATTTTATGTAAAATTCACAAAGATCTACTCAATTCTTTACAGTTAGAAACTCATTTTTAAATGACATCAAAGATAATTTGATTTCGCATAAAAAAATTAATTGTGACACCAATTTTGATGATGATGATGATGATTTTACATTAAAAACAGACAGCAGGGAACGAAATCTGAGCAACTCATATTAGTAAAACCTACCTTATGATAGGAGTTCTCGAGCTGACCATTTGAAGGTGAAGCAGTTGTGACAGATATTTGTGCTCTTGCTTGATCATTTCTAGAACCACGGCCTCTGCCTGAAACAGTATTACCCCTACCACGACCATGTTTTTTTCTATTTAGATCAACACCTACCTTGGCCTCAACGGTTTCAGAAGTCTTTTGTCTTCCATCAACCACTGCCTGGTTCAGTTTTAATCAAGCATTAGTGTACAATAATTTTCCAAAAAACTAAACAAGGAGAAAATTTATTGCTGAAGTGCACTAAGTAGATTAACATATTGATCAGTGCCATGAGAATATCACCATTAGATTGATCTCATTATTTCACATTTAAATCGAAGGCTCATGCAAGAAAACATTTGAATCTGCGACAATTTGTAAACACAAAATTGAAAATAAAAGCACAATCGAAAGAAAAATTTATCGCACTTCCAACTGAAATCATCAACTTACCTCTATACGTTCAAAAACAGTCAAGTTATCATCTTCTTGAAATTTCTGGCGCTTTTGAGTGTGGGCTTGAATCAGAAATTCCCCTCCAATCTGGAATCATTTCATGACAAAATTGAAACATAAGTAATAAAACCAAAAAGGTACTAATAAAAGTGCAATTTTTTGGCTAATAATTTGCAAGCATATAGCATCATTTATAAAAAAAAGGCATCATAAAACACTAACATAGATGTACATTCACACACAAGCAGACAAACCACAAGTGCATCACTTTAAAACATATATGAAAACAATCTCATCAACTTAAAAACTCCAATTTATAACTAAAAACATGCACACACCTCCAACATAAATCTATTATTCATGTATCACCAGCTCATCAAAAATCTCCTTATGTCACACATTACTTCAGCTCTATTGACATTGTCATTTAACAATCTTACAATTTGTTCTACACCAACTGTGTCCTTTATGATAAGGAACATCTCAATCACATCACTTCTGCTTTGTTTAATGAACCATCTCATTTATTGAAATAGGTATGTTATTGGATATCGAATTAAGTAGCTAGTCCAAGTTCAGATTGAACTCACTTTTATCTCCGCTGACTTCTGAGAACTAGACGACCCATTCAAATGACCTGAGCTAGCATCATCGATAGCACAGCCCCACCACATTCGCTAATTAAAACTCTAATTAGTAAGAGTTCAAATGGCTTAATTTATGACTAGTTAGTGTAACCCGTAAATTACGTTTTATATACGGTTGTACTTTAAACAACCATCAGCATTTCTATACCAAGAAATCTCTATATTATCCGACGATAGCGTTGTTTACCATTGTTCAACTCCAGCCCCAATTTGAAACACATCCTATCACTGGACTTAAATTAAATAAAAAAGAATAGAACTCCAACAATTCAAAATAAGTAATACACCACACACAAGATCAAGAAATTCTAGATTAAATTGAAGCTTACATCGTCATCTGAATCGCTAGAAGTTGAGGCCTGGTCCATGTCCTCGGAAGCAACGAATCTTGTAGCCGCAGATACAGAGGCTCGAGTGTTCTGTTGTTGCTGCTGTTGCTGTTGCTGTTGCTGCGGCTGCTGGGCAGGGGCCTTGCCAACCATGCGAGCTTCGAGCTTGGCAATTTTAGTGGGGAGAGACTGGTCTGATTGGTTAGAAGAGTTCGAAGAAAAATGTATTAACATATCATCGGACATTGTGCTATGGGAAAGAAAGCAGATCACACAGGGTGATCTTAAAAAAGAGTGGTTTTATGGATACTGGAAGAGAAAGACATGGTGGGGGGAGAATTAGGGTTTCGAAACAGTTGAAAAGGTAACGATTTCAGATGACGAAAATGGGAATTTTGGGGAAATGTTTAGCGTCATGGTTTAAGCTTCAGGGGTCGGTATTAGAGTGAAAAAAGTTTTCAAAGCTTTGATTTGGTCAGGTTTAGTGATTGATGAAACATGGGACTCCTGTGGAAAATAAGGAAAGATAGGTCATGGCTTTGGCGACTTTGAGACGTGCCCTGCCATGCTCTGATTCTTTTCTAAGATGCATCATGTGTAGTAAATATGTAATGCAACTAGTGACAACTTTTTAATTCTTACCTTAATTCCCTATTTGAGAGATATATTTAAGAAGATTAATTAAAATAATTTTTTTAACTTTTCAAACCAATTATTCTAATTTTTTAGGTTAAACGAATCTAACATTTTTTCTACAAGTATCTAGTCATTCATGTCACGTATATCGTGCGTACATAGTTGAATGACGTTTGAAAAATAGATTATAAGTAATTGACATAAGTATCACAGATACTCATTGTATCGAATTGAATTAAAATTATTTGAAAATTATAAACATGTCTTTGGTATACAAAGAGTATGGTGCGTGGGTGATGCATTGGGTGCTTACCACCCATATCATGAAAGACAATTTTAAACCTAAAATCAGGTGAAACAAACATTTTTGACAACTTTAGACAATTTTCAGTAGCAAAAATGAGCTCAAATATTTGCAAATTGACTTTAAGTATTATCAGGTAAAGATTTTAATTTACATATGTATTGATTTAAGACGTTTTTTAGTGTTAGAAAATCCAAAATTTTATTAGTTTATAGACGTGATTTATTTATGATTTTGGATGAAATTTGTTAATACACAATTGTTATAATAAGTGAAGAATATGTTAAGGTTGAATTTGTGAGTAAAATAGTCGAAAAGTGTTGTTCAGCCACCACATGTGATTTACAATAACTACCCGCATCATGTGTGATGGTTGAGGTTGAGAACAGAGGTGTATTTACTAGTTTTCAAAAGTTTGACCATGTATATAGAAAATGGATTTGAGCAGGTTTTTCTTAGTTTTCATAATAGTAAGGATTTTTATGAAACTCATAGTATAATTAGAATGAGGGTTTGTTGATTTTTGTCTAGTACCTGTGATTTATTCAAGTACTCGCATAGTAGATAGTGGCAATATGTATGATTGAGTGTTTTTTGAAATTGTTCATATTAAAAGATTTTATCATATGTTTCATATTAAGGGATTTTCTACATAAATTGTTCACCTAGTGTTTTATATATATGTATATTAAGTTTTACATTTAAGCAATAATAAAAAACGATACAAAAGACTATTATCTTAAATAAAAAAAAAAAGGGTCTTTATGAATGTCATAAAAACTTACTAATTAATTTTTTTTTTTTTTAATTTTTGTGGCATTTACGATTGCAATTACAAATAATAATAATAATTGGTAGAAAGAAACTATTTTTGAGTGACGTGTTTTGTGAATTTTCATAAAACACAATTTTCTCAAATCTTTTCAATATTCGAGAGCACTTATTAGAGAGTCCTAAGAGCCTTGAACCATTATTGTCTGTTGACCATGATTGGAGTTTGACAAAAAGAGAGAGACTAGAAGCTAACTTTCTAAAGATGTTTTGAAGTTTAATTGTAAGATTGTGGTATGAAATTAGTGATTATGTTGCAGTATTCATGAATATGATGATCTTTGATGATTATTTGAGAATTTTGCATATGTGAAATCATGCTTTGAGCTTTAAAGTGGATTAGAGATAAAATTTCATGGTGATTGATGTTATGATGGCCAAGATTAGTTTAGGTAAAGATTTGGTGATGATTTCAGTTATCTTGATGAGTAAATTGAGTTGCTTCATTATAATTAATGATAAGTAATGAGGTGTGAGCAATCTTGGTCAAAAAAAGAGTTAAGAATTTTGACAAGATTGATCAAAAAAGAAGGGAAAATTAGAGCAATAAGCATGCATGATCATGCAATCACAGAACTCACACCCATGCAGTGCTTGTTTGTAGCCATACGATCATGCATGGTAAAAGGGCACAGTCATGTATGATGAAGACTAATACGTGGTTAGTTTAAGGTGCACACCTATACACAAAGATAATGCACAACTGTGTGTTAGATTTGAGATACAGAAAGATAAGTTTTAAGTGACAATTTTAATTCTCGATAATTTAGGGGTAGTTTAGTCATTATACAGAAAGTTTGCATTTCATGCATTGTTTTGCATGAAAATGTATTAAGCACGATTTTTATGACATTTTACATGAGATAAGTTTTTTTGAAATCTTTTATAAATTCATAGGTTTAGAGAGTTATATGTTTTCTTATGAGTTTTATGAGATATATTATTGTGAACTAGATAGAAGGGGCATCTATAAGTTTACACTTCCTATAGTAGGGGACAGAATTAGCAATTGGACATCATATTAGAAGTAAAGTGTTTTGACAGAGTTAGTAGTTGGACATCATATTAGTAGTAAAATGTTTTACTTGCAATAGAGTTCTAGTTATATGTATGAGTTTTACTCACTTGGATAAGGTGTTAAATTCTAATGGCTTATCTAGTTTGATCAACATACGGGTGTGTGGTACGAACACATGGGCGTGCAACTAAGGCACAAGGCCATGTCCCATATTGTACGGGCGTGTAACTATCTCATAACACTCTTGTGTTTTACTTACATAAGCGTGTAGTATTGGGAATGAGCACAAAAGTGTGCGTCTAATTTTTCAAGCGCACATAGGTGTCATGCAAGGTCGTGTTCATACAAAAATGAGGTCACACGGACGTGTACCCATGGGTGCACGGTCGTATGCTCCACTCGATTTATGTAGAATACGTTTGGAAACCCAAAAATCTTATTCAAATTTCTTCCAAACTCCAATCAATCAACAATACACACTCAAAGCTTCTACTAGCATGCATATATTCATCTAAATCTCATATCAATCACGTTATGTCTCATAAATAAAGCATAACATACACGTACACAAAGAGGTACACATATAAACATGGAATCAACCACTCAGTCATCCATCAAAACATCATCTCAAAACTCAATCATACTAATAAAGCTACAAAAAAGTACACAATAATTCACAAGAACTCAAAACAGCAAGACATGTTATGAAACAAAGTGAAGAAGGTAAGAGAACACTTACCTCTAGTCATGGAAGCTAGATCTTTCTCTTTCTTTAGGAACCTCTAGATCTCTAATTTGGAGTTGAGCTACTGGCTGATCTCTCTCAATAGCCCTAAGGTTCACTAGAACTAAGGAAAGAAGAATGAGAAGGAAATAAAAGCTGGGAACTGTGCGGTTGGAACAATAAAACATATTTATGGCTAAATGGCATGACACACAGTCGTGTGTGCACTAGAAATCTCAATTTCCACTCTCTTTGTGCCTCACATGGAATATTCTATCCAGAATATTCATGTACAAGTAACAAAAGACTCCTAAACGACTCTTCTACTCCTAAACCTTCTCAAATTTATTTTCTATTAGGAAATCTCTCTTTTACCCCTGATTTAAAAGCTAAAGGACAATTCTACCCTTGGACTATTACACTTGTCCAATAGGTGAGTTCGATGAGTTGGGTACAACATAAGAAGGTGTTAAACACCTATGTCACTCAGTTCGAAGACCAGCCTCCATTTAGGTGGTTTATTTGAAAATGTTTACCAATTTCAATTCGATTCCTATTTTATTCATGCAACTGCATTGCATTGTAATTAAAACATTCATGAAAAAAATAATGAACATTTACAAAGCAATAACCATAAATAAGCCTACGAAAAATTATATTTAAGTTACAAACCTTTTTTAACCCTAAATAAGCCTAAAAAAGTAAAATTAATTATTACATGCTGACTTTACACAAATGTGGCCAAAGGACTATTTCCCACCCATAGTTTGAGGCGGGGACAAAGTCCCACCCTCCAAGTTTCAAAAGCCCAGTCTCTCACCTATGGAACAATTTAATATTAAATAAAATAGAAAACAGTAACATTTCAGGGGTAATTTTGTTATTTTATGATTAAAATTTTATAAAATAATAAAATAAATTTTATATAAATTTAAAAAATTTAAAAATTTTAAAAATATTTTAAAAATATTAAAAAATTAAAAAATTAAAAAAAAATAAACTGGCCACAGCCGTCGATACTGGCGGCGGTGGCCGTTGATAATCGCACCAGGTGGCCGTCTCCGGCCACCTGGTTCCAGGGGAGGCCAAATTTGGCCTCCCTGTTCTGTGGAGGCGGCCAGATCGGTCGCCTCCTATTTTGGAGGAGGCTACCAGATTGGTCGCCTCCTATTTTGGAGGAGGTGGCCAGATCTAGTCACCTCTACCAGATCTGGCCACCGAAAATGGCAGAAGAGGGCCGGTATTGGTCCCAACGATCGTTTCCGACCACGTTTGCCGGGGGAGGAGGCCAGAACTGGAGGCGGCCAACGAGGAGGCCCGATCTGGCCTCCCTTGAAACCAGGTGGCCGGAGACGGCCCCCTGGTGCGGTTATCAACGGCCACAGCCACCGGCATCGGCGACTGTGGCTAGTTTATTTTTTAAAAATATTAATAATTTTTAATATATTTTTTATTTTTTAATTTTTTTATATTTAAAAATTATTTTATAATTTTATTATAAATTTTTATTTATTAAAGGGTATTTTAGTCATTTCATTTGAAAAATTATAAAACATGTTTGAATTTTGGTCCAAGGGTGAGAGACCAAGTTTTTGAAAACTTGGGGGTGGGACTTTATCCCCGCCTCAAACTATGGGTGGGAAATAGTCCTTTGGCGCACAAATGTCTCTACATCATACTAAGAAAATTAAAATTACATTTACATTTGAAATCCTTAAACAAGTCTATGAAAAATAAAACATACAACCTTATTCTACAATAAAAATTAAAGCCATACACTCTTACTTTAAATAGTAAATTACAATCCATACACCCTTAATCTACATATTCACCCTTAATTCTACATAATAAATACATACATACATATGAAGTGTCAATAGTTTGGTCTAAATTTGGGTAAAACAAGAACATGAGGCCTAATTTACCTTAATGGGTTAGGTGTACCAATAAATGCATATTGATTAGGTGTATATGTATTATGATGCCATATTCGTTTACTAATTGAAAAGCATCCATGCATACACTTTATTGCTCTATTAACGATGATGTATGTATAAGATTACATATATGCATTCATTTTCTTACAAACATATATATATATATATATATATATATATACACACATACATACATATATACTGGATCATGTAGAAACATATGTAAAGTAGATAATAATAATAATAATAATAATAATAATAATAATAATAATAATAGTATTATTATTATTATTATTATTATTATTATTACATGCATGAACACATATATACATATATATAGTGTTATCTCAAATAAAAACATGCAAGATAGATAACATATGCAGATTTATAGGCATGAGCAGATAATTTATCATTAAACATAAATGGCCAATGATGTTAGATCCATATACAAAACTAGATAGTCCGTACTTCATGTGTAAATTTGAAACACAAGAAAAAGAGTATTTCATGCTTAAAAGTGAACAAACAAAGGAAGGAACCCCCTTCGGGGACTAACCTAGGTGTATATGTCTTTAGAAGTTGTAACTAATGCTTGAGTTGATAAAGTTGGTTGTTATTGGTAGAAATCCATGCTTCTACACTCAGTCATTTGTGTATTGTTCTTTCTTTCACATATGGCTCAAAGAGGGAAAAAAATGGTTGTAGTGATGAGTTTGTGTTTGATATGTGTATTTGTGTAGGTGTTTAGTATATATACTATGTGATGATAGGTGTGTGAAAGCTTTAAGGTATTGCTCTTAATCTCTGTCTCTCTCTCTGATCACTTTTTTAGTAAAGTTTGAACAAGATAAAAAATTACAAATCCCTCTACCTCAGTGAAATGTTTTTCTTATCCGATTCTATAAATCCATGACGTGTAGATGCATTTGTTTCAATACTTATCAACAGATGTGTTGGCCGACCATCTACTTATGAGTCTTTATCAAGTAGGAATAGTGTTAGAGACGTTTATTTTTTGCATATAACTGTTCATCTACATAGACAAATTAGCCTATGGAGGCACATAAGTTAGGTTCATCCACAACCTTATTAGAAAGACAAGTGGATGAGTAGTTACCTCTTTTGCACAACTAGTGGATTACTGTCCATCAACCTATGAGCAAAAATATGCCTTTAAGTACAAATTATAGCTCAAGGATTCTTGCACTTATTAGGATTTAAGGATATTAAATACATTTAAGCACAATAGCAAACAAACATCCATACTAGAATTATTCACTCAATGATTAGTAGTATTGGTTCAAACTTAACAAGGTTCAGAATTGAGGCACACAAAATAGCCTCTCAAATGGGAAAACCTATTGTGTCAAGATATGGTGTCTACAGTAGTCATGATATGTTAGAAAATGACAAAACTAAACTATGACTATCTGTCATAATACTAAACTATGACAATATAGTTAAAGTGACAAAATTAATGTTGTCATAATAAAACATGTTTATATGCGAAAGAAGGAAATTTTTTAGCATCAAAATAAAATGGATAATATAATAAAAGTTATCATCAACATATAATTATTATGACTAATTGTAAACTCGTTAGTATAATAATATTTTGTCGGTTTCACTGCTTTTATAAATGTAACTTGTTAATTTCTTAAAATATGATACATTTTTCATGTGTAGACTTAATTATTGTGTGACTATAATGATATCGCATTTTTCATTTTCTCGTACATAACACATATGCATCATGCATCAAAAGCCAAATACATGCATATACAAGACTATATAATAATACACACCAAATAAATGTGAAAACAAACAAACAATTGAAGTAATTGTCAAAGAGTAAATACAAGCTCTTATAACTATAAAGGGTAATTATAGGACCCGCTGTCGTGTATATAACTGCTGCTTATTTATTTATTTAATAATAAGAATATACTGAAAACTTGGCATACACAACATGAATCCTACGAAGAAAACTGCTGCTAACTGTAAAACGAATGCATGTGAAATCTGAAAACATTTTTTTTTTAAACAACATGGTGGGTTGAAAAGAAACTTTTATGCATATTGTAGACACCCCATTTTGGACCCAACATGGTCACCCCCGATGATGAAAAACCTGGATGTTGACTTAGAGTTTTTGAGATGTTGAGCCGAGGATGGATGAGTTAAAAAGAAAAAAAAATATTTATTTTATTTTATTAAAAAAAAAGTTTATTTTATTATGAAAAAAAAATCAAAATCATGAAAGCCCAAAAGAGGACCCAAGTAGCTAACCCAAAAGAGGAAAAAGAGGCCCAGTGCGTAGCCCAGGCTTCAGCAACAAGCATGCTGGCCCAGCTGGAGAAGAAGGCCCAAAGATGGCCCTGCAGCGCGCGTACACACACGCTCGATGAAGTGGCCAGGGCTGTGCTCCAGCTCGCGCGTGTAGAGCACGCGCCCGCTGAATTACCTGCTTTCTGTTTTCTTTTCAGCGCACCTTTCCTTTCTCCTGCTGCTGCCAGGCTGCGTGTCGCGCGCTGGGTGGCTAGACGGCTGATGCCTTTTTTTCGTTCAAACCGCCTATAAAAAAAGAGAGAAGGAGGGCACAGAGGAGGGGAGCCGGGGGGGAGCTGGAGGAGAAAATTTACAGAGAGGAGAGAACTCCAGAAAAAAAAAAAAATACAGTGATACAAAAAAAAAAAGAGATAAAATATATATATATATATTTGAATCCGATCTTCACCTACCTCATCTTTGGCTCAACATTGGAAAACTTGAAGATATTCACATTCAGGTTAGTCCCTGAGGGGAATTTTTTCATAAATAAATTTCTATATTATTTCATTTTATTTTGTATATAATTTGTGTTAATTTTTCTATTTATTTTGTATAAATATATTGATATTTTGTATGTATACTTCGTCTATTTTTATACTTTCTATTTATATTATATATATATTTTTTTTATATATTATGTATTTGGTTTGATTATTTACATCTGTATTATTATTATTATTATTATTGTTATTATTTTTGTGTAACACTTTTGTTTATTATGTATTCTGTATTTTTAAATTCTGTATATATATATTTTAATTTTTATATTTAATATTTATATTTGTTCTTTTTTTATTTTATATAGCTTGTATCTAATTTGATTTTGCATATCTATAATATTTTTTTTTTATGTGTCTTGCTTTTCTTTATTATGTATTATGTATTTTCTTGTGTTTGTGTATATATACCATATATTATGTTGTATGTTCTGTGTATTGGTGTATAATATATATAAAATATTGCGTGCATATTTATGCTGGATGAGACTGGCCGCCTAGATGGCAGCAGAGGGCCATGTTATTCCCCCCTCCCAGGTTCAAGCTACGCTAGATCAAAGCTGCATTTCATTTTTTTATTTACTCTATTTTTATTTTATTTTTATTATTATTACTGTATATTAATATAATACATATATATTTATTTTGTATATATACTGTATATCACTGTATATATGTAAAGTTATTTTATAGTGTATATATATATTTATCATATCATATTATATAATTTTGTGTGGTGTAATATTTCTTATTGTACATACATTTTATGTGGTTCATAATTGTAATCCTAACTGAAATAAATATGCATTTGCGATAAAGTTTATACATTTTTTTTTTTGTTGGTAGTTTGCTGAAATAACGTCCATGCATGAATTAATTAAAATTTGCATCATCATATTATGTTTCTATATAATATTCAATTGTATATAGCATACCAAGATTTTTGTTTTGTAAATAAATGTTTCTGTATATATATGTTATATGTATTGTATAATTATAAAATAGTGTATATTATATATTCTGAATGTTGGCATTATTGTATATTTTTATATATGTATAAACTGTATATTTTGTATTTGTTTAAGGTAAAATGGTGTATTCATGTATATTATATATTACCGTTGCAATTAAATTAAATATAGGAATGTGGCTGTTATTTTGGTGGTTAAAGGCGGAAGGTGTTTGGTTTGTTTGGATGCTTGGGTTCGAGTCGCGGCTGGGGGTGAAATGTGCCTTTTTTTTTCTACTGTGCGTATGTGTAATACCATTGGGCCTGCTGTGTGTGATATATTGGGCTTCCTGGTTGGGCTGCATGCTGTCAATTTCATTGGGCGGGCTGGTTGGGCTGTAATATATTTATTTTTATTAAGTGGGCTGCATTCTGTATATTTCCTTAGATGGGCTGTTTTTATTTAGGGCTAGAGTATTGATTAAATTGATATATCTGTTTATTTTATTGGGTTAACTAACAAAATTGTTTTTGCAGGATTTATTTATTTATTATTTCTAGGCTTGTTTAAGGTTAGAAGAAATGTATAGGGGTGTATGAAAAGGGTTGTAATTTTTAATTTTTAATTTATGTTGATTTAATTTTATATTCTATGACTAACCTAATTTGTTTTGCAGGATTTATTATTTTATAGGCTTGTTTAGGGTTAGAAAAAAATGTATAGGGGTGTATGGAAAAGGGTGTAATTTTTAATTTTCTTTTTTATATTTTATTATTTTCATGAATGCATGCAATGTATTATATTTGTGTTTAATACTGCATCGTGTGATAATACGAAACTTAATTAAACTCGGTAACGCGTTTAACGAACGAACCACAATAGTGGAGGTCGGCTTTCATGCCGGGCGGCATGGGTGTAGCATCCCGGGTTTTTCTAGAAAAGCCCTTAGGGATAGAGTTCTGGGGTTAGAAATAAGACCAGGAATAGGGTGGGGGTCTTGAAGAGTTCAGGGGTGAGATGGTAGTTTTCCAGAGCTGAGTGGCCTTCGTATGATGCCTTTAGGGAGGTTTTAATCATGCGAAGCGCGGGAAATGGATTTTTATTCATTTTCCCTGGTGCACTCCCGTGCACAGTGCCCTGCACGCCCGTGCAGGTGGGTAGCAGGAGAGAGAGACGGGAAATTTATTAGCTTCTCACCCAGCTTTTCCTATTTCTTCAGCTCAGCTTCTTTTGTTTCAGCAGCTCCCAGCCCTAGATCAGATTTCCAGTTTTCAGCAGCTCTCAATCCAGCTAGAGAGATCAGAGATTAGCTTGAGAGATAGATTTCCAGCAGCCATGGCGAGAGGTAAGTGTTTCTTTCTCTCTCTTTCATTTTCCCAGCTTGTTTGATGTGGATGGAAACGTGTGTTTCCGTTCCCAGCTTGAGATGCCATGTTGTGTATGTGTATGTATATGATGATGAGATGATGATTATATGTTGATTGCTATGCTTATTTTCCACCCAGAACATGCATGCTTTGTCTGTGTGTATGTAGTGAGAGAAATGGTAGATTTTAATGGTGGATTCAGTGATATTGGATGGATGATGAAATTGATGCATGCTATGTGCTTATTGAGTTTCCATTGATGTATGTTCCCAGTTAATTTCAGTTTGGATGAGGAACGGATGAGTTCCTACATCTTCCAGGTGAGCGGTGTCATCCCAGAACCAGACGCACGCCCGTGTGCTTGCGAGTGCACGCTCGTGTGTCCTGGTTTCTGCGAATGCACGCCCGTGTGCACGAGGTGCACACGACCCGAAAAGTGAGGGACACGGCCGTGCGTCCGTTTTATGCGTGTTTTGGCCAGTAGATCCCAGAAGCGAGCACGACCAGGCACACGACCGGGGCACGGTCTCGTGTGTCTGGGCACATGCCCGTGTGCCCGTGCCTAGCACGGCCGTGTGTGCATGCACGCCCGTGTGCCTTTGTTGGGCACGGCCGTGTGTGTGAGTTGCACGACCGTGTGCTTTCCTTGCACGGTCGTGTGCCAGCGTAATTTTCCCAGAAAAGGCAGAATTTGACTTCTAAAGGTTTGGTAATCCATCCAGAGGCTAAATGACATCAGATAACAGTGCATTTAGATAAGAAATGCAACATATGCATAGCATGTCACAGCATGTAGACTGAATGAGGATCCAGGGATCTGAATTTAGTAGATTTCAGCAGTCAGAACCCAAGTTATGGGTTTCAGTTTAGGGTGAACTCGAGGGGGCATCTGTGGGACCCAGCTTTCTGACACCAGTCAGTCAGCTCAGCAGCAGTATTTTAGTATTCAGTATTCAGCTTTCTAGCCAGTAGCTAGAATGTTCAGCCCACTTGGCCAGGATGCCGAATCCCTGTGTTCATCAGCCTGATCAGTACAGCAGGTACCTTCGGGTACAGTTATAGATTCAGATGCATGCATCATTAGTCATTTTCAGTTTCCAGCTCAGCATGTCATTACATATACCTATTGGCATGACTAATCAGATAGTCAGAAATTAGTAATTAGATAACAGTTAATCCAGAATCAGCAGTTTCAGCACCAGCAAGCGATTGGATGTATGGATAGGGTCGAGGCCAAGATTCAGTGTGTGTTTGTGTGTGCTTGTTGCTTGCTTGGGCGGGGGAAGTAAGGAATGCTTATTGGGTGATCTTTATCACTCATCCCTTTCCTTCTTCCTTCCTTTTCAGGTTGGTTTGCTGCTGGCGAGGAGTGGGTGGACCGAGGCTGGCGAGTGGGGACCCCACACACACTTTCCAGATGTATTTATTTCAGTTTGGCCTGTGTGGTCTTGTAAACGTATTATTTACATTTTCAGTTATTCAGAACAGTGTAAAGAACAGATGTATATATGAAAAGCCAGTTGGGCTCATTGTATATTTGTTTCAGTTTCAGCTTCCGCTTATGTACAGTAGCAGCAGTAGGGTTTCTTTTCCATAGGATTCCCATCTCGGGTACCCAATTTCCAGTTTATTAATAAAAAGAGATTCATTGTTCAGCAGCAGGGGTACTCGGGGCGGCGGGTCCTACAATGGGTGCCTAACACCTTCCCATTGTCGTACCTGACTCTCCGAACCCGGCCCATTGGACAGGAGAGGGGTAGTTGGTTCCTTCGCAAGGGATCCATAAATCGCCTATCCTCACCGATATGTATTTTCCCGGGGTTACTCCTGGGTGGCGACTCTATAGACTCCGTAGCGGGCCAAAAACCCGTTATGCGCTCCTCTTGACCACGTTTAGGGTGGTTAAACAAGAGTGGTAAGTCTGTCCTGGCATGGCGCTACAAAAACCGGTGCCACACATATATGTATATAGATACTATATTAATATACATGCTCTTATACAACAAAATAATCCCACCAGGCTATCTGAAACAAGCTGAAGCCTTCTCCCTTCAGTCACAGTCCACCCGAACCTCACCAACACCAATCAACCTACTTACAAGTAAGGAAGAAAGGAAAAGAGTGAGTGATAAGATCACCCAGTAAGCATTTCCTACTTCCCTCAACCCAAACAAGCATTCGAGACAGAATACATACTTGACCTTGGCCTAATTACTCATATGTTTCCCTTGGTTATTAATCTGAGTATCGCTTACTAAAATGCTAGTTCATACTATAGAATGAATGACATAATACTATGCCATACAAATCATACAATGGACCTCTAGGCCACTTTTTGACAAGTAAGTATGCTACGCTCACTATGACTGAAATTCTCTGTATCCAAAGATATTTACTATACTAATCAGACTGATGAACACAAAGATTCAACATCTTGGTCATATGGGCTAAAATAGACTAACAAAATGCTAGTAAGCTGAAATATAACAAACTAGTCCGTGGACCAGTAAGCTGAAAAGTAAACCAATCTGTCCGTAGTCAGAAAGCTGAAATCCCACAGATGCCCCTTCGAGTTCACTCAATTAACTGACCTAGATGTTGGGCCCTGAATGTTAAACTAATACAATCGGATCCCTTGATCCCTTTTTTGTTTTACCTGCTAATGTCTTGGCATGTCATGCTATGAGATGTTTATAATGTCTTGTTTTATCTTAATTTTTTTTTATATAATGCTTTATGGTCATTAGAATAGGTTTCGCATGCTTAAAACTTCATTTTCCTTCATTTTTTATCAAATTTTGCAAGGGCACACGAGCGTGCATGATTAGGACGCATGGGCGTGTATGTTGGTACACGAGTCGTGTGCCAACCGTACAGTTTGGTCATGCTAGCTCCTGGAATTCTGCTCAATTTTTTTAAAAATGCAAGTGCACAACTGTGAGCCTCAGACGCATGGTCGCACCTCCTACATAATTCAACCGTGTACAATTCGTACACACAGGCGTGACCCTGCAAGTGCAAGGGCACACAGGCGTACGTCCTGCTCTGTTTCGGCAAACTATGCCTAAAACTTATAGAATCTTGTCTAAAACTCAACCAATAAACAATTAATCAATTCCATCCATTTTCAGCAACTTAAACAACATATCATTTATCAATAACACACAATTTCAAGATCAAGCATTAAAATACCCATATCAACACACATACACACCAAACATATCCATGGGTGGAAATTCTCATCACAAGCCTTTTTATTTTATCATATCAATATGAAATCAAACTAGATAATTCACCAAGCATACTGGAAACACAACACACATCATCAAATATCAAACTCATATTGGGAAACTCAAGGAAGAGACTAGGAAATACTTACCTTTGGCCATGACTACTTGGATTCTCTTTCTATCTAATTCCTTTACTCTTGAACTGGATTTGGAGCTATTGGCTACTAAAGATCACCTCTAGGGTTGAGATTCTCTAAGAACAAAAGGAAACTTTAGGTGAAAAAGGATAAGGACAGGTGAGAATTGATTTAAACTCATCATTTTTCTCTTCAATCAAACCTGCACAAGAGTGCAACCTAAGGTGCACGAGAGTGCATAAGGAAAAATGAAGAATACTTCATTTCTCGCGCTTCGCATGAAAGAAATCTCCCAAGGAGAATCATGTGCAAACCACACAAACTCTAAAAACTTACTAACTCACCTATAAACTCTTCTAACTCTAAATCTATTGCTAATTCTCACATCTAACCCCAAACTCTAGCCTAAAAGGCATTTCAGATCCTATGATGCTACAGTAATATATCTCATGAAATTTGGGTGAAAAATATTTCAGTGGCTAAGCATCGGTGCATCTGTACTATGTCCCAGTCTCTATTATCCATGATCTGATCTAATGTGAGACATTCAATGAAACACAACATATACATGCCACAATCACTAGATCTAACCTTTTGTTAAGGGACATCAACCCTTCTCAACAAAGTGAATGGATGAATATGAGGTGGCACCTTGACGATCTCCTAGTATCATGTCTGTCATATCATGTATAATATTATGGTTGTGTACATCTTCATTTATCTATTGAAACTATCAAAATTTATGTTAAAACTTTCTAAAGAGTCATACATGATCATTGTCCATGCACAAAGATTAATGACATTGTACACCTTTAAAGTTAACAGGGATGAAAACCTAAAAACACAACACAGTTACTATTATTATTAATGCTTATGTGAAAATCAATGTTAAACTCAATTAAATATGAAATTATATACATATCTCATCCATCTTACTCTATGTCTTGAAATGTGTAGTTAAGTGTATGGTATCTTCAATCAATGACTTATACATGTCTAGGCACACATATTTATCAAAAGTAGCTTGAAATTCCTTAAACTTAGATGTGAGATACACTATAAAAAATATATGAACCATGGTCTAATTTATAAAACCTCATTCACTTTATTGTACTGATGACGTTAGAGAAGAGTAAAAAATGCATTAACATATTGTATAAAAAATAAAATATATTAGCTAGTAAGCCATTAACATGTTAAAAATGGTCCAATATGCTATAGGCAATAAGCTAACCTCATCAATTAACTAATGCCTCAGCTTAATGACTATTTTCCAAAAAAGATCCTTTGATTTAGCTTCTATGTCATATGCATCCCATGTGTCCGTTCCCTTAACGTTATCATACCATTTTTTCATTTCTATCTCATGATCGAAGGATTGCAAGATTGATTATGATGCTAGTAGAAGAACTTTTTTATTGTTAGGTTCAATGAATGGACTATGTTTATGTAGCCCATCCTCACTACCCAACTATGTACAATACACACAATTTAACATAATGATAAAGGTAAGTTATATTAGATAATACTAGCATAATATTATCAGAAAATACAATATAATTCTTTGCGTCAAACTTGATTCCCATATACTTGAAGATTTATGGGTTAGATACCTAGATTATTATCCCAAGAGGTGAGATCAACCCCCGTATTCTGAATGATGTTGACTAATTCCCATATGTCACTCTGTTGCATAATCTAATTATCCAAATATCAGAGTTCATAGTATATGGCAACTTACTATTCCTTAAGCAGCCTGACGTGGTTGTTTGACTTCTGGAGACACTTACTCAATTATCTTATTTAAAAGACCAAAGGACAATTTCCCACCCATAGTTTGAGAGTGGGACAAAGTCCCACCCGTTTAAGTTTAAGAGCCTGGATTTCCACCCATCACCCATTTTTTTATTAAAATTACTAAATTACCCTTTCAACAATTAAAAATTTATAATAAAAATATAAAATAATTTTTAAATATAAAAAATTAAAAAAATTAAAAAAAATTTTAAAAAAATTTTGAAATTGAAAAAACCTAGCAGCCACCGCCGCCGACATCGGTGGCGGTGGCCGCCCATAATAGAACCAGGTGGCAATTTCTGGCCACCTGTGGCCTCCCCGTTCGGTGGAGGCGGCCAAATCGGTCGCCTCCAATTTTGGAGGAGGCGGCCAGATCTGGCCGACTCCGCCCGAAATAAAGGTCGAAAACAGCCGTAAAGGGCCGGCCTTGGCCCCACTGGCCGTTTTCAGCCTTTATTTCGGGCAGAGGAGACCAGATCTGGTCGCCTCCTCCGAAACTGGAGGTGGTCGATTTGGCTACCTCCACCCAACGGGGAGGCTAGATCTAGCCTCCCCTGGAACCAGGTGGCCGAAAATGGCCACCTGGTTCTATTATGGGCGGCCACCGCCGCCGGTGCCGGCGGCGGTGGCTGCTGGGTTTTTTCAATTTCAAAATTTTTTTTAAATTTTTTTTAAATTTTTTAATATTTTATATTTATATAAAATTTATTTTATTAATTTATAAAATTTTAATATTAAAAAGACAAAAATACCCCTGATTATTACTATATACTTATTATTTTTAATAAAAAAATTAAGTTAGGGTGAAAAACTGGACTTTCAAACTTAAGCGGGTGGGACTTTGTCCCTGCCTCAAACTATGGGTGGGAAATAGTCCTTTGGACTTAATTTTAATATACTGTTAAAAGGTTTCGAATCCTTACTTTCTTACTTATATACTTTCACATTTGTTATTCAAACTACTCATCAAATTGATATATTTCTTATATATTTTAACAAAGAGAATATTACACCGAACCTATCAAAAAACTAAAAAGAAAGATAATTAATATAGTTAATCATATTATAAGATGACTTAACATATACTTGACTATAACGTGCAAGTAAATCAACAAATGTCTTATCAGGAATAAAGCGTGTACGAAAAGGAAGTTTCTTTAAGGCCAAAGGACTTCTTCCCACTCAGGGTTTGCTGAAAAGACCCTCTAATATTGAGTAAACCAAATTAGTTTAATTTTTAAGGTCTAAAAGCTCAATCGCCCATAATCAAAGTCGGCTATATTATTATTAAGAATAAAAATAATGAAAAGAGCCGCATAATAATAATAATAATATAATGTAAGACAAGACCGCAATCTGGCCGGCATGTTTTGGCTGATCCATATGTGAAATATTTGAAAACTATCAAATGTGTTGTTAAAAAAACAAAATTTTATCAAATGTGTTAAAAAAAAAACAACAAAACAGAAAGTCCATAAGATTATTTGAGGTGAAAAGGAAAATTTCCACAACTTTTTTCTTTTTAAGAAAAAGATAGAATTTTATAGATAGAGGATTGTGAAAAATAACTATATTTTGTGTAATTTTAGAAAATATATTTGTTTATCCTCTTTGAGATCTGAAGAGCTTATATAAATATTAACGTAAAATAAATAGATATATTTCTTACTATTTTGTAAACGAAAAATTTATTAAATACTAAAACTATTATTAGCTTTATGAGAACCTTCACAAATTGAAGAAAAATTATTTACATCTAATAGACAAAAAATATATTGGAAATATATATATATATATATATATATATATATATATATAAAATTTTCATTAAAAGCCCCAGTATCAAGACTTTTCTATGTACTCTAACAAAACATCTCTCTATCTGTATATGCAATAAGGTTATTAAATAGTTTTTTAGAAAAATAAAATCCACACTAGAAACATTCAGCGTAATATTAGTAACTAATAACCAATATTGTAATATATGATTTTATGAAATATTACACTATTTTAATACATGATCCCAAGTACCGACTAAATAACCTTACATGTTCCTAGTGGATTACATTTATTAATGCCAAATTTTTCAAAATAGCGATTCCCAAAAAAATTACAATCATAACATTAATTAATTAATTAATTTAAAAAAAAAAGGGTTAAATAAAAGAGGTTTATAAATAGTTGCTGGGTTTGCTATTTTTATAAGATTGCGTTCAAATTGTTTCCCGAAAATATGTCGTATTTTATATTCGGTTTTGAAGCTCAGACAAAAAGATCATCTAATTCTAAATGCCCTGCAACTCAAATTTGTTTTGGCTTGAACTTGGACAGAATATGATCACAGCACATGTTATTTTGACTTAAAAGCAAAATAATAAACAGAAAAAAAATATGATTCTGATGCAAAAAATTTTACTAAAAATAAACTTTGGAGAACTATTAAAAAATATAGATATTATATAAATACATGAACCAGCCACTCTTGTTCGCCGGATAAAAAGCCAATTTACATGGATGTGTAAGAGGGTTGGTAAAAGAATGAAAAATTAATATATTTCGTGTCGTCAAGATTTGATGGGAAAAAGAAAAAAGAAAAACGAAACAGAAAAGAGAACAAGGAAAACAAGAAAGAAGAGGAGAAGATAAAAAACGCACCATTTCTGGAGAAGAGTTTCTTGACGAGGGGACTTTGAAGAAGCTGTTTTAGCAATTTACTTCTGAGGTTGCGATAATAAATATGTTTGAGAAGGTATGGGCTTATTTTCTTTGGGTTTCTTTCTTGTTAGTAGAAATGGGTCGTTGCATAAATGAGAAAGGGAAGAGAGAAACAGGGAAAGAAAACGATTTCCGTTTCTAGAATAGACTGAATTACATGTTCCCACCCAAAGTTTACTAAAATATTTTTAGCCCATTGAATGCATAAATCACTCACCAAAACGTTAATTATGTTAGCGAGAATTTGATGACATAAAGATAGTAGGGTCATGATATGAATCCATCAAATTGGTTTAAAATGCATTTAGAATGTCAAATACACAAATGGTTTTTAATTACTTTTAATATTCAACTCAACACTTTCAACCATCATCAAATATCTCAAACTACTCATTTTCATCACTAAATCATTCAACAAACCAACACAACATTAAGATTAAACAAAATCAAGAGCAAGCACTATGAGTTTTATAAATTTAATTAGACAGCTTTTGCATATAACATATATAATACTTACTAGATTAGCCAAATAATACTCCAAACATGAAGACAAAACCACCAATTTGGAAATCCACCATCAAACCTTTTGGGCAAAGTTTGGATAAAAAAAGAACAATTTAATTCAAGAGACAAAACTCAAAAACCAAAATGAGAGAGATTTTGCATATTCATCAA
>JAJEJH010000186.1:132869-456748 GCA_026122585.1 Anacardium occidentale
GGCGGCGGTGGCTGCTGTCTTTTTGAATTTCAAAAATTTTTTTTATTTTTTAATATTTTATATTTATATAAAATTTATTTTATTAATTTATAAAATTTTAATATTAAAAAGATAAAAATGCCCCTGATTATTACTGTATATTTATTATTTTTAATAAAAAAAATGGGTGATGGGTGGGAATTCAGGCTTTTAAACTTAAACGGGTGGGACGTTGTCCCCGCCTCAAACTATGGGTGGGAAAATGTCCTTTGGCCTATTTAAAATTGTCATTTTTTCTGTAACATCACAGGGTTAGTTTTGTCTTTTAAGCTTCTAATCTGGGGTTAGATTGAGATTTTTGAGAATTCTAGGGTTGTGAGAAAGTTTTACGGTGAAATAGAGGTTTTTTTAGAGTTTGGTGGCTTGTGCATGGATCTGTTTGAGTGGATTTGCATACGAGCATGGGAAAATGGCATTTTTATAATTTTCCTGCCATGCACAACCGTGCATGAGGGGTGCATGCCCGTGCGTGCGATAAGTTTCAGCCGCCTTGGTTTTAAGTTAAGTTATCCGGTTTTCCAAATCATTTTTAACCCAAATTTTTCATTTGATTTCAAAGAATATCAACCTTAAAAGGGAAAAGCAATATCCAGGACCATCCAATCAAGCTTGAGTTTGCATTTTCCTAGTGAGAGAAGCATGTCCAGAGGTAGATGGTTCTTACCTCTTTCCCTTGTGTTTTTGGTTATGTTGATGCATGCTTGATACGTGTAACTTGATTCCAACATGCTTGTGATGTTCTCCTTGTGTGCTGATGATGATTTGAGATGATTATGATGATGATTGATGCTTATATACATGTTATGTGTGAGATTATATATGCTTATACATGCTTTTGTGATGGGTTGGATGTTAAGTATGTGATTTGAAGTTGTTGAAAGGGAAATTATGCTTATATGAAGTGTTTTGCATGTGGAAAATGTTTATTTTGCATTTGGTATGAGATTTGGCTGGGAATCAAGTTGATTCCAAGCGATCATGGAAGTGCACAGCAGGACGAACGCCCGTGCACGCGTAACGTATGCCCGTGCATATTGCCTTTTCTGCATGGTCACGACCGTGTTCATGTAGCTGTGCATGACCTAATTTGTAGGGTCACAACCGTGCATGCTGATGCACGCCTGTGCACCAAGAGAAAATGAGAAATATGTAGAAAAATCATAGAACTGCGCACGACCACATGCACAACTTGCTCACGGTCCCGTGCAAGTTCATACACGCCCATGCACTCGACAAGCACGCCCGTGCGTCAGGCAAAAAAGTGAAAAGAAGCTTAAAATGTAAAATGTTCACAAGAAAAGCTATCCAAGTGATAGAAAACAGTAAAATGAGCTCAAATAAGAATACATGATGCATCATATACACAGCATAGCATGACATGCCATACAAAGTTTTCAGAAATAGATCCAAGGATCCGAATTCATGTTTTCAGTTGAAAAACATAGATTTTAGGGGTGAATACGAGGGGGCACTTGTGAGTTTCAACACTCCTGTTGTATCAAGAGCTATATGCTCATTACTAGCCCTATGTATTGGCAATTATCGGGGTGTTCAGTTAGTAGATGATAAGTTTCCTAATCCGAGGATCAGATGCAGTATAGCGCGAGATGCTCAGTTCAGTTTAGTTCAGTTTACAGGCCAAGGCCTAAGTATGAGATTCAGAGGTAGTATAGGACCCGCCGCCCCGAGTACCCCTGCTGCTGAAGAAAATTGATCTTTTATTTAATAATACTGGAAATTGGGTACCCGAGACGGGAATCCTACGAAAAAGAAAAGAACCTGCTGCTATACATTCCATGCGGAAGCTGAAACTGAATCTGAAATGTACAATGAGCCCAACTGGCTTCTTACATATATATGTTTACTGTTCTGCACAACATTCTTTACATCTGAGAATGTACAAATATATACAAGACCTCACAGGTCCAAACTGAAAGAAAGTACATATACATGCTGAAAAGGGTGTGTGTGGGTCCTCTCTCGAGTGCCTCAGTCCACCCGCTCCTCGCTAGCAGCAAACTGACTTGAAAAGGAAGGAAGAAGGAAAGGGATGAGTGATAAAAATCACCCAGTAAGCATTTCCTACTTCCCTCAACCCAAGCAAGCACAAACAAGGGCATACATACCTGATCTCGACCCTATCATACATCTACGCGCTTGCTGGCGCTGAAACTGAATACTGGACTGCTGATTCTCATTATTAATTAATTACTGATATGAATGTCATGACATGGCAACTGAAATCTGAATATGCATGCATGTGAATCTCTCAATGTACCAAAGGTACCTGCTGTACTGATCATGTAGACGAACACAAGGATTCGGCATCCTGGCCAAGTGGGCTGAACATTCTAGCTACTGGCTAGAAAGCTGAAACTGAACTGCTGCTGAGCTGACTGACTGGTGTCAGAAAGCTGGGTCCCACAGATGCCCCCTCGAGTTCACCCTAAACTGAAACCCATACATTGGGTTTGAAATGCTGAAAACTACTGAATTCGGATCCCTGGATCCTCTTTCATACTATATGTTGTGCTATGAATGCATATGCTGTATGTCTGAGCTGATTTCTGGATTATCTGATGATTATTAGGCCTTGGATGGATTACCAACCTTTAATAATTCAATTTCTGCCTTTTCTGGGAAATTCAAGCTGACGCACTGGCGTGTGGACTAAGCACACGGGCGTGCAGGAGACACACACGGCCGTGCAGGGGAAAAGCACACGGTCGTGCATGCACACACGACCGTGCTAAGCACGGGCACACGGGCGTGTGCCCAGACACACGGGACCGTGCCTCGGTCGTGTGCCTGACCGTGCAAGCTTTTGGAATCTACTGTGCATTTCACGCAAATGAAAGACACACGACCGTGTCCCTCAGGACACACGGTCGTGTCCTCAGCTTTTCAGACCGTGTGCACTTCGTGCACACGGCCGTGCCTTCGCAGAGACCAGGGCACACGGCCGTGCTCTTACGGGCACACGACCGTGCGCCTTGTTCTGCTCAGACATGGTTTGTCTGCAACTGCTGGGAACCCAACTGATTCTTATCCAAACTGAAATTCAATGCAATCAAACATCCAAGGCACTTCAATATACACATATCATGCATCAATTTCATCTTCCATCCATTTCTATTGAATTCACCATGGCCACTCAACCATTTCTCTCACAACACACACACAAGCAAAGCAAGCATGTTATTGGATGGGAAATAATCATCTCAAGCATCATATATCATCACATATACTCAATCAAACATGCTGGAAATGGAAACACACGTTTCCAACCATACTAAACATGCATCAAAGCAAGCTGGAGACGCTGGAAGAAGTAAGAAACACTTACCTCTAGACATGGCTGCTGGAAACTTAAACTCAAGCTAATCTCTCTGATCTCTTGCTGGATTGGGAGCTGCTGGGAACTGGATTTCACGCCTAGGGCTGTGAGCTGCTGAACACAAAGAAGAGAAATCTGAAATGGGTGAGAAAAATGCAATAAACTCTCGTCTCTCTCTCTTTTCTACCCACCTGCACGGGCGTGCAGGGATGGTGCACGGGAGTGCACCAAGGGAAAATGAGGAAAATTCATTTCCCACGCTTCGCATGATTAAAACCTCCCTAAAGGCATCATACGAAGGCCACACAGCTCTGGAAAACTTCTATCTCACCCCTGAACTCTTCTAGACCCCCAATCTATCACTGAATTCTATTTCTAACCCAAAAACTCTACCCCTAAGGGCTTTCAAAAAAAAAAAACCTGGGATGCTACAGGTAGTGCGTGACCCATACAGTTTATGACGCGTGTTTGTAAGGAAACTCACATGGTCAGGGTACCGAATCTCTGTATTCATCAGTTTGTACAACATAGCATATACCCCAGGGTACATAGTTTTCAACATAGCTCTCATATAAGATTTTCAGATATAGGATCCCAGGATCCAACAACATAGTTTTTAATGAACAGTTTTCAGAAAACTATTTTCGGTATACAGGTCCAGGCCTAGTTATGATTTCAGCATGTTTTATAGCATGTCATCTTCACATGACATATACAGTTGCATATCATTCAGAGAATGATAAAACAGTAAGAAACAATAAATGAACAGAATATAATACATCGTGTAAGAGACACGAACAACAAAATATCAGAAATAGTAAAAGAGAAAAGATAATGAATATCAGAAAGAGAATTTAGTGAGTCGAGTTAGACCGCTCGAATTTCTCTTCATCCTAGGTTGTTTACGTATACGCATATACGTATTTATGATCCAACATGAGGTAGTATCCGGTCATAATTTAATTAAAGAAGAATATTCTATCAAATCAGTATAAACAGTTAAATATAAGAATGATGACACGTGAGAACCAGTTTGGTTTCCTCCCGTGTATAAGTTTGTTTCTGTATGAGATGACGTGGCAATCCTTCGAGGAGGATTGGTTTAGGGTCAGAGATAGGAAGCGCTTACATGGTGAATATATCACTCACTCCCTACTTTCATTTCTCTTACAGGTGAGTATTTTGGGGGCTGAGAGGAGGAGTTGGCTGCCGTCTGGGATCTATTATGCTTCAGTTTGCATGCTTATTCGGTTTTTCTTGTCTGTAAATATGCGTGTTTTATGACACACATATTTGATAAATATTTTAATATAATCCAATTTTTGGGCATGTATATTTATATGTATATATTTACACCACATGTTTTATGTTGCAGCGTTTCAGATCAGCTTAGGTATTTAGGTTGGGTATTATTGATCATATTTTCCTCTTATTTATATTATATTTAATTATAGCAAAACAGTGAACAGTAATACCCAGCTGGGGTGCCTACATTTTCCTCCAACGAATATGAAAAAGATTTTAGCTTATATATAATTAATGACATATTTATATAATAACCTTATGGAAATTTTACTAACCTTTGGGGAGTGGTTAATCAGGTAGTACTATCCTTTGAGATAGAACATTGATAATATTGATCCCAAGATTAGTTACCTATAACACAAAAAAGAAAAAGTCAATTACTAATTAATAAATCACGAACAAGGTTTTAAAAAATCCATGGTTACTTACCTTGCCTTTGCCTAGAGAGTTTTGAGATGGCAAGGTCTCCCTATGACAGAACATCAATGAGATCGAATTGGATATTAGTCAACTACAACACAATAAAAGTCAAATAATATGAATACACCATGATAACCATTTAAAAAATAAAATTACATGCCTTAACCTACACAAGCTATTTTGAAGTGTTAAGGTCTACGTGCAACGGAACATCAACAAGTTTTATCCAAATTCTAGTTACCTACAATACAAAAACAAAAAGCAAATTAGTCAGTTAAACATATTAACATTACAAATATCGATGTCAAAAAACAACTGTAACTTGCCTCGTCTAGCATAGGTTATTTAAAGGTGGCAAGGTCTACTTTTGACAAAATATCAACAAGGTTGATCCCATTGCCAATCACCCATAACATGAAAAAAAGTAAATTAAATATTGATACATTACAAACATAGATGTTACATAACAATTATTATGTACTATCTCATACACATTGCCTTTTGACTTAACACCCTTAAGACAAGAACCTTTATCAACTTTGGCTCCCTGTAACACAATAAAAAATATTTAATTGAAACATTTTTTAATGACATAATTAAAAACTAATATATTTACTTCTATCAAATTGACCTTGTAAGTAGAGTGAGCCTCAATTAGATTGAGTCAATCCTTATCCTTATCCGTTTTTGCTACATTTCATTTAGTTCATGTCATGTAGTTGCCTTTATACATGATGTAGCATCCCATGATTAGAATTGTCATTTTAGGGTAGAATTTGAGGGTTAGATGTGAGAAATATAAATAGATTGGGAGTTTGAAGAATATAGGGGTGAGATAGTAAGTTTTCAAAGCCTATGTGGCCTACGCATGATTCTTCTTGGAAGGTCTCTTTCATGCGTAGCGCGAAAAATAAAGAGTTTTCATTTTTCCTTATGCACTCCTGTGCACCCTTAGAAAATGAGAGAGAAAGTTACTTTTATTACTTCCTAACCTGCTTTTCTCCCTTTTCAGTCAAAGTTTCCCTTTTGTTTTCACAGAATCTTCACCCTAGGGTTGAGATTCAACATCTAGCAGCTCTCAATCTAGCTAAAAAAGAGAAAAATTAGATAGAAAGTGTTTCCAACAACCATGGCAAGAGGTAAGTGCCCCCTTTCCTCTTCCTTGTGTTTCTAAGCTTATGTTTGATGCTTGATATGGTTTGGTTACGTTTCTAGCATGCTTATGAGTTATATGAAATGATTATGCGTTAATATGATGAAAAGAAATTGCTTGAGATGATGATTTCCACCCAAGAACCGTAGTTGTGTATGCATGTATATAAATATGTGAGAGAATGGATGTTTTAATGGTGGATTATGATGTGATGTGTTATGGATGAAATTGAAGCATGTTGTATGTTTATTGAAGTGTTGGAAATGTGTGTTTTTGATTAATTTCAGATTGATTAAGTTTTGGTATGGATTCTTACAAGTTCCAAGTAGGTGTTATCGTTGTAGAGCAGGTACAGGCTCGTGTGCCTTTGTTTTTGTAGGGACACACCCGTGTGCACAAAGTATGCATGACTGAACTGCAAAGGAGACACAACTGTGTGTTTGAAGGACACGACCGTGTGCTTGTTTTTCCAATGAAATGCCCAGAATTCCAAAAGCTTACACGGTCAGTTGTACGACTAATGCATGGCCCCATGCATCTCTACACATACTCGTGTGTTTACTTTCTACACGCCCATATGTGTTCCTTGTACGCCCGTGTGTCTTGTCTTGCATACCCGTACGCAAGCCGATTTTATAGAAATGATATGAATTGTAGCATAAAGCATGGGAAACCTTTTTAATGGCTATAAAGTATTACATACTGATAAAATGAGATAAAATAATGCTGCATAAGCATTACATAGCATGACATGCCAAGGCATCAGAATGAAAAAGGATCAAGGGATCCGATAACATCCAGTTTAGCATTCAGAATCTGATATCTGGGTTAATCGTTTTTGATGAACTCGAGGGGGCATCTGTGGGATTACAGCCTTCTAACTGCGGTCAGATCGTCCAGTTTTAGCTTATTAGTCCAATGACTAATATGTTATTTTCAATTTTTTAGCTTTTCGCTAGACTGTTCAGCCCACATGGTCAAGATGTCGAATTCATGTATTCATCAGTCTAATCAGTACAACAGGTATCTTCGGATACGTAGAGATTTAGATGCATGCATATTTAGATGTATTCAACATGACATGATGTCATGACATTCATTTCATTGCATTACTCATTAATGCGATCAAGAAAACAGATTAACTAATATTTAGGATAAGCAAGCGAATATACGAATGTTTAGGCCAAGGCCAGGTATGGATTAGTTTTGTATGCTTGTTTGGGTTGAGGGAAGTAAGGATCACTTACCGGGTGATTTTATCACTCATTCCTTTCCTTCCTTCATTTCTTGCAGGTAGGTTTGGTGTTGGTGAGGAGCGAGTGGATTATGGTTGATGGGAGAGAGCTCCAGTTAGACTTCAGTTGGCCTGGTGGGATTTTTTTTGTGTAAATATATATATTCAGTGTATTGTACAGAAAAATGTATATATGTAAAGTTAGTTTTGGCCTATCATGATGTATAAAAAGTTTTAGCTTTCGCATGTGTATTTATTTCAGTAACATCTTTATTTTCGTAAGATTCTTGTCACGTATACTAGGGTTTTCAGAATATTAATAAAAGTAAAGAAATTATTCAGCATCAGTGGTATGCGTGGCAGCGGGTCCTACAGATGATCCTTAAGTTAATTCAATTAATTTAGTATAATACTACCCCATCTGTTTGTGAAATCTATCGAGTCCTCCTATGTTGGGCAATCAATCATGGGTGGGTCAACAGTATGGGGACTAAGAAGAGGGTTATCGGTGGCTAGCTTCAATTGTACGAGGCTTGGGATGGTGGTTTTTCGACCATAATTAGGTCAAATAGAATCAAGTTGTGAAGAGCAAGCTATATCAGGGTATTAGCATTACATGCCAATGGTAAACTATCTACAAGGGTGTTAAACGACAAAGATGAATCTTATACATCTGATATGCCCAAATAATCAACAACTTAAGTGTACAAATCTTCATTCATCTCAAATGCAAACGATAGAATTTCGCCATTGACACTCTCTTATCCATTATTTATAATATATATATATATATATATATATATATATATATATATATATATATATATATATATAATAGTCAGCATAATGCAAATCTATATAACTTTAAGTCATTTATCACTTATGGGGTCTTCATCGAAAATTTTGTCAATAACATCCTACCTATGAATGTCTCTCGTACTTCATCTTAGCAAGCGTGGCCGTGACAAAAAGGATATCTACTCAACCAGGAATAAAGATTGTTTAATGTCTCAAAAATCCAAAATTGCAATGAAAAATAAGGATCATTGTCTCATATATTTTAGTTAACATACTATTTATTTACTTATAAATATATACAAATTCTAACATCCAATTCATACCTAGAACAGCAGTAGGAACCTTATAATAGTATATTTGATTGTTGAGGTAGACTTATTTATTTGGCCTCGTGGTAGTTGAAAGTCGATAGAGATAATTTCTCAATAATAAAAATTGTGTGACCTACACACATTTAAAATACCCTTAGTAAAAACAAAATTTTATAATAAAATGATAAAATAATATTTAAATATAATATTTTTAAATTTTAAAATTATATTTAAATTTAAAAAAAAAAAGCCACCGTTATCAATAACGTCACTAACGACGATGACTATCAATAATTAAACTAAATGATTACAAATGATTATCTGGTTCCAAAAGTGACCGAATTTAACCTTTTTTTTTTTTTTTTGGCAAAGTTAACCAAATTTAGCCACTTCTGCAACAAGCATGGTTAGAAACGATTGATAAGATTAAGATTAGTTATTTTTAACAATTTTTTATCGCTTTTTTTAACTGTTTTTATTAAACGGGATGATCAGATCTGTCCATCTTTAAAACTAGGTGGTCGAAAGCGGTGATTATTTTTTTAATTTTTACTATTTAAATAGTATTTTTAATTTTTATAATTTTAATTTTATTATTTTATAAATATTTTATTAAAAAATGATAAAAAAAAGCTTTTAATTATCATAATTTAACTGTTGATTGTTAAATTTAATCGTTAATTTTAATTAATAAATAAATATTTAAATTTAAAAAATTAAGAAATAAAAATCTGTAATTGAATAGAGCTTTGGGTAGATCTATATCGTTTGGCCTATTTTAATCTCATTAATAAATTTTATTTTACCTTTCCTCGAAACCCCCAAATATGATATATTTTGGGATGCCCCTTTTTAACGGCTCAAGTTTGATCATTCATGTAGATTACCCCTCGTCCAGAAGGATTTGAAGCCCTAGTGGGCGTCACCTGGACTTCAGTCGCCACACTTCAAGCCATGGCGTGCAATTCCTCGGGCTGCCAGTCCGGTTGTTACAAAAATGAATTTGAACAAGAACAAGAACAACAAAATTCCAACTCCAAGTCTACAACAAGAAGTGATTATAATATATGCGTAAAGTGCAAGTCCAATGAAGCCCTGACCGGCAGTGGCACCGTTGAAGATGGAAGGTTCTGCAAGGATTGCTTTAGGAGTAATCTGTACGGCAAATTTAGGCTTGCTGTTTCTTCTCATGCTTTAATCACCCCTGCTGATAAAGTTCTTGTCGCCTTCTCCGGTGGCCCTGCTTCCAGGTAATTGCTATTTTTTATTTTTAACTGTGTTTTTCATGTAAATATTAAGGTTATGGAAATGTTTTAATTAATTAACATATCGAGAATGATAACATTTACGAGTCAAATGTTTGTTACTAAAACCCCTTTATTAATACTATAATATAATTACTAAATGCAAGGGTAATTGGGTTTATTTCATTTGGTGGGATGATTTTTATATATGTTAAAGCATGTTTTCGTTGGAAATTTTGAGAAAGGAAACACAAGTTTTAATTTAGATGTTGAATTAAAAGGGTATTGATAAAAGTTTTTAGCATCTCTGAAGTGGAAGCAATATCAAATTGGCTTACATTATGTTGTTTCAGTGGGTAGAATAAAATGTTGTTTAAGTCTGTAAGTCCCTTTTAGTGTGTTGTAAATTCATTTTGAAGATGAATATAATTTTGTTCAGGGTGGTCCTTCAGTTTGTACATGAGAAGCAGCGGATGGCACAGAAGAATTATGATGCTAGTAGAGATAGATCTTTACCAGTATTTGGTGTTGGAGTTGCATTCATTGATGAAAGTGCATATTGTGCAGCATCGTTTGATGAAGTTGATGAACCCATCCAAAAAATTAGATCAATTGTATCACATCTTGCACCACCAGCAAAAGAGTTGCATCTTGTTTCAATAGAAAGTGCATTCTCTTCGGATTCACTTGATGGAAGGGAGAAATTCAAAAGGTTACTAGATTCTGTTAGTGATGCCACTGGGAAAGAAGATCTTCTGATGCATCTAAAGATGTTGACTTTGCAAAAGGTTTCAATTTAGATTTGATTTTTGATGTATTAATTTATATAAGAGTATCTGTCTTTGTTTACTCTATTACAACATCTTCATAGACTTTTAATCTTCTCTTACAGATTGCTTCTCAAAATGGATATAATAGAGTGGTGCTAGGATTATGTACATCAAGGATTGCTTGCCATGTTATTTCAGCCACCGTGAAGGTGTTTCTTGAGTATTGGCATTAATTTCTGAATTTCAAGCATTATTTTTCTGGACAATATGTTATACTTTGTTAGTGAAATTTGATTCATATTTTTGAAATAGACACTTGACCTGGTAAGATGTAGCACTTAGTGAATAGTCGAAAAAGTATATGCTTTATGCAGGAGATTAATTTTAGCGTGCAGTTTTCTCCATTTTAATTACTTAATGATATTTTGAACCATTGATTGTTGAAGTTATTCTATCTACAAAAATAAATTGTGTTATCATAGCCTCCCTCCATTATATTTATTGTAGTGGAACTTTATATTTGTTCCAGTTATCACCATTCAGTAAACCCTGAAAGAATGTATTTTGAGGTCGTTTCAAGTGGCAGTGCAGTTTGTGGACTTGAAATTAACTAAAATGCCTAATTAGTTGGACTTACTTATTGGCAAAAAAGCTCTTCTTCAAACAATTTGGTATTTTTTTGGTTGCAACTTAAAATGTGCTTATGGGTGATTTAATAAGCTTTTTAATGTCCTTTAGGGAAAAAAAGCTCAAAATTGGGGCTTTTTCAGAGAGTCTTTTTAGCTTATTTAATATCTAGTATCTCTAGGTTCAGTTATCCTTTCTTTGACAATTTTTGTTAATTTACTGTTAGAAAGTCTTTTTTTATTTTCTTTTTGTTTTATCTAATAAAATAATTGACAATTTTTTGAATGCTTTATTGTTAATAAGATCTACTTCTATGAACTCTTAATTCATTAGCTATACTCAAAAATGTTGTTTTAAACAAACCTGAAATAGTGGAATTTTAATTGTGCTTAATATATGGGCAAAGTAAGGGGTGAGACGAATGTGATGTGGGTTACTCATTTTTCAATTATTTATTTATTTTTTTTACCGGGGATGTAAACTGCTGATATCAAGTTTTTGTCTCATATCAATGCCACATTCTCTAGCATAATATTTGTGATCAACCAATTGTTTTTATTTGTGCTTCAACAGGGTCAAGGCTATTCTTTACCTGCTGATATACAGTACGTTGATGCCAGGTGGGAGATTCCGGTTGTGCTTCCACTTTGTGACTGTACAGCACAAGAGCTCAACATGCTTTGCCATCTTGATGGGTATGCTACTTCCCTCAGTTTCTATTTATCTTTTTATAAAACTCACTTTTGTGCCTTAGAAGTTTTGAGATCACTGTAAATTAATCAGCATTTTCACAGCTCTATTTTAAACATTTAAAAGAATTTGATTTTCGGGAACTACTGCTATTATTATAGTAAGGCTTTTGATTTTCTAGTCTGTTACTGAATGATGAGTCTGATCTCTTGGCAGGGCAGACTACAGACTTTAGAGTTGCGTAATGGTCCCTCTGCTGGTATCAATGGTTTGGTTTCATCATTTGTGAAACTATTGCAGGTAGAAACTGCATTTATACTAGATTCCTTTGAGCTGCATGTTTATGTGTCTTCGATTCTATAAAAAATAGAAATATTCTTTTCTAGCATGTTCAAAATTATTGATGTGGCCAGCAGTTTATAATCATCTCCAACAAGTATCTGGATTAGGAGTTCTAATGGAAAATTTTTTTTTCCAGGAAGAGAATCCTTCTCGAGAGTGCACGATTGTACGGACAGCTGGAAAGCTTACTCCATTTCACTTCAACAGGATTCCAGAAATAAAAGACTCAAATGTTCCTTTAGCTTCACGAAGGCGTCAAAATAGACTCAATCTCAAGTGTAGTGAATCCATTTCCTCGGAGTCATTCTGTCCCTTATGCTATAGTCCACTCAACCCGTCAGATTTAAATAGTTTATGCAATTCTAAGAGTAGCCAGAGTTCTGATGCTTTTGGTGCAGCCTGTTGTTCAAGTTGTCGGTTTCAGATATTTCCCCAAGATCCCTCATTAGTGGAGCAGTTTTATTCTCTTCTACCTGAGCCAATGGTTGTCAGAGCAAATTATGGTAGCAACGGCCATTTCAGTGCATTAAGGTGAGAATTTACATTAATAACCAGCACCAAACCTTTAACTATGATGTGCTTATTGCTTCGAACCCCCAAATTCACCTTGATCTTATATTTGTTGCATTTATTGGCTTAAAAAACCAGTGATATCCTAGTATAGATTGCAATTATCGTATTGGACCTATTCCCTCCCAAAATTTATAACCCTTTGTTTTTTCGTGATTTAAGGAAGCAAATACAAGATTGCTTGCTGTCAGATAACGAAGATGAAACTTGATGCCTATTCATCAGGCCCTCTTTTGCCATTATGTTTTGCCCAAATAATACAAGTGTGAAAGATGAATTTCACAAGCGAGCAGCTTCGAAAGCAGATGTTGTCACCGAGCTTGCCTGAGGGATATTCTACTATTTTTTTGGAGCTGTAGCCGTGGTTGACGTAGTAATAAATGGATGTAATCACTTTTTATTTATTTATTATTACAGGGATAGTCCTTGATGAATTAGGATTGGCACTTTTATGCTGAATCTTCTTGTCGCCGTCTGATCAATTGTTTTTCTGAAGAGGAATTGTCTTATTCTTTATCTGATGATGCGATAGATTTCCAACTCAACTTTCTACGAGTCTCGGTTCATTGTAAAAAATAAATGATTAAACTAATGCAACAGAATCATTTTGATCAGGGAAAGCAAGAGAGAGTAGTTAGAATTAAAGAAAAGCTGCTTTGCAAAGTATATGAGAAGAAGCCATGTCAAACTACACCACCTAAAACACAAATAAATAGTGCCGAAGTAGCGTTTTACAAAACCTGTCTACCAGACTAGACCATCTTTTCTCATAGAACACATACTTATTTTTCTCTGGTTACAGCTATGAAGCCACCAAACTACAAGAAAACATCTATTGGAGCACACATTTTTCACGATATTCCAAATGCCAAGACAACTTTTATCTTAGAAACAGGTTTCTTTTACAAAAGGGTTCACTGATCGATGGAGTGAGCCAGCTTGTAGACTGGTTCATACATCGATGACTTTCTCTACGTTATTTGGAAGTGACGACTCAAGCCTTCGAGAAATTTGGGAAAAGAACTC
Organism: Anacardium occidentale; assembly: GCA_026122585.1. Taxonomy (NCBI): domain Eukaryota; kingdom Viridiplantae; phylum Streptophyta; class Magnoliopsida; order Sapindales; family Anacardiaceae; genus Anacardium; species Anacardium occidentale. Next base: position 146,736 of record JAJEJH010000186.1, read on the forward strand.
CTCCAGTTGTTTTTCGTCAATAACCACACCAAGTTTTTCCGTAAAAACAGCATTAATCAGATCAGCTCCAACATTTGTTGCCACATCAGCAGAACGCATTTCAATGTACTCATTTAAGTTGTGCACAGTGTTATCTGAACAAAAAGACCAAAGAAACCACCATCAACAAAGTTTTACAATGCAAATACTTGTATATTAAAAGAAAAAAAACACTGCTTCAAACTATATGAACTAATGAATGAGGTTTACCACTACTTCAAACTATATGAACTAATGAAAGTGTAACAAAGAAAGAAAAGAGATTTAAATTATTTATGACGATTTTTAGAGTCAGTAAACTCTCTAACCTTTGGATTGTGGCTAAGGATGTAACAGAAAAGTGAATTTATCCTGATGTATGGACGTATATAGTGAGTGTACACCTGTGCATCAGCTGGCCACGTGAAAAGGATTGAATGAAAGCCACATTGGGATTAAATTGTGGATGTACGACCATACATATGAGCATGTATATCGTGACACCCGTTATGTCCAATTATTTTTAAAAGGGAGTCATGGCGGATTTTAGGGAGATAGTGATAACATTTCTATTCTTTTAGCAAAGAAAGAGTAAGAGAAAAGAAAGGGCTTTATGGCGGTGACAACCTGATTCCAGTGACAAGGATTTTTCAGCATCTAGAGTGAGTACTGGGCAATTCTTGAAGTCTCAGTATTGGATTGAATCGCTGAAGACCAAGTAGGTAGAAACTATCTTCCTGAGTCTGTTGGATTACAAAGAAAAAAAATTATGTGCTCACTTCAAATTGGTATTAGACTAAATTTGAGTTGATTTTCATGAGAATGTCTATGGTCATACGTTTATTGGATTAATGGTTTTAAATTCAAGAATTCAATCTGTTTATGGGTTATATATCCTGATTGATTGTTATGGTTATGTGTAGTTTGATAATGTTGTGTTCGTATTTGATATCTGGTCAAGGAAAGATAAAAAAAATTGTGTTAAATTGTTGAATCCGAAACTTGATTGGTTTGGTAGATTTTGATGATTTGTTTGAATTAGAGGTATTGCAAACTTGTGAGGTTTGAAAAACCATTGACTGGGATTGAATGGAATGGTTGGAGAGTCTGAAATTTGTTCCCAAATGGTAACGTGTAGTAGTACATGGGCAAAGTACGATCATGACTAGGTAGTAAATGTCTTGACTTTGGGTAGGTGTAGGCTCGTACATGGATGCATGTATAGTTGTACATGAGTGCTTGGAGTTGGAAACTTCGTCGTATATTAGGTGTACATTGAGCTCATACACATGACAAAAATATTTTAGATACATGATGTATGCCCATACATCAAAGGATGTACAGCTGTACATAATTAGGGACAATAAAAGAATACCCTCAAAAGTGTCACGATTGTGATAAAAGGTGAATTGGTAGATGCGTGTGAATATACACCCGTACAAGTGCAAGAAGCATGATCATACACCAATTAAGGTGTGCGTGGTCATGAAGATACAATCATACATGTGCATACTTGACTTGATGTACACTCATACAAGGTTGTGTGTACAACCATATACCAGAGGAAAAACACAATACCCATTCATCTTTATCAAGCAACCGTCCCTCTTGACTTTCAAAGACAACTTAGGTAGCGAAGGGTACCAATGGTGCCTAAAGAACGAGAATAAGATAAGGCATGAGATTTGAAGATTATGTACACCAATGAGAGTTAGGTCGTTTGCATAAGTTGTATCGGGAGGACAAATTAAAACCTAGTCTGTCAATTAGTGACCATAAATGTGCGAGCCAAGATTGTTAGTCTGTCAATTGGCTACGAGTATGCCAAGACTTGAGGTTAGTTTGTTGATTAGCACCTATTAAGAGATAAGCCGAGACCAAAAGTGGTGTTTCTATCGGTTCCTTATTTGGTATTTGCTTTATTATGCTATTTTGGGATTGGATATATAGTACACATACTACAACTTTTTTGTTTTTGTTTTTTGTGGTTGCATTTCGACATGGGAATAATTGTATTCTTTTTCTTTTGATTGATTAATAAATAAAGCTATTTCAGTTATGTTGTTTACTATGAGCATGATTTGTTATTATTGCTTGTGTAAAGAAATGTATAAGTAGTAACACTTCACCTTGAAGGGCAAAACCTTCAAAGTGGGGTGTTACAGTTTCCTCTTTGGAGAAGAGACTTTTTGGGGGTATCAAGCATCATGTACAGTTGCTTGATAGCCTAGAAATCAGCCACAAAAAGAAATAGAAACCGCAAAAAAAACCTACTTAGAAAAGGTGTACAAGAAGATGGATTTCAAAGAAATGATACATTTGATTAAAGTTATTTGAGTATATTTCCACTTACTAAGTGTTTTGTCATTTATCTTTTTCTAGTTTTGTAGGTGAGTCTCGAGATAGTGACGACAATTGGACGGTAGCACATAACAGGTTAGTGGCATGAGCAAGATGAGACTCATCAGTATTTAGTATCTGTTTTATTATGCTATTTTGGGATTGGATGCATAGTGCACACATTAGTATTTTTTTTGTTGTGATTTCATTTTGACGTGGGAATAATTGTATTCCTTTTTCTTTTGATTGGCTAATCAAAAGAGGTATATAAGTTATGTTGTTTACTGTGAGCATGCCTCGCTATTATTGCTTGTGCAATAAAATGTATGAGTAGTAACACTTTACCTTGAACGGCAGAACCCTCAAAGTGGGGTGTTACAATTTCCTTTCTGGATAAGAGGCTTTTTGGGGGGTATCAAACATCACATACAGTTGCTTGATAGCCTAGAAATGTGCCACAAAAAGAAATAAAAACCCTAAAAATAACCTACTTAGAAAAAGTGTACAGGAAGATAGATTTCAAAGGATTACATTCAATTGAGTTTGTTTGAGTATATTTCCACTGATTAAGTGTTTTGCCACTTGCCTTCCTCTGGTTTTACAGGTGAGCATTGAGATGGTGACAACATTTAGAAGATAGTACATCAACATGTTAAAATGAGACTCATCAATATCTAGTATCTGTTTTATCATGCTATTTTGGATTGGATGTATAGTGCACACATTAGTATTTTTTTTATTGTGATTACATCTTGATACGAGAATAATTGTATTCTTTTTCCTTTGATTAGTTAATAGATAGAGGTTTTTCAATTATGTTGTTTATTGTGAGCATGATTTGTTATTATTGCTTGTGTAAAGAAGTTTATGAGTAGTAACACTTTACCTCAAAGCATAGAACCTTCACAGTGGAGTGTTATAGTTTTCTCTCTGGAGAAGACGCTTTTGGGGGCTATGAGTTGTCTTCTAGATTCTAGTGGTGTTTCTGTCTGGTTATTATTACTTGTGTAAAAAATATATGAATAGTAACACTTTACCTCAAAGGGTAGAACCTTTAGAGTGGAGTGTTATAGTTTCTTCCTTGGAGAAGACACTTTTTGGGGCTATGAGTTATATTCTGGATTTTAGTGGTGTTTTTGTCGAGTCTTTAATGGCATCTAAGCTAAAGCTTTTGTTGATTTGGCCCCTCTATGTGCTAAAATGTCTTGCTGAGCCCTTGATGAGTTGGCATCTTTGTGCTAACATGTCAATCTAGGCCTTTACTCATTTGTTTGCTAAGCTAGTTTTACATGTTTCTTTTCCATGAAACGTAACATGGCGAAAAAAGACTTCCAAGCTTACTGACTTTGGTGTTGGTGTTCGAGGTCCCTCCCCCTCCTTTTTGTCTAACAAAGGGAAATTTTCGATGATGTTTTGACACCCTTCTAGTGACTTGCACATTGGCTTGCCTTCTGTGAGTGAGAAAGAGCAACCTCCTCCTTCAGCTTCCCATTTCTAAAAATGGTCTACAGTTGTTATGGTTCTATGAAAAGCTTGGTTGGCTATGAGGAGAGTTCTATCAATGGAGTGATGGCAAACACTCCAAGCCTCCTTCAAATTCAATGCTAGAATATTTTCAACCTTCATCTCCCCCTATTGGTGGTAAATGTTGTCCCTTTTGGTGGAAGCAATGAAACTAGAAGTCGAGAATTGGGAAATTTGTGAAGGGATTCTTCTTTAGAAAAAGACCTCCCTTTATAATAGTGAGAAAATTTGTGAAAAGGAAATGGGGCAATGATGGTTTGATGAAAATCACCTCTTTCTACCCTGATATGTTCATCATCAAGTTCTTTAATGGTGAAGGTTTGATAAGAGCAATTGAAGAGGGGCCTTGCTATCTTGGTGTACAACCTTCCTTTATGAAAAAATGGACCAGCATACATCAATAGTGTGGCAATTTGGGTTAGAATTTTTTATTTTTGGCGTTCCCCTAGAATTCTAGACACCCCAAGGCCTCAGCTACGTGGTTAGTAATGGATTGGGGTGGTCCTTGTATCTTGATGTTATGACAAAGGAATGCACATAGTTGGACTCCACTTAAGTATATATTGAAATGGATATAGAGAAGAGTTTCCTGGACTTTCAAACGGTGACAAAACAGTGTTACAAGTGGAATATAGTTGGCACCCTGTTTGTTGTGTAACTTGTCAACACTTTGGGCATGGTAATGATCAATGTAGGTTCCAAACATCAGGTGGGAAGGCAGACAAAAATTGGAAGACCCTAGAATAAGGGGTCTTAACTCTCTTTTAATGCAAAAGGAGGTACAAAACTTTATTTTGAGTAACAAAATTATGATTGTTAGTATTGTGAACATCAAAGTTAAGGGTGATAACATTGATAAAATTAGGAAGAACGTTTTTGGAGATTGTAACTTTACTAATAATAATCATCTTAACTTGAGGGGTCGTATAGCTTGGAATCAAAATGAAGTCATTGCGAGGGTCATTCATGTAATGGATGGTGCATTGTAAGGTGGGAGAAATTGGGAATGCGGCTAGATTTAGTGTTATTTTTGTCTATGGTTCTAATTGTCCCATAGAAAGGACAAGCCTTTGAAAGGAGTTGGAGAGGCTTTTGATCGATTCTAATGGAACCCCTTGGCTAGCCTTAAGAGACTTTAATATAATTTAGTCTACCCATGAAAAAGTAGGAAGGGTGGATAAAAGAAGCTACTATGAGAATGAGTTTAATTTACTCGTAATGGTGCTTGCTTGGAGTGAGATATATATAGGAGCCTACTTAATGCGGAGCAATAAAGGTGAAGGAAACAAAAAAATTGCCTACAAGCTTGATAGAGCTCTTGTTAATGAGGAATGGATGAAACATTACCTAAGGTTTTAGCGTTATTCAAAAGTCAAAGATTATCAAACCATTGCTCATGTATCATTGACTTTGGTATGGAGAGAGGCTAGATGTACCCGCTTCAAGTTCTTGAACTTTTAGACCAACCATAAAAGATTTGGCTCCTTGATTGAGGAATCTTGGAAAGAAGATGCCCAAGGCTTTGGTGACTAAACTTAGAACGCTTAAAGGTGTCTTGAGGACCTTAACTAAGAAAAAGTTTTGTTGCACTTCAAAAAGGGTAAAACAGGCTAAAAAATGACCTTGAGATAATCCAATTTTAGACTTGCCAACAACCCTATGGATGAGAATCTACTCGTGAAAGAAAGAGTCAAAGCCGCTAATTTGAGAAAACTTAGTTGGGCAGAGGAGTCTCTTGTGAGGCAAAAGTCTAGAGTACAATGGTTCAAGGAGAACAAAACACAAGGTACTTCAAATGTATGCAAGGGAGAAGGAAAAGAAATGCAATCAATGGAGTTTTCTTGGAGGATGGCACCTTTACCATTGATAACAAAGAGACAAAAAAGGGAGTTTGTGAACCACTTTAAGAGAATCCTTAACAAGGCATGCAATAAGAAAGACCTTGAAGGCCTTTAGGATATTCTTAATTTTAGGATCAATAAGGAAGTTAGCCAAAAACTGGTGGGGGAGATTAGTGAGGAAGAGATAAAAAATACCCTCTTCTCCATGGATAATAATAGGGCCCTAGATCTCGACAAATTTTGAGCATTTTTCTTCAAGAAGGCTTGGGGCGTTATTTGAATAGATGTAATTGAGACTATTAAACACTTCTTCAAAATCAAATGTCTTTTGAAAAAGGTAAATTGCGCTATCCTTGTTCTTGTCCCTACAGTTTCTAACCCTTCTTTTTGCAAGGACTATAGACTAATAGCTTGTTGTAATACTATCTACAAGTGCATTACCACGATTATGACAAATAGAATCAAAGGGGTCCTCCCTAGTTTTGTGAATGAAGTTCAAGCAACCATTGTGGAAGATAGAAGAATAATGGACAAAATTCTCTTATGCCAAGAGCTCCTCCATAATTATCACAAGGACATGAAGAATAGGAAGTGAAGTGCAATCAAGATAGACCTTATGAAGGTGTATGACATATTAATTGAAATTTCATCATTGTCATTCTTGATATCATTGAAGTGCCCTATAGATTCATTTAATGGGTTAATGAATGTACCACCTCTTCCTCTTACTCGATGAATTTAAATAGAGAACTTGTGGAATTTTTTTAAAGCTTGAGGGTTCTTAAGCAAAAAGATCGTATCTCCCCCTACCTCTTTGTCACAACCATGGAGGTTCTTTCTAGGCTTCTTAAGATTATGGCAGCCCATAAAGGCCTATTGGAAATGCAAGTTTAGTAAAATCACCCAACTATGTTTTGTGGATGACCTTTTATTGTTTTACAAGACAGAAGAGAAATTCATCAATCTAATTAAGAGAAACTTGGATATTTTTCAATTTTGGTCCAGGTTGAAGGCTAATAGAGACAAGAGTAGCATTTTTGTCTTGTAAGTGAACCGAGAGGAGAAGGAGCACATTCGCACTTTATTAAACTTTGAAGAGTAATGTTTGTTGGCTAAATACCTTGGAGTCCCTTTGGTTTCCTCCAAGTTTTTCTTAGGTGACTGCAAACCTTTGGTGGAGAGAATTCTTAGTTGTATCCCTTTTTGGAATAGTAGAGCTCTCTCATATGCTAGAAGATTAGTCCTTCTAAAATCTATCATCCTTAGCATACACTATTATTAGTCCCTTTACATTCTTCCATCTAAGATCTCCAAGGAGGCAAATGGGATATTGAGATTTGGTCGAGGTTGGATCCTCACAAGAACAGGGCAAAGGTTGCATGGAAGGAGGTATTCGTTCCTAAGGAAGAATGAGGGTTAGGGATTGTTAAGAGCAAGATTGGAATAGGATGACTATTGCTAGACACCTCTGGAATCTTGTCCAAATCAATCGCCAATCTTAGGAGGTCAAGGCTACAAGTGATAGTCCGTGGACTACAAATTGGTGATGGTCAAGCCACTTCCTTTTGGTTTGATAATTGGCACCTATTAGGGTTGTTTGTTGATAGGTTAGGAAAAAGGATTATATGTGGTTGGGTCTCACTATAAACGCCAAAGTTTGTAAGATTATTAAAGGAAGTAATTGAAAATGGTCAAGGGCTAACACTAGAGAGATGTTGGAGATTAAAAGCAAGATTGTGCACACCCATTCAAGAGCAAGATAGAATCACATGGAAAAAAGGACAATTTTTTCATCAAAGAGGCTTGGGAAGTTTTCAAACATAAGCAACAGTTGACTAGGTGGCATGATCCTATTTGGCATAAAAAGACACATCCCTCAACACACCTCAATCTTTTGGATGGCCATGAAAAAGAAGATTGTGACTAAAGGCAAGCTTGTGAAATAGGATATCCTCTCTTGGTTTACTTGTGTGATATACCATAAAGAGAATGAAACTTTAGATCATCTTCTCCTAGATTGTAAGTATAGTAGAGAGGTGGGGAGCAAGTTTCTTAAAGCATGCATCAGGAGCTATAGCCCTCAATTGTGGGATAGGTACATTGATGACATAGTCAAGGATTGAAAGGAAAAAAGCCTTAAGAACCACATGTGCAAGCTCGGCCCAAAGGGCCATAGTCTACTCCATATGAAAAGAAAGGAATAACCAAACCAACTTCAAGGAGGCTTAAACAAGGGAAGGTTTATTGGTAACGATAAAAAGGTTGATGAGGGATAAGGCATCAAAAGCAACTAAAATATGCAAAACTAAGGAGAATGAGTGTAGCTTTGAAATGGTGTCTCCCCAGATGCATCTTCAAGGAGGAGTAAGTTTGGCCTCTCAATTTAGTGTCAATCTTGCAGGTGGATTCTTATTGGATTAGGTGTGGGCTTCCTTATCCTTGGGGCTTGTCCAACAGTAAGGATTCTTGCATAATTTGTTGTCTTGTTGCTGGTTTCTTCTCTTGAATTAAAGCTTAGTTTGTTACCAAGAAAGGCTTTGAAGAGAGTTGTGTAACTTCTTGTGTTGTTTTGGTTGTGTCATTAACCCTGGAGTTTGTCTTGTGGTGAGACTGCTTCTCATATAGTTCCCTTTTATTTATTGATAGTTACTTACCAAAAAAACAAATGTGTAACTAATATGAATATTTCAAAAAAAGAGGTTGATCATACCAACAATTTCTTGTCATCCTGAATTAAATTAAAAAGGATGTCATGTCCCAATTATTCTTAAAGGTTAATCCTTATTCAAGATATCTATATATCATGAGGGTGTTAGCTACAATAAAAGAGACTGGTGCCAAAAAAATGTCTTTAACTACCACTGAAAAACATTACCATACCTTTAAACCTATCGGCAAGATTTTGTACATGATCATTATACTTACCTTCAGCAACAATGGGTTCATATTTAGGAGGTTCAGCAACCCATTTCCCAACATAATCCTTCATATGTCTTCGATCAGATGCAAAGTAACGAAGGAATATAGGAGCATGGACAATCCGGAAATACCTGATGCCAAGAAGAAAAGTTCTTACAACAAAAATCATTTAATATTAGGATTTGGAACATACTTTAATGAACCAGCAATGAAACATCAATTGTTTTACAAAGTTGAAATAGACAAATTTAATCAGTGACAAAGGCAGACCTATCTGATAGTGTTAGTATCTCAACAAACAGATAGTTATATAAATAGAGTTTGACATAAACATTACAAATTTATGACAATCATTGTAGTATTGATCCCACCTCAAATCAACTTGGACAATGACATTAACTAGCCTAACAAAGCCCAATCCATGAGAAATTTGAAAATGCAACTAGAATCCAAACAAAAATATTGACGGCAATAATAAAGATAATAAAAAGCAATTATAAACTATATTCTTTATCCAGAGAAAAAAGGTGTAGTTGAATGCCCAACATGATTAAATCAGGACAAACAGTTAAATAATCATCCAATAATCTAATGGACCAAGATAACAAACTAACAAAGATATAATGGATCCTATGCAACCCAGCTCCACTGTGGGAGTAAAACAGTCTGGTTCAATGATCAATCAAAGCTGAAGAATAACGTCATTATTTCACAAAATTCTTCTCAGACCTTTATTCTCTACACGAAGCTCTCAGCAGTAAAATTTACTTCAGATGCTTTTTTTTGTCTTTTTTTTTTTTCGGATAAGAACTTCACTTAAAGTTCTTCATGAATTGTTACAGTCTAGTATACAATACTAAACAATTGAAGATATTTTGAAAAGAAATTTTGCAACATCCTATTCTAAATAATCCATTGGAGAAAAGCACCATCAATACATAATTTTTAAAAGTGAAGCAAAGGGATAAGGAGGAGAATATCATGCTAGTCTTCTTTGATTTGCAGCAATAGAGCAAAAAAAGGAAAAAAACAAAAAAAAACCAAAGAAATCCTATAATGTGGAACAATTTTGGGTTCTAGTAAAAAAATAAAAAATAACAGTAGCAAAAGTTTTCTCAAAAGTTTTACATATGTGTAACTTTTTCACATATGGAGACTATGGTAACCTTCATAATTAAGCCAAGTTGGACTCAGTAACTGATGCAGGTCTTCTTATTTCCTTCAAAATTAGAAGCAATGGCCGCTTAAATGCAATTATACAACAACTTATGCCATAGATTCCATGAAACAGTATGTAATTTCATAAAAATCCATGAAGGAAGTCGTAGCTTACCTCTGAAACTCAGAGAAGAGCTGAAAAGAAGGACGAATGGTCTCTGACACATAGTGAGTCAAAGGAGAAGGAAATGGAAGACTGGAATCCAAGTCCCACACTAAACAAGGAAAAGCACCATCTTTTTTCCTCTGCTTATTCCAAAGCCAACAAAACAAAAAGTAACCATTAGTGACCAAAAATATATCCGTTCAACCTACTTTATCAATCAGTAACGACTACATGTACAGTACTGTTTAGAGGTCACCTGAATGCAAACGACATGGTAATCCCAGAGAATAATTCCATCTGCTCTTTTACTAGCCTTCTGATGCCACAGGGGAATCTACAATACAATCATGAAAAGTAACAATAAAAATAAAAGATAAAATTTTCTCAAACTAAAGTCTATATACCATGACTCAGCAATTAACTCCACCATTCCAATCATAAAATCAATTCTGAAGACCACAACTATATAACTCACTTCTTCTCTATCCAAATTAGATAAGCGTACATTGAAAAAGCAAGAGACAGTATACCAAATTTTACTAAAAATAAAGATTTTAAAACATCATTTAATGAGTCAACCATGGAACTTCAAAAGAACCGACTGCAAATTAGCATATTGTATCATCGTGAAACTGCCCATCAATCAACTTCATTTCTAAAACTTTGCCATAGAACTCATTACTTCAAAAATAATTTGAGACCGAGTTCAACTACTGTAAAATGAAGAAAAAAGAAACAAAGGTCAAATCGACAACATACATGCCTGTTTCTTCTCGTTAGAGATGAAGACTACAAAAAGATCTGATCCGTCCGTATCAGCTGTACCATTGCCGCATAATTTCTTGCAAAGCAAGTAAACATTCTCTTCGCTGAAATTTAAAAAAAAAAAATAAGACAATAAGTCAATAACCCTAATCTTCACTAAGAAACCAAATTATACCCTAAACAGAGCAAATAAAGTTACCAGTAAAAGGGAGTGTGATCGCATTCAGAAAACTCCATGGCGATATTGCTCAATTCCGGTTTTTGGTATGCCAATAAATTTAACGTGAGAAACTAGAAAAAGAGAGAAAGGAAAAAAAAAAAAAAAACGGTGTCGGTTTGGTTGCCACCCTGCGGTCTTGGTAAAGCTGACACAGAGAAATAGGTTAAAGGGGTATTAATTTAAATAACTAAAATATCAATAAAAAAAATTATCTTTTTATTTTTTTTTATTTTTGTATGAATTTAACAAAAAGTACAAGCGTTCCAGCCCCATGGAGAATGCACAATATACCTTTGATTTTGAAACGACAAATAGTTGTTGAAAATTGCATATACCATTTATTTTCTCACGTAATGATGAAATCTGACACCAATGATGATTTTTAATGATTTCCAATTTATTTTGATGAGTAAAATGATAAAAAATGGTGAGTTGATAGTTGTATTTCATATTGAGTATATTATAATATGAAAAATTGGGTATTTGTTACAGATTTGGTTTGAAAAACAAATAGGAGTTTTAATTCAAAATTTTTATTGAAATTTAAGTATTATGTGTAGAATTTGATTATATTTATAGTTTGGATCATCTCATAAAAAGTTTAAATTATAGAGAAAAAGAAATTGGATAGTAGATAGGATCGTTTTGTTGCTAAATGTGTAATACAAGTGATTATATATCATCATACATGATTTGTAGTCATCATATGCGTTACTCGTGGTGAATCAAGTTAAAGATGAAAGAGGTGAAAATTTCAAACTTTCTAGCAAGCTAGAAAACTGGCTTTGGGGGGTTTTTCGTAACTTTTCAATACAATAAAGCCTATGGAAATATGATTAAGGGAATTTGACCAAAAATTAATTCAAACACTATTTTACCCATAATGTCTCTTATTTTCCTATATAAACACACCAAGCTTTAACATTGGAAAGTACACAATTCTCTCAAATCCTTGTTAAAATTTTAATATTACACGGTCTAGAGAAGCGAAAGAAGTTTCGTTATGTAACATCCTGAGATTAGAATGGTCTTTCTAGGCCTTGAATCGGGATTAGAAGAGAAATTTCTCAGTTAAAAATTAGCTTCAGTGAGTTAGGAGGGTAAAGTAGCCTTTTTGATGGTTTTGTATGCAACTTGTGGAAGGAGCACGACCGTGCGTCTCTGGACATATGCTCGTGCATTCCTTTCTCTTCATGCACACCCGTGCATCTTGCCGTATGCCTGTGCATGCTTGTTGACATATATAAAGCCTGATTTTCCTCCGCCAATTTTAGTAAGCTTATCTATTTTCCCTTCCTTTCTCTCCAACTAACCTTAATCAATTTGAGAGAAAGATTAGCCGGCTTTTAGCAGTCAATCTAGCCAAGATTCAGCCAGAGATAGAGAGATTGAAGTCATTAGCGGCTCTAGGTAAGTATCTCCTTACCTTCTTTCCTGTTTCCATAGTTTATATTTCTTTGGTTGGGTTAATTCAGTTATAGAAATATGTTTTCAATTTAATAGCATGTTTATAAGATAATGATGATGGAATTGATGAGAGATTTGGAGTTAGAAGCATGCTTAGTCCCCTTGATACATGTATGTGTGTATTTAAGGGTTTAAAGAGATACTAGTTTGATTTGATTGTGAATGGTGGGGAAAATGTGTCAATAGCAGTGTATGTAGCATGTGTGCATGTTATAGTATGTTTAATTGAAGTTTGATAGAGATTTGAGTTGAGATCGGTGGTGATCTTACGTGTTTCAGTCATGGTCGCTGAAACAGAGCAGGATGCACGCCCATGCACCCGAGGACACACGCTCGTGCAGTCTTATTTTAGCGAGGTCACGATCATGTATGCAAGTCATGCACGACTGGATTATGGTAGGGCCACGACCATGCGTCTAAAGGTCACGGTCGTGTGTTAGCAGAAGAAAAGAGAATAAGTAAAATATCTAAAAGATAGCACGGTCGAGCTGCACACAACCCATGCACCTTCGTGTACACCTGTGCGCCTAGTGTGAAAAACCTTAATGGTTCGGAAAATAATACTATAGGGGGTGCATAGGATTATTTATAAAATTTAATGCAGTTAGCAAAACAAACATAATAAACACAATAATCACAATAAAGAGATAAAGGGATTAGAGAATGCTCAACTAATTTATAGAGATTTGGAGCTTTGAACAAAAGTCTTCTACGTCACCTTCCTCAATCAAACTCGATTAAAGTTTCCACTATCTTTTGAAACCCAAAGATACAATAGTTTTTCAACAAAAAAATTTTGCCCTTTTTATAGTAGAAAGATTGATGTAAAAGAAATTGATTTTTGCCTTTAACTAGGCTGGAAATCAAATGAAGAACACAACTCTCTCAATTTTGTGTATTTGTAAGCTTTAGAGAGAATGTAAGTAAGCAATGAGTGAAGAGCAAGTAGATTGATTGTATATTCCGTTTTTCTAACCTTTTTCATTTCAAATATGTCTCCCTTTATACTAAATTTATTTCCTAAAATAGCAAGGATCCGTTTTTCTTACTTTCTATTCGTTAGAGTGGTTGAAAAAGTATGCTCTACAATAAATTTTCTGAGTGCACGACCATACTCCTCGGGTACACGGTTATGCTTCCTACATTTATGACCTCGAGCTAGCTGTTGCACGGTCGAATTTAAGAAGCTTGCCACTATTGCATGGTTATGTGCCTTTGACGTACGGTTGTGCTTTATGCCTTCATGGTTTTTTGCTTAAATTTCCAAAAGTATACATAACTTGGCTACATAGATAACACACTAGAATCACATAAGTAGAAATATGTCTACACACGGTCATGTGCCACATTTGCATGGTTGTGTGTGAGCTATGTTCCTTTAAGTTTCATGCACGATCACATTTGCACGACTCATTTGGTAGTTCTATTCATTCTTCACCATGCACGGTCGTGTGTTTATTACATGCAAGGTTATGCGTTGACTGGCTTTTTTTGACTTCATGTACGGCTTCATTACACGACCTGATGTTCTGTGCTCTTTATGAATTACACACACGGTCGTGTGTTTGAAATACGCATGGTCGTGTACTTGATTGTGAAGCTTTGACTATGCAGGGTCATCTTATACGGTTGCATTGATGGTGCTTAACCGTGTTGTGCATATACACGGTCGTGCATAATAAACGCACAATCGTGTGAGTCTTGAAAATTTTCTTTGAATATTAAAGACCCTGGCATGATTTGTTGCACGATCCCGTGTTTTGGACACACGAGAAGTCGTTTGGTCAAGCACGGTCATGCTAAAGTGACATACGGTCATGCCAGACCTATAACCTACAAAAATAAAGTTTTTCTCCCTTCTTTGTCATGGATTAATTCATGCAAGGGATTCGTTAGGAATTTAATCATATTTTTATTATCATCAAAACATTCAGGGTTCAACATAGTGAAAATAAGAAATTTCCTTCCCATTCAACAGAATTTCAGTAATAAAGAAGTATATTAAATATTCTAAGTCAAACAACAAATGAAACAGCAGATTATGAATAAGAATGCGTATAAAGCAAGAAAAGGCATAGAGAATCCACAGTTGTAATCAAGGGAAACTTAAGAGTAGTTCAAAAACAACTTAAATACCAGATCATGATCAAGAAACAGATAAAAACAGGAAAATAATAACAGATACAGTTTACATATACACAAACAGAAATGAAAACAATTATGAAATATATAAGACAGGAAACGTACAGATATAATGACTAAATACAACGTACATAATAGTATATGTAGAATTTATTAATATACTTAATAAGTTATCTAAACAGTGAGAATACACAGAACATAACTATAACAGATGTACACCTAAACAAAATGTAATCAGACGGAAAGAAATGATAAATTATCATGCATGATATACAGTTGCATTAGTTTTTAACATTTAAAGTCTGGCATCTGGGTTAATTAGTAAGGGTGAACTCGAAGAGGCATCTATGGGATTTCAGTTTTCTGATTGCGATCAGATTGATTCAATTTCAGCTTACTAGTCTGAAGACTGGTATAGTATATATTTCAGCTTACTGGCACTTCACTGGTTTGGTTCAGCCCACATGGTCAAGATGTCAAATCCCTGTGATCATCAATCTGATCAGTATAGTAGGTTTCTTCGGATACACAGAGTTTTCAGATACAGTTTTATTTAGCTTTTCAGTGTTTTAGATCTTTGGATCCCAATAACAATTTTTAGTAAAGATTTTCAATAAACAGACCCAAGAGCACAACTATGATTTTCAGCATCATTAAACATGATTTCAACATATTTTATCACATGTCTACTTGGCATAAGAGAAAACAAAACAGAGAAATTATTAGACAAGCTGACAATCAGTAATACAGATAGAATATGAAAGGTCAGAGGGATAAGTATGTACAACATATTATATATATAACTGAATGAATAGATTTACAGAATAAACTATGCCAAAACTGTAAATAAGTCAAAAAATAGGATAATGAATGTCAGAAAGAGAACTTAGTAAATTAAGAAGCACTGCTCAGGTTTCTCTTTATTCTGGGTTGTTTACGTATACTCATATACGTATTTACAACACAATATGAGACAATATTCGAACAGTAAGTCAATATAGAGAGGAATACACTATAAGATCAAAAATGAACTTAGTTGAGGTTATCAAATAAGTAGTCAAACTTGTTATAGACAAAGTAGAGTCTATTAAGCTTGTAACCAGATGAGCAGTAATGAAATAGAAACAAGGTAAGAAAGCAGTAAAGGAAAGAGAGCCAAGAATAAGATAAGAAAAGAATCTATTAGGCTATCAGAGAACTTAGTTAAGTTCACCAGTTTAGTAGCTTACCAATGGTATACAGCTTAGAGCCTAACTAAAGGTAGAGGTAAGAGATGTTTACTGGGTGATTTGTCACTCATCCCCTATAGTTTCCTTTTCTTGTAAGTTGGGTTGGGGAGTTGAGCTTAGAGCACGATATGGCTAGAGAGAGTAGGATATAACTTGAGCGGGTCCTCACCTGATGTTTTGAGTTTCATATATGTATGTATATATGTATTCAATTTTTAACAGATAACATGTTGGCTTGCATGCTTATGTTGCTCATGCATATGAGATGTATAGTATCATTTATATTTTCATATACTAGTTATTAGTATTAAAATATGAGTTTCATTCAGGATACTATACAGTGGGTTTTAGCATTCCACCACATTTCTTTTATAAACTTCTGCATTGCATATGTTTTGAGTACAACAAGTGCATAAGGGTTCCTGTTGGATATGATTGATAATGATTTTCAAGTAGTCAGAAAGTAAAATAATATAATATAGTTTCTTATATAATAAATAAATACTAGCAACACAGTGACATTTAGCAGGAGGTTTTACACGTTATTACAGGTATTTATACATAATTTGAGTTATAACTTAAATTTTATTACATTTAGATTAGACATTAATTTTAGAGATAAAAATGATAAATATGAAGGTTTGATGAAATTAAACATATATATATATAAAGTGAATGCTTATACATTGATACAGTGGTAGGGTTTTAGTGATATAAATGATAAATATGTAGATTTGATTAAATTAAGCATAAATATGTGTTTGACAATATTAAGCAATATATATAAGGTGGCTATTGATATATTAATACAATGGTAAAAATTGCTTGTATAATATTTAAATTGATTGAAAATCTTAAACACTAAACTCTAAATCTTAAACCCTAAAAAATAGTAGAGACTAATTGTATAGTTTTTAGATTGATTGAAAAGCCTAAACATAAACTCAAATTAAAAATTCTAACTCATAAATCCTAAATCGTAAATCTTAAATGCTAAAATGTAAATCCTAAATTGTTATGGCATATTGAAAATTTTGACAAAAATATATGACAACATTTCATTTTCGTTGTAGGATTAATCGACATGATGGGATATGTATCAATGTCATATGAAGGTCAATAGGCAGGAGATGATGAGAACATGAAGTATGTTAGAAAGTAAGAGAAGTTGTTTGAAATCCCAAAGAACACAATGTTTGAAGAATTTATCCAAATGTTGTGTGGAGTTTTTTAGATTGATCGAAGGAGTAAAAAGATTAAATTTTCGATGAGATTGAGCAACCTTCAATATATAGGTCTTTTGGTGATCAAATGTGATAAACATGTGACAATTATGAAAAGACTATTAGTCAGAATGAGAGAGTGTTTACAAGTTTTTGTGAAATGCATGTCAATTTGATTTTCCATGGGTAAGCACTAGTAAAGATGTTTTCCATCGGTAAGTAAGTCTACAACACAAGTATGAAAAAAGGTTATCTTATACAATGAAAGAGAATAGCTACTAGAGGGTAGTAATGACATCGTTTAGTTAACGGTTCCCTTACTAAAAAATATATTGATCAATGTTTTGAGTTTGAAGATAACGATAATGATGATGATAATAATGATTAAGTATGAGGGTGAGAGTACCAATGATAATGATGATCTGGTTAATAATGATAATATAAGGGGTTTTAACACTTAACTGAGACAAAAATCCTAAAGTCAAACATGAAAGTATAAGTGGTTTCCAATACGCAAAATAATAAAATGTTACTAGTAAGTGATTTCATTAGTTACCACCAATCCTTGAATAGCCTTCCACATCTACCAAACCTTATGGATAAGAAATGAAGGTGAAAGATATATTCGACAATAAATTTAGTTTGATAGATATTTTCCTATGGATGCCCTGGAGAAAGGTTATCAATTCAAAGTGAAACAATCATCCATGAACAGGTAAGAGGTTCTCCATTTGTATGAAAATTATCCATGATAGGTCTGGGTAGTTGAAAATGAAGCCATATAATTTCTTTATCCTTAGTCAATAAGTTTCCAATCACATATGTAGTAAGGATCAATTGATATTGCATCATTGACAATTGGGTGGCCAAACTCTCAGTCAAATTTTTAGGTCCATGTTTGTTATGGTTGTTGTATACACCAACCAAAAGAAATTATCAAGGATATAGCACAAAGGTACAAAATCAATATATTATATGCACAAACATGATACATAAAAAATTGAGCATTATAATCATTGCTTGGCTCGCTAAATGAGTCATTTTTATTGTTTCTGGATTATTGTCATGACCTTGTTCTCAATAACCTTAAATCAATTACCTATTTTAAGACAAATGATCAAAATATGTTCATATATTTTTTATAGCCTTAGGGTGTAATTTGCTCAATAATTCATTTTCTCAATAATTTGCCTTTTTAGGTGATTCTTTTTTTTTTTTTACAGAAATCTACTTCTTTTTATAAGCTTTTAGGAACCCTAAATTGTAGGACATGTCGCCACGCGTACCCCTGCTGCTGAATAATATGGTTCTTTTTATTACTAATCTAGAAATCGGGTACACGCGACGAGAATCCTACAAAAAGAAACTACAGCTAAATTACATTCGTATGCAGAAGCTGAATCTGAATCTGAAATATAAATATATAATGAGCCCATGAAAGCCTTTTTCATATATGCATAATTGTTCTGTGCAATATTCTTTACATCTGGATACATTTACAAAATGTACAATACAAGACCTCACAGGCCAAAACTGATAATACATACTAAATACTGTGTGTGGGGTCCTCTCTTGCTAGCCTCGATCCTCCCATTCCTCGCCAACAACACGAAAACCTGAAAAGGAAGGAAGAAGGAAAGAGATGAGTGATAAAGATCACCCAATAAGCATTCCTTACTTCCTTCAACCCAAGCAAGCAACACACAGAGCATACATACCTGGCCTCGACCCTAATTATTCATCTAGTCGCTTGTTGAAATCTGAAACTGATTAATCTGGTTATCTAGATCTCATTTGTTTACTGATTTCATTATCATTCATGTCATGATGTATATGTCATATCATGCTAACTGAAAATAATTGTGGATGCATACATCTGAATATCTCTACATGTACCCGAAGGTACCTACTGTATTGATCAGACTGATGAACACAGAGATTCAACATGTTGGCCATATGGGCTAAACAGTCTAGCTACTGGCTAGAAAGCTGAATGTGAAATGCTGGACAATCTGACTGGTGTCAGAAAGCTGAATCCCACATATGCCCCCTTGAGTTCACCCAACTCTAACCCGTATATCGGGTTCTGAATGCTGAATATTTTGAATTTGGATCTCTTGATCCTCTATCATGCTACATGTCATGCTATAGTATGCTCATACAGCAATTATTATCTAATTACTTGTTTATCTGATGCCAATTAACCTTTGGAATTGTTTCCCATGCTTTATAATTCATTTTTCTGTATTTTTTAGAAAATTCTGCTGCTACACAGGCGTGTGAGCAAGGCACACGGGCATGCAGAGGTCATACACGGGCGTGCATGGCAAAGGCACATAGGCGTGTGCCCAGACGCATGGGGTCGTGCGCTGGCCATGCAGCCAGTCGTGCTCGCTTCTGGAATTTTTGTGCTCTTTCTCTTAAACATCAGGCACACGGCCATGTCCCTCACGACACACGAGCGTGTTCTCTGCATTCTGGCCATGCACACTTCGTACACACGGGCGTGGTCTTGCAGAAACAAGGGCACACGGGTGTGCTCATGTCGACACACAGGCATGTGTCTTGTTCTGCATTGACAGCGCTCACCTGAAACTTATAGTAAACCATCCATTTCTCAATCAAACTCAAATTAATCAAAATCAAACATTCCCAGCACTTCAATATGCACATTACAAGCATCAATTTCATCATTCATCAACTATCACTGAATCCACCATGGAAATGTCTTATTTCTCTCACATAAAAACACACAAGCAAGGCAAGTATGGTTCAAGGGTGGAAATATGCATCTCAAACATCATTTCATCTCATATCAACATACAAGCATATCATAATATGCTCGAAATACAGACAAACGTTTCCAAGCATCCATAATTACCACAAGCATGCTGGGAAACTCAAGGAAGAAGTAAGAGAACACTTACCTCTTGACATGGCTATTGGAAATCTTTCTCTCAAGCTACTCTCTTGCTTCTCTAGCTGGATTGGGAGCTACTGGTGGCAGGAAATCTTGTCTAGGGCTAGGAACCACTGAAAACAAAGAGAAATGCTGGCTGAAATGGGAAAGCTGGGTGAGAAATAAACTTAATCTCCCGTCTCTCTCTCATTAATCCCACCTGCACGGGCGTGCAGGGTAAAGTGCACGGGAGTGCACCAGAGAAAATAAATATAATTCATTTTTTGCACTTCGCATGATTGAAATCTCTCTAAAAGAATCATACGAAGGCCATACAGTTTTGGAAACTTACTATCTGAACCCTAAACTTTTCTAGACTTCCAATCTATCTCTAAATCTTACTTCTAACCCTAAAACTCTATCCCTAAGGGTTTTTCTAAAACTGGGATGCTACATAAATGGTATAATTTGATTTCCTTTCTCTTTTGGTTTACCTTCCCTTTTTATTGATTTATTTTCCATTTTTAGGATTTATCTCTTCTTTTAAGGGTTTATTACCTATTTGGGAAAGCTAAATTAATTAGGTAAGTGAATTATAGGTAGATGAAAATTAATATGCGTGGACACAGATAGTTAAAAGTGACTCCATATCTTACCAATCCATTTTACGGATGCATACAAAGCAAGTGTCCATGCAAGCTGTAGTATCCTAGATTCAGAAAAGCCCATAGAGGAAGAGTTTTGGGGTTATAAATGAAATCCAGAAATAGATTAGGAGTCTAGAAGAGTTTAAGGGTGAGTTAGTAAGTTTTTAGAGCCTGTGTAGCTTTCGTATGATTCATTTAGGGAGGATTCGATCATGTGAATACGTAAAAAATGAATAATCTTTATTTTCCCATGTGCACGCCCGTGCAAGTGCATACATAAAGAGAGAGAGTCAAGAGAATTTAGTCATTTTCTCACCCAACTTCCGTTTCAGCATTTCATTTTCCTTGTTTCAGTTCATTCCAATCTTAGAGAGGAAATTCAGCCAGCAGTAGCTCCCGATCAAGCTAGAGAGCCAAGAGATTAGCTTAAGAGAAAGGCTTCCGACGACAATGGCGAGAGGTAAGTGTTCGCTTACTTCTCCTTGTGTTTTCCCAGCTTGCTTTGATGGATTTTGATGCTTGGCATGTGATGAGCTTCGTACATGCTTAGATGATGATGATTGTTGTGTGAGATGCTAAATTTTCCATCCATGATCCATGCATGCTTGTTGATTGTGTTTAGTGAGAGAATAAAGGTGCTTCCATGGTAGAATCCTTGAGAATTGATGCATGTTGAATTGGATGCTTAAAATATGTTTATTGAGGTGCTGGGAATGTGTGTTAGAAGTGGATTTGGAATTGATTGAGAATTGGTATGTGAATTATGCATTTTCCAAATAGGTGTTCTTGTTGGAGAACAAGACACGCGACCGTGTGCCTGCATGGCACGACCGTGTGCCCTTGATTTTATAGGAACACGCCCGTGTGCACGCTGTGTGCACGACCATAAATGCAGACACACGCCCGTGTGTCCTGAGGGACATGACTGTGTGTATGCTTTTTCAATGAAATTGCCCAGAAATTCCAATAGCGCGCATGACCAGTAACACCACCAGCGTACGACCTTGTATGTCTTGGCACACGCCCATGTGCCTTTGGCCTGCACACCCGTGTGTGACCTCTGCACACCCGTGTGCCTTGCCCAGACGTCCGTGCAGTAGCAGAAACTTTCAGAAATTTCAGAAAAATGAATATAAAGCATGAGAAATCAATTTTAAGGCCAAATAAGCATCAGATCATCAGAAATCTAGATAATAAAGCTGCATATGCATACCATAACATGATATATAGCTTAAGAGAAGATCAAAGGATCCGAATTCAGTAGATTATAATATTCAGAACCCGACGAACGAGTGAGAGTATGAGTGAACTCGAGGGGGCATCTGTGGGATTCAACTTTCTGAGACCAGTCAGATTATTCAACATTTCAGTTTCAACCTTCTGACACCAGTCAGATCGTTAACATTTCAGATTCAGCTTTCTAGTCAATAGCTAGACTGTTTAGCCCACATGACCAGGATGTCGAATCCCTGTGTTCATCAACTTGATCAGCAGAGTAGGTGTCTTTGGGTACATTCAGACATTCAGATATCCAGATGTATGCATCATCAGATATTTTAGTTAGCATGACATGACATATACATCATGACATGAATAATAATGAGACCAATAAATGAATGAGATTCAGATAACCAGATTAATTAGCTTTAGATTCCAACAAGCGACTAGATGTATGAATAGGGTGAAGGCCAGGTATGTTTGTGATTGTATGTTGTTTGCTTGGGTTGAGGGAAGTAAGAAGCGCTTACTGGATGATCTTTATCACTCATCCCCCTCATTCTTCCTTTCTTTTCAGGTTTTCGTATTGTTGTCGAGGAGCAGGTGGATCGAGGCTAGCGGGAGAGGGCCCACACCGTCGTTTTCAGTTGGTACAGTTTCAATTTTAGACTTGATGGGTCATTTTGTAAATATTTTCAATTATCCAGATGTAAATACAATGTACAAAACAACATGTATATATATGAAAAAGGCCATTGGGCCCATTGTACAGTTATATATTTCAGATTGTATGTATTTTTAGTTTACGTTTTCGTATTTGTATTCAGATGGTATAACAACAGTAGAGATTTTATTCTCGTAGGATTCCCATCATGTGTTCCCGTATTTCCAGATTATTAATAAAAGCTCCCTAATTTTTAGTAGCAGGGGTACCGTGGCGGCGGGTCATTGAAAGGTTATATACTAACAATATTTAAAAGGCTTAAAACGGTCCCATTTACGACCCTAAAGCTCTTATTAAAAAGAAATATATCTAGTGGGTGTTTTATGGGCTCTAAGGTTCATTTGAACTAAGTTTTTTTTTTTTTTCTCATGGGCCTCGGGTCTCAAATTGTCAATAAGAAAGTCTTATATGAAAATATGTTGGTTATTCTCATTGGGAAAAACTTGATTGGCCAATATTAGGTGTCTATGCTATCATATTAACTACACAAATAATGGTCATACACATGTAACACAAAACTATGTGTCTTATGCTTATTTGAATCCATGATTGAATCAATCACCCCAATTACTAGGATTTAATTCAATCATGATTGCAACTATCCACCAACCACGATATATGCCTATGCTTCTAATAGGCACGCTCATATGTTACCAGGCTTTCAAAATTTAATTGGATTTGGTTCTATCCAAATTGATCTAATAAACACAATAGGATTTTGCCACTTGCCTAGATGCACGATTGTTTGCACAAATTACACATGATTGTATGTTCGGTCAAAATTTTAAATTTAACTTTTTAAGTTTATCTTTTTAGCTATGCTTATGGGATTCAATTAACCCCTATTGTGTGTGACCCATAAGTGCTATACTAGATTGATAATATCTATATTTAGATTGAATTTAAATATAGATCATGACAGATCTCTAGTAAGACATCATGATTACTTGATCAGAAAAGTGTCATTAAACAACTTTAAGCTTGTACGACTTAATGGTTAATGTACAACATGATTTTTTCATCATACTATGTCTTTCAAGGCTGAGACATATCTATGTTTTCATGTTAGTTTTTTCTTATTTAAATTAATGTATGTTTAGACCAATTTAGTGGACTAAGTTATAACATGATCTTACTATGGTCATAGGTTTATTAGTCATGAATACATATTAGTGTAAGACCCGCCGCCACGCATACCCCTACTGCCGAATATATTCTTTACTTTTACTAATAATTTGAAAATCTCGATATATGTGATAAGAATCCTACGAAAAGAAACTACTATTGTACAAATATACACATGCGGAAGCTGAAACTGAATATACAATGGTGGCCAAAAATACACTTTTCATATATATGCATTTGTTCTGTACAATACACTGAGTACATACATTTACAATATATCCCACCAGACCAACTGAAGTCTAGTATGAAGCTCTCTCCTGTCAACCATGAGCCACCTGCTCCTCACCAGCACCAGACATACTTGAAAAGAAATGAAGAAAGGAAAGGAATAAATGATGGAAATCACCCAGTAAGCGATCCTTACTTCCCTCAACCTAAACAAACATATAAAAGGAATACGCATCTGGCCTTGGCCTAAACACTCATATATTTCGCTTGTTCATTCAATAAATTGGTTATCGCTTAATCTGTTGTCTCGATTTCATTAATAATTTATACCATGAAATGTATATCATGTCATGCTAACTATAAACTGAATATGCATACATCTGAATCTCTATGTATCCGAAGATACTTGCTGTGCTGATCATGCTGATGAACATAGGGATTCAACATCTTGACTATGTGGGCTGAACAATCTAGCGAGATGCTAGAAAGCTGAATATATATATTAGTCCTTAGACTAATAAGCTGAAACTAGATGATCCAACTGAGTCAGAAGGCTGGAATCACACAGATGCCCCTTCGAGTTCACCCAAAACTCTAACCCAAATTTTAGATCCTGAATGCTAGCTAACTAATGTTTTCAGATCCCTTGATCCTTTTTATGCTAATGCCTTGGCATGTCATGCTATGAAATGCTTATGCAGTATTATTTTATCTTATTTTATCATTATCTGCAGCTTCATGACCTTAGAATTGGTTTCTCATGCTTAATTCTTCATTTTACAACATTTCTTGGAAAATTAGCTAGTGCACGGGCGTGTGGGCAAGATACACGTACGTGCAAGGAACGTACATGGGCATGCAAAAAGCAAACACACGGGCGTGTGTGAAGACACATGGGACCATGCATTAGTCGTGCAACCAGTTGTGCAAGCTTCTGAAATTTCTGTGCATTTCACCAATTAAACACATACACGACCGTGTCCATCAGACACGCGGGCGTGTCCTCCTACAAATCAGTTGTGCACACTTCGTGCATACGAGCGTGTCCTTGTAAAAGCAGAGGCACACGGGCGTGCACCTATATGCACAAGGGTGTGTGTCTTGCTTTGCATCGAAAACAGTCACCTAGAACTTGCAAGAATCCATACAAATCCTTAACCAAATTGAAATTAATCTCAAACATGCATTTCTAGCACTTCAATAAACATATAGGGTGCTTCAATTTCATCTATAACATATCACATCACAATCAACCATTAAAATCATTCATTCTTTCATATATTCACACACAAGCGTAAGCAAACATGGTTCATGGGTGGAAATCGTCATCTCAAGCTTCTCATGTTCATCATATCAACACATAAACTTATTCGCATCAATTATAAGCATGCTGGGAACACAACACACAACACACAACATCACATACATGCTGGGAAACTCAAGGAAGAAGCAAAGAAGCACTTACCTCTTGCCATGACTGCTAGAAACACTTTATATATATTTCTATCTTCTCTAGCTGGATTGGGAGCTGTTGGATGCCGAATCTCAACTCTAGGGTTGAGAATCTCTGAAAAAAAGAGGAGACTTAGCTGAAAATGGATAAAAGCCAGGTGAGAAAGCCTAAAAAGTAACTTATCTCTCTCAACTCTAAGGGTGCACGGGAGTACACAAGGAAAAATGAATAAACTTTATTTCCCACGTTACATATGAAAGAAACCTCCCAAGGAGAATCATGCATAAGCCACACAGGCTTTGGAAACTTACTGTCTCACCTTTAAACTCTTCTAACTCCCAATCTATATCTATTTCTCACATCTAACCCCTAAACTCTACCCTAAAGAGCATTTTTAATTCATGGGATGCTACAATTAGTGAGTTCATCAGTAACATTACTTTTGTGCTCAAGAGTGAAAAATTCTTTATTCATCAACCATAGCCTTCATTTTGATCTTAATACAACCAATCACTTACCTTTATAATACTCCAATTTTAGCAATATGTTTGATGATGTCAAACTATACTAATCCTAGCACAAAATGGTCTAACGACCTTAAGTCAATGGACCACATATACCCACTAAGTTGAGAGGATGCTTTCGTAGACACAGAAATCAGCATCTATATGAAATCCTCTTGATAGGTATGTTTAATGAACATGATCACCAAATCATGCATCCATATATTGTACCAAGTTACAAGCAACAACTATATATACAAACTATT
This sequence comes from Anacardium occidentale, assembly GCA_026122585.1. Lineage (NCBI taxonomy): Eukaryota > Viridiplantae > Streptophyta > Magnoliopsida > Sapindales > Anacardiaceae > Anacardium > Anacardium occidentale. The sequence continues at coordinate 172,811 of JAJEJH010000186.1, forward strand.
ATCACATTTTGGTAGGGTCATTCAACATTATAAGAATTCCATCACCATTGCTTGTGCCATAGGTGATATTGATGTCAAGATTACGAACATTTCTAGAATATTCACCAATGAATGCATAGGAAAAGTATGATCAATCAACTAATTCCCTCATTTTAGTTTTACCATTCTAAAGACATATCATGTAAATCATACATCATATAATTGAAGAATACCTCTTTTATTAATAATTAATGTATATTACAATATACAATATGTAATGGATACAATAGATGTAGGACCCGCTGCCACACATACCACTGTTACTGAATAATTTTATTACTTTTATTAATATACTGAAAACCTTGGTATACGTGACAAGAATCCTACAAAAAAAAAGCTATTACTGAATTAAATACACATGTGAAAGCTGAAAACTATAAAATACAATGGTGGCCAAAACAACTTTTCATATATACATATGTTTCTGTACATTACACTGAGTATATAAAATTACAAAATATCCCACCAAGCCAGCTGAAGTCTAATTGGAGCCCTCTCCCATCAACCAGGATCCACCCGCTTCTCACCAACATCAAACCTACCTGTAAGAAAGGAAGGAAAAAATGAATGAGTGATAAAATCACCCAATAAGCATTCCTTACTTCCCTCAACCCAAACAAGCAAGCAAAACAATGGATGTACTTGACCTTGGCTTAAACATTTATACATAATGTTTGCTCATTAATCTGAATATTGCATATTCTGTTTTCATTGCATTAATGATTAATGCAATGAAATGAATGTCATGACATCATGTCATGCTGAATACATATTGTATATGCATGCATCTGAATCTTTACGTATCTGAAGATACCTGCTGTGCTGATCAGGTTGATAAATACAAGGATTCAACATCTTAGCCATGTGGGTTGAATAGTCTAGCAAAAAGCTAGAAAGTTGAATATACAGATTAGTCCTCAAACTAATAAGCTGAAACTGAAACGATCTGACCATAGTTAGAAGGTTGGAATCCCACATATGCCCCTTCAAGTTCACCCAAAATAATTAACCTGGATATCAAATTCTGAATGCTAAACTGAATGTTTTCAGATCTCTTGATCCTTTTTATGCTAATGTCTTGACATATCATACTATGTAATGCTTATGAAGCATTATTTTATCTTATTTTATCATTATGTAATGCTTTATAGCTATTAAAAATGTTTCCCATGCTTTATACTTCAATTTATATCATTTCTTGGAAAATTTGGCTTGAGCACAGACGTGTGGGCTAAGGCACACGAGCGTGTGTGGAGACACATATGGTCGTGCGTTGGCCGTGTAGCCGCCGTGCAAGCTTCTGGAATTTTTATGCATTTATCATTGAGAAAACAAGCACACGACCGTGTCCCTTAGGCACATAGACATGTCTCCTACGTAACCAATCGTGCACACTTCGTGCACACGGGCGTGTCCCTATAAAAGCGAAAACACATAGGCATTTACCTGCAGACACACAGGCGTATACCTACAGGCACACGCCCGTGTGTCCTGCTCTGTATCGACAATACCCGTTTGGAATTTGCAAGAATCCATACCAAAGCTCAATCAATCTGAAATTAATCACAAACACTCATTTCTAGCATTTCAATAAACATACAACATGCTTCAATTTCATCCATAACATGTCATATCACATTCCACCATTAAAACCATCATTTCTCTCACATATTCATACATATACATACACAAACATGGTTCTTGGGTGGAAATCATCATCTCAAGCAATTTCTTTTCATCAGATCGACACACAATCATTTCATATAACTCAAAAGCATGCTAGAAATGGAACCAAACAATATCAAGCATCAAACACAAGCTGGGAACTCAAGGAAGAGGAAAGGGAACACTTACCTCTTGCCATGGCTGCTAGAATCACTTTCTAACTAATTTCTTTCTTCTCTAACTGGATTGGGAGCTGCTTCCTGCTGAATCTCAACCCTAGGATGATGATTCTCTGAAAATAAAAGGGAAACTTAGGTTGAAAAGGGAGAAAAGCGGGTAAGAAAACACTTAAACTCTCATCTCTCTCTTCCATCAAACCTACACGGAAGTGCAGCCAAAGGTGCTCGAGAGTACATAAGGGAAAATGAAAACTCTTCATTTCCTACGCCACGTATGAAAGAAACTTCCGAAGGAGAATCATGCACAGGCCACACAGGCTTTGGAAACTTACTATCTTACCCCTAAACTCTTCTAACTCCCAATCTATTGTTATTTCTCACATCTAACCCTAAAATTCTACCCTAAAGGGCATTTCTAATCTTGAGATGCTACAATAGAATACATGGCTATAAGACACTTACTCTAACAATCTCTCATTTGTACTATAGTTAATTATAAATAAGTTTAATATCATATATGACTACATGTTTATCATGCCTCTACTATGACAAAGACATCAACAAAGTTATCAATAATGACAACTTTTTCGATCTGAACATCTCTATGGTGAATGGTCTCTTAAACAAAATGAAATCATCTAAAATATGCTTAGATTTCTAGTGAGATCGTGGTTCCTTTGCTTGAGCTATGACTCTATCGTTTTTTTAACAAAACATAATGAGATCAGTAATACTAAGGAACACACTAAGTTCATTGATGAACTTCTTCATCCAAACAACATTTTTTGTTGTCTTAAGAAAAATAATATACTTAAACTCAATTGTATAATTAGCCACAATATTTTGTTTATAGCTTTTCTAGCTAACTACACTACCATTCAAATAACACACAAATCTTGATTAGGATTTAAAATCACTCCAATCACTTTGGAAAATGGAGTCATTGTATCTTTTTAGCGAGTTTTGGTTTTCCTCCATGGATAAAAACATAAGCTTAATCCTTCTCGTGTACTTGAAGATTTTTTTTTTTACAGGTGTCTAGTGTCTTTCACCTAAATTAAATTGATAACTAGTACAAGTGCTCAAGGCAAATGAGCCATCAATCCTCATACATAACATGACATACATGATAGATCCTATATCCAAGTGTAAAGGATTTGACTCATTTTTTCTCTCTCTTTATATGTCTTAGGATACATCTATTTAGAGAGATACACGCAATGAGTAATCAACATCAACCATTTCTTAGACTTTTTTCGTATTGAATCTCTTTAATGCTTTATAAATGTCTATGCTTTGACTTAGGCTGAGCAACCTGCATGATTTATCACGATAAATCTTGATATTGGGCATATCAACTACTTTTCCTAAGTATTTCATGGAGAAACACTTAGAGAATCAAGCTTTAACCATTTGTAAATATAGTATATCATTTCCAATAATTAAGATGTCATCGATATACAACATTAGAAATGATACAACACTTCCACTAACCTTTTTATACACATAAGGATCATCTTCATTCTTGATGAATTCAAACTTGCAGAGGACTTCATCAAAATGAGTGTTCAAGCTTCTCAAAATTTGCTTTAGTAAATGTATAGACTTTTGCAATTTGCATAACTCATTTGTTTATCCATTACGAACAAAACTATTGAGTTTTTCATTCAAGGAGATAATTTTTTCATCTATCAGTCAAATTTTATGATTATGATATTTTGCTATAGTAAGCATAATTTGGATAGGCTTCAACATCACAATTGACAAAAATGTTTCATCATAGTTAATGTCATGTTTATATTATTTTATCAAAATACTGTAATAAGAGTATAATTAAATATCAATTTATCCTAAATGCTTAAAATATTATAATAACACATTTGTTGAACTAAATGGTAAATAATATTATCGGGGTGTAAGTGCATTTTTTAAAATTTAATAAGAAAAAATGTAATTCTTTATTACTTATTTTAAAAATTATCATATTTATTTCTATACATTTTGAAAATATAATTATAGTTTCAATTATAATAGTTTGTAATATAATATTTATACTTTAAATTTGTTACGTTGTATTCAATTCTTTATACATGTAACTCTCATTTTTTAATTTATTAAGAGATGTATCTAAATTTAAAAATTTTAAAATACACTAACTTTCTGTAAAATTTTATTGACACTTTTGCTATTTAAAAAAAATTTACAATTCATTCTAAATGTATAATTATACATTATTAATACTTTTGTTTATAGAATATTTTTATTATTTTAGTTAAAATTAATTCCAATTAGATTTAATAAAAATTTTAAGACAAAGTATTATTTAGTTTGAAGTTTTTTTATTTTTTAAATAATTTTATAAAAAAATTAAAGGAATTTTTAAGAAATTTAATAAAGGGCAGGAAAATGAATTTTTTAAACTTTAAAGGTGGGATAGATTTCATTAAACATTGAGTGAGAAAGAGTCATTTGCCTTTTAGAAACGGAAAAATATTTAAAATTGGATAATTTGGGAATGAAAATACTGTGTAATTTGGGAGATTCTTCTAAGCCCAAACTCAGACCCAAAAACGAATAAAAGGCTGCCCGTCTTCCTGTCTCGAGATTTTGTTGTAATCCCGTTTCATTAGAGGCCGAGTGTACGGCCCAGATTCCTATGACCCTATCCATGAGTGGGGTATTAATTAATATTAGTCAGACCTCAGGATTCATACGATACTTCTTTCGTAATATCAATTGCGTCCATTTTCCCTCGGCGATCTGTATTGTGCTGTATATACGCAAACTGAAATTCCTAACATACCCTCTTCGAATAAAGACCAAGCGAAGCAAGGCCTTCCGCCCTGTCGACCACCTTCTGGTGATCTCCTTTGCTCTCTCTCAGTGTAATCAAATTAGTGTCTCTCTTAGATTTCATTTTATTCCCTCGGTTTCTCTCTCTGCTGCGAAGCGACGCTGTCGTATTATTGCCAATCTTTTTTTAACCATGACTGTCATGACTCCTGCTCCTATTGATGTACGTGTGTCCGCCCTTCAATCTCTCTTTGTTTGATATCCTGTTTGTTTTTATTTGCGAATTCATGAAATGTCGTTGGCGCTCTGTGTTTGAATAAGTTGTTTTGATTTCTGTGCTGTAATTTGGTTTTATTTGTTTACTGGTTTATCTAGGGCTTTGGTTTTTGTTACGGAAGGGTTTTGGATTAACTTATAATGAGCAATGATGAGAAAAAAATTCAGTTTTTTTGTTATGGTCTTTGTGTTTATAGTGGATCCAGGCTCTTTTGGCTTCTACGTTTTTTTGATTTTTTTTAATGCTATCGCAGCAACAAGAGGACGAGGAGATGTTGGTGCCGCATTCTGATTTGGCTGACAATCCTCAGCCGATGGAAGGTATCTTTGTCATTTATGTAGCCTTCTTTATGCCGTTTGAGTAAATTCTGATTTTATTCTGGCAAATCAGTTTGCTTCGATTATTGAATGACTTGATGGGTTTCCAATGATATTGAGACAAGTCAAACAATAGTAACAGCTATTATATGAATTTAGTAAATTAACTTCCATAATCACTTGGAACATTAGTTTTTAGAGTATATAGTAAGTATTATATTTTGTCTTCTTTTAGAGTCTAATTGGTTGGTTTAGTCAAGTTGTTAATTATGTCAATTCTGATTCTAATTTTGAACGTGCAATGTATAACACGGTTTTAACTTTTGTGTTTTGCTTTTGTCCTAATAGTTGCAAAACCTGAAACCGCAAATGCAGTGGAGAATCAGCCAGTGGAGGATCCTCCATCTTCTAGATTTACATGGAGAATCGAGAACTTTTCTAGGTTGAATACAAAGAAGCACTACTCGGAGATTTTCATTGTCGGTGGTTATAAATGGTATAGCCACTTCCTTTGTTTTTGGTGTTTTTGCGAAGAAGCATTGGGTTCAGCAATGTTATTTATATGCCTTTTCTTTTCTGCATTGCACTGGTAGGCGTGTACTTATTTTTCCAAAGGGGAACAATGTGGATCACTTATCTATGTATCTAGATGTTGCTGATTCAGGAAGTTTGCCATATGGGTGGATTAGATATGCACAGTTTAGCTTGGCAGTGATTAATCAAATTCATACCAAGTTCTCAGTGAGAAAAGGTACCTATTTATATGAAAGTCAATACTGTTCAGCAAATTTTTAATGAATGATGGTTCTATGAGGTTCTGTTGCTGTGCATGAGTAGTGTTGCTTGTCTCATGATTCAAACCATTAGTTTGTTTATGTATGTGTGGGTATGTACTATATTGTAATTGAGGGATCTGCAATTTCAAGTGAATTGATGTGTGAAACACATAATAGAGAATATCTTAGGGTTTAAAGAAAAACATGGGAGAAGGTTTGAGAATGAATTTCTAGGAATCATTGTATTCTCATTTTTGAAACCACTGTAATTAGGGTGTGTCAGTGGTTTTTATGGACAATTATTTGTGATTTATTAATGAAGACACAATCACCATGCTACACGGAGATGGGGTGTTTTGGAATATTAAAAACTCTTAAAAATCTTGACACGTGCACCTATATGCTGCATTTAAACTTTATGTAACATATGCCAAATAATGCTTGTTTGCTTGTAGAACCGTTGGAAGCACAGAAAGGAAAAAAATATAATATGTGAATATATAAAAATTTTGTGTGGTTAGAAGTGTCTTATAACTTATTAATAAGAGCTCTTATTTATTTATTAAATTATTCATATCTTTTCATACTTTTTCTATTCCATATAAACCGTAATTAGTGGAAATTATATATCCCTTCGCTATCAATTTCAGATTAGGAATGAATATTGTTGATGGGAATTGTTTTTCATCCCTCTCTCTTCTGAATTCCCTGACCCTTTGTGTCACTATATTCTCTCTGCTCATTAATTCAACTTTGTACGTATGTTTGTAGATAAGAACTTCTGACCCAAATCCTTTAACTTCACTTTTCTTGCATCTTGTCATTTTAGTCCCGTGGTTAAAATCAAGACTCAAAAGTCATATTTAATGTTGACAATTTATGAACTCTGTGCAACATTAAATTAAGATGAATTAATGGGTTAAATTTATGTCAAGTTCTTATGTAAAAACTCTTTAAAAGTCCCAATCCATATATATGCATATAGAAGAACACTAGAGCAAAAAATAAATAAGAAAATGGTTTGGGGTTTTTTCTTATATATTTTCAGTTATTTTGCCCATCCCAGCTTTTTTTAAGCCTTTCTTGAGTATGCTGCTGGAACCCATGTCAAGTGGAAGAATGCTTTGATGACCATTTGTTGGATTGTCTTTTGGGTTAGATAAGTTTGCAATTTTTTACCTGTTTAATTCTCGTTGTTGTTATTTTGTATCAAACAAAAAATATCTAGCCTCGTTTATTTGCTTGTAAAATTTGAGCATAGTTCGTCCTTGAACCATGTATTCTTATTTGAGTAGTGATAAGCCTTAATATGCTTTTCAATTTTAAATTTATGTTTAGGCCTCACTTAATTATCTTTTGCTCTGAGCTTTGAATTGTATTTTGTAGCTCCGCTTTTTGATAAAAAACCATATTCAGTGTTTGGTGAAACATGGGGATTTCACTGAAATGAAATTGTCATGGTCCTGGAAATATTTTTCTTTGTAAATCGGGATTTCAAATGTGACCTTATTGCTTTCTGTGGAGTTCTGATAAGTTGGGTTTCCCTTTTTTGCTATTAGGAATTACATGAATATATAGGTGTTTTTTGCTTCTTCAGACACCAGATATTTATACTATTACCAATTTCAAGCTTATTTGAGTACTGATATGCCATAATATGCTTTTCAATTTTTTATTTCTATTCAGGCCTCACTTAAATGTCTCTTGTTCTGAGATATGAATTGTATATTATGGCTCTTCTTTTGGATAAAAAATATTTATTTATGTTTGGTAAAACTTAGGAATTTCACTGATGGTTCTAGAAGTATTTTTCATGGTAGGTCAGGTTTTCAACTGTAAATATGTTGCGTTTTGTAGGGGTTAAGATAAGCTGGGTTTTCTTGGATTCTATTAGGTATTACAAGCATATGTAGATGTTTTTTGGTTCCTCCAAAAATTGATGAGAAATGACCACTTTGTAGTATGTTTTCCTGATTCACTATTTTGGCAATATATGGTGAGAAAAAATCATCTTTTAGGTTTTCTCTGTCATTCTTTATTCCTTTCCATATGTGTCTCATCACTGTTAAATGTGCTAATCTGTCAGTGAGAGCAAAGACTTAACCCTTGCGTTGCTTTTAAGACTGTTGCAATATGCGTACTCATGGCAAATTGTTTGAAATGCATGGAATGCACAGAAGGGTGTGGCTTGTTTGTGTCCTGTACATAAGTCATTGGATGATGCCTTACAGGAGTGTCCAAGTGAATTAAAGGAATGCCTTTATAGTTTTGTTGGATTCCCTGAGGATTGTTCATCAGAGAAAATCCATTTCAAATTGTTTTACTCCCTTTTCTTCATTTATCCTAAATTGTGAAGGGATACTGGAAGCTTTATTTTTGCATTCTTATAGTTGCCCCCTTAATTTTTTGGTTTTTTTTTCTTTGAGGATATACAGTCCGCTTTATCCTGGTAAAAATTTTCAAGCCGATATTAATATACATTCTTTTCTTTTCATTGATGAGAGAAAAAATATTGTTAAGTCGCCAGATGAATTCTTTTGTGGCAGGAAAAAGTTGATCTTTGATAGAATATTGGTGTTGCAATGGATTGAACTTTGTATTGTACATTGTTTTTCTGCAATGGACTATAAGAGCCACTTAGAATTGGGAAGCATGGGTTTTCACTGTTTAATGTGTGCCTTCAGTTTTCTCATGTCTTCTGTTTTTGTGTTAACATCTGTTTGTTGCAGCCATGTATCTCAATTGGTTTGTCAGTTGTCTTAGACAAGAAATTTAGACCTTGTGAATTGTATAAATTTTATTTATAATGATGGGATTGTTCCACAACATGATGGTGTTCAAATTAGTGACAAAAGATGTATACAGCATGATGCTAGGCACTCTTATGAAATATGTGATAATTTTACCATTGAACTTGTCAGATACTCAACACCAGTTCAATGCACGAGAAAGTGATTGGGGTTTCACATCCTTTATGCCCCTTGGTGAACTCTATGATCCTAACAGAGGGTATCTTGTGAATGATACTCTGATAGTTGAAGCTGAGGTTATTGTTCGTAGGGTTGTAGATTACTGGACATATGACTCAAAAAAGGAAACTGGTTATGTTGGACTTAAGAACCAAGGGGCCACATGCTACATGAACTCTCTTCTACAGACACTGTTTCACATTCCTTATTTTCGGAAGGTTAATGCTCCTGGTTAACTTTTCCTTCTTACTCATCTTATCTTAACTAGTGACTCGAATTTGTGTGGAAGAAGTAACAATATTACATTTCAGGCTGTGTACCACATGCCAACAACAGAGAATGATATGCCATCCGGAAGCATTCCTCTGGCTTTGCAGAGTTTATTTTACAAGCTCCAGTACAGTGACAGTAGTGTTGCAACAAAGGAGTTGACCAAATCATTTGGATGGGACACATATGACTCTTTCATGCAACATGATGTACAAGAACTTAATAGAGTTTTGTGTGAAAAACTTGAGGACAAAATGAAGGTGACAACCTTGACAGTGTCCATGAATTTACTATTTTTTAGTGGAAATTTTTATTAAAAATTGGCATTATTTATAACTTGTTGCCAGGGAACAGTTGTAGAGGGCACTATACAGCAATTATTTGAAGGGCATCATATGAATTATATTGAATGCATCAACGTGGATTACAAGTCAACAAGAAAGGAGTCCTTTTATGGTATCTGTTTCAATATCTTATTTAGATCTTTAGGATTCCTCCTCTGTTCTGTATTGCTTGTTTGCACGTACTTTTTGGCACTTATGAAAAGAGTCTAAATGTTTTCTGGCAGATCTTCAGCTTGATGTCAAAGGCTGTCGTGATGTTTATGCTTCTTTTGATAAGTATGTAGAAGTTGAACGACTTGAAGGTGATAACAAGTATCATGCTGAACAATATGGGCTACAGGTTAGTCTTGTGATCAGTGTGTAATTTTACTGCTTCATTGTGTGCTACTAATATGAAATATTTTTTAGGCTCCATTTGTCTTAACAATATTTAATTTATGTTGGAAAATGAAGTATAATGTAATTTTAGTTCAGTGCAACTTGCTAAACGCATCTGTGAGTAGATTTTAGTAACCGTTAATGAGTTAATTAACTTATCCAATAAAATGATAAAGGTTTAAACATGCTTTTCTTTTTTTTTTTTACAAAAAGGCCTTGAATTAGCATGTCAAGGAGAAATTAAATTATCAAGTAGCAATATCTTGCAGGAAAAGGCATGAACTAGTGTGCAAAAATGTTAGGATAAGTCTGAACATTCTTTCTTATTCATGTTTCATTAAATTAATCCATGCATATGCTTATCTTTCTGTTTTGTTTCCTACGTCTTGGAGGTTCTTTTCGTCAATTTATACTAATTGAGTCTTAATATTGTATTTTATGATTTTATTTCTATTCCAACCTTTCCTAAAAGAAATTGGCTGAGTAACTAGGTATAATAGAGGCAATAATTTTAATTGTCTTGGCATGGCTGATTGTTTTTAGCTGGAGAAATAGATATTATTTTATAGGTTAGAATTGAAATTTTTGGTAGTTTTATTCTAGAAATGTACTTGCTTGCTTAATTACTGTTGAATGCTAAAAGTTACATTTTATCATGGGTTTCTTTTATCAATTGATTGGATTTTAAGTGCCAAACTTTTTGTCAGGATGCTAAGAAGGGTGTGTTGTTCATTGACTTCCCCCCTGTTCTTCAACTTCAGCTAAAACGATTTGAATATGATTTTATGCGGGACACTATGGTGAAGGTCAGGAGTCTGATATCCAATATCGATTTTGATATCATTTTTATGTTGTATCTACAAGTTTTGCATAAAAGGCTTCGTTGAATTCCTTCATGTGTTCTATGATGCTAAATATTGTTCAATTAGAAAAGGCACAAATCTTTGGCTTAAATTAATGCTGCTCCACAACCTTTGATTAATATTTCACCCTCCAAATTCTGCTATGCTATTTCATTGCCTATATGCTGCTGCTGCATCATTCACTATTGGGTCATTATTTTTGTAATCAGAATTCCTGAGCTTGAATCTCTAGACCACAAAGATTGTTGAAATGTTGGGTTTATGGCATGGGAAAATACTGTAAATCAAATGCTTGATAGTGCAGATAATGGATTATTTATTCAATAATTTTTGAGAGTGATGGATGATACACTTTCTTCTAATAAAAATGATCATAAAATTATTCCTCTAGCTGTAAAAGTATTGTTGCAATGTCTGAGTTTCAGTTATCATTTAGTCACTAACTTTTATCAATATATGACGTGATATTCTATTGTAAGTAGAGAAGTAGCTCAAGAGAAATCAAAGGAGAACCAAAGGTTCATTTCATGCTCATAGAACTATGTGATAGTAAACAACAGTGGCGAAAGTAAACAAAATTCTCTGTCCTAAGTTGTGCTTTAACAATTCATAGAAAAAGAGCTTCTAGAATCCTCTCATAATTGCTGAAAATGATACCCAGAATGAAATGGAATGCACAGTTTCCAGAAAAGCATCTGGAATACTTTTCTGCTGAAATGATCTTTTCGTTTTATAATATGCTTTTCTATAAAAGAAAAGCTTATACTTAGCTCTAACAGTCTATCTTGTAAATCTGTAGTATGTGTTTGAAGCAGTGGTGCTAGGTTTCTTTTTCATACTATACTCAAATAAGTTCTAAGGTTTGAGTTGTCTGTGCATAGCAACATTTATCCCTTCAAAGGTTTTTTACTTCTCTCGTGGACATTTGGTTTTCTTTTGTAACTTCTCTGTTTTTAGTATATTTCTTTTGTTGTTTTCTCTCCACACACACAAAAGGGGGTTTTGCTTAGTTCTAGTTTTCCTAGAATATTTTAATAATTTCCTTAACTTTTCTGGAATTAAGTCATCCACTTCTGAGTTTTTGAAGGAATGTCATAAGGGTTAGCTATAAAAGTTCAGTATAAATAATCAATGCTTATTACCTAAAAGTACCTATAATAAACATATTATCTGTCTGTTTCATTGTCCCTTCCCTAGACACTTCCTATGACCTGATTTGGATAAGATTAAATATATAATGTTGAAGCATGGCTTATGAACAAAATCATGTCTCAAGGCCATTAATTAATTATTATTTTCCTTTTGCATTTCTACAAACAGTATCTTCATGTGCATTCATTTTATTTTTTATAATCATACACTGAGGTTACTGTAATGAAATACATAGGAGAATATGATAAATGATGTTTTTATTGATTAAGGAGAAAAATGCCAAAATCTTATGGATTTTTCTTTTTCTTTTTTGGTTACTGTATCAGTGATGTGAGAAAGACAGATATTTTGTTTGCAAAATCCGTTTGCACTTTATTGCGCTTGGGTCTCAAAATCTTTTCATTATGTCTGTTTTCCTTGTTCCTTTTTTCATTATAATATGTTACTATAAAGAATAAATAGAAAGATAGTGGTTTTTTATTTTCTTAAATTTGGAAGGAGTTTGAGATCGTGCTATAAGCATTAATTTGAGTTATTTTTAGTGAGTTGTTCAGTCCATGCTGTTTAAATCCTTTTGTGATTCTTTAGTTGATCTGTATTTATGTGAATAATTTGTTTACACTTTTATAGTTATTCTCTTGTTTTAATGGTAGTCTTTTGTTCCATATCAAAAGGAAAAAAAAAAAACCTGTTGTATATTTTATGGACTCTTTCTAGATTGAAATCTCTGTGATGCAAAAACATTTAGAAACCTATCATACCTGGCCTAGGGTTGAAGGCTTAATTATTGCAAGTCCTGTAATCTTATCAATTGCAATTCCTGGCTTTTGTTTTCCTTGTCTGGAGGGAAACAAAATAACCTATCGAGCACTTGTGCCTTTCTTTATTTGTTACACATATTTGTTCCTCAGATTTTTTTTTTTTTTTCGTTTGTGAATATTGTTGCATGAATTTGACATCTAAGTGCTAGTTATCTTCATACAATGTTGTTGCTTGCTAGATTTATTTATAGTTGTCTTCTTCAGTAATGGTTCGGTTGCTTGGGCTCATTAATTTATATGGTTGCATTTCATCATATTAACCACTAGTTGCCTTTATAACTATGCTATTAGGAACTATAAGATTATTTTCTTTGACTCAGAGTTGTAATTTCTTTATTTTCTTATTTTGTAGATTAATGACCGTTATGAGTTTCCTCTACAACTTGACCTCGATAGAGAGAACGGAAAATATTTGTCTCCTGAAGCTGATAGGAGTGTTCGCAACCTTTACACATTGCACAGGTATAATTAATTTCAGTGTTGAGCTATTTGGCAATATCACCAGTTGTTTTGTTCATTAAAATCACCTAGCTGACCTGTGACCTGTTGTAATTCCAATCTATGTGTTAATAGTTGAGATGTTCTATTTTTTCATGGTTCACTTATTGTTAAACTAGATGCATTTTTTTGTTGTTTTTGAGACTGAATTCAAGTGTTTCTTTTCATGTTTTCTTGGATTTTACTGCATTATTATAATTGTTATTGTTATTACTAATGCTATCATTTAAATTTTGAAGATGAATTTTTGGAGTCTTTTTCTTGTCAGGCTAATGTGTGTGAGTGAATTTCCAATTTCATATAAGCAGATTTTGGTGGTAATAGAATTGTATTAGTTTGTTCTTGAATTGTTTGTTCCAGTGAAAATATGTCAGGTGTCTCAAACTGGTGTATTGTGTTAATTGTCACATTGGTGCTACTTTTTCTTTTCACGGCTTTGAATTTGAGGAGACTTTTCTTGTTGAAGGACAGTGAAGAAGTTAAAGATAAATAATTGATGCATAATGCTTGGAAGAATTCTTTAACCAAAACTATTCTCTGTTGGCATATCTCTCCTTTTCATGATGCTTATATATTTTTGTTGTTTTTGATAAAAATGATGGAAGTAATGCTTAATGGAATCCTGGGATCAAAACTAACCGCCTGCATATAACTTAATTAGTTGCTTTGATGCCCAACAATTTGTAGACTTTGACCTTATTTACATCTGCTTTCACTTTGTATTCTGCTTATGCAATTGTACTTGTGTGCAGTGTTTTGGTTCACAGTGGTGGGGTGCATGGTGGACATTATTATGCCTTTATCAGACCTACTCTTTCTGATCAGTGGTATGCATGTCTTCTCATTTTGGTTTCCATACCCTAACATGTGCAAAATTTTATGGAAACATGCACAAATGTACATATGTGTGCTTGCAACTTGTTTCATGTATCTAATCAATATTATCTCATGTTGATGTGAACAGTAATCATCAGCAATATGTGAAGAGTTTTTTACTGACTGTGATTGAGCTTTGAGTGCTATAAAAACTGTGATTATTAGTTGGCGGCTTAGTTCAAATAATCTATAGGCTTTTTACCAAAGAACTAATAGGTGGACTTATTTTTGAAATTTCCATAATACATCTAACATGCAGAATCACTGTTCTCCCTCCACAGCAAAAAATAAATAGAACCTGAATTAATGTTCTGATTAAAAACTGATTCAGCACCTATACAATTGCTTTTCTAACCTAATCATGTAAGCTTGTACATTGAATTTCAGAAACTAAAAATAGGATTGCTTGGAAATTAAGGTCCTTTCCTAGTGTTTGCATCCCAAAGACGAGCTGTATTTGATCCCTACTGTGCATCTCTTGTTCTTAATTTGAACTTTATGGCTCCCTGTGTATATTGTATTATTTACTAGGTGGTAACTTTTTAAGGCTTTCATGATTTAGCATTTATGCTGTCAGCTCATTCACCTTCGATGGTTGAGTGGCTTTTAGGTATAAATTTGATGATGAAAGGGTAACAAAAGAAGATATGAAAAGGGCACTAGAAGAGCAATATGGTGGTGAAGAAGAGGTGGGTTTTGTTTATTTTTCTTTAATACTATTGTAATTCAATGTTATATGTTATTACTGGCCTATGAAGTTATTTATTTTTCTCGCTTATGATTTAACAGTTACCACAGACAAATCCTGGATTCAACAACACGCCTTTTAAATTTACAAAGTACTCAAATGCATACATGCTGGTGTATATACGGGAAAGTGACAAGGACAAGATAATATGTAATGTGGATGAGAAGGATATTGCAGAACATCTTCGGGTAAGAGGCAGCTCTTGTATATGTTTAAAGCTGCAATCAAGCAGTGTTACATGGACCACCCTGAAATGTATAAAGTTATATTTTTGTCACATACTGCAAAAATAAATTAATATTTTTAATATCAAGTAGGCTGGGAACTAGAGGAAATGATCCCATTGAATAAGGTCTTTTTTGTTGTATCCTGGCCAAGTTCTGCAGTAGGACTTTTCTTGGATTGTTTGAACCAAGAACAATCTTTAAAGAGTCTCTTTCGATCTGATTTCAAGCTAACCTTGAACAGCTTCTTTCATTGGAGAGAACTGTGTATATTCAGCATCTGCATTGTTTTATCGTGGAAAGTTTGTCTTAGAACTTCTTACGATTTTTTCATAGGAGAGGTTGAAAAAAGAGCAAGAAGAAAAAGAGCACAAGAAGAAAGAAAAGGCAGAGGCACACCTTTATACAATTATAAAGGTTGATCCTCTCAATCCTTGTTTTAATTTCTACTAAATTATGATTAGTTAATGTCCGCAGCTAGTTGAGCCTATCTTCTTAGTAGTTATATGATATCTCTAGGTTGCACGAGATGAAGACCTTGTGGAACAGATTGGAAGGGATATATATTTTGATCTTGTGGATCATGACAAAGTCAGGAGTTTCCGTATACAAAAGCAGATACCTTTTAACCTCTTCAAGGTACAATCTCCAAATTTATTGCTGTTTTTGGATAATCTAATTGGTTTCTACCAGAAATTATGATGTTTTCAATTTTGTGAATTTAATCCTTCCATCTCTGTCACTTGCACTTTCTATATGTTGCATTAGTTTGAATTTTTATTTTGTATTGAATCAGTGACTTTGTTTCATGGTGTGTGCAGGAAGAGGTTGCTAAAGAGTATGGTATTCCAGTGCAACTTCAGCGGTTTTGGCTGTGGGCAAAGCGCCAGAACCATACATACCGCCCTAATCGGCCGTTGACACCTTTAGAGGAAACACAAACTGTGAGTAATTCTGCTTGCTATTACTAGCCCACAGTTATTGTTTCAATAGTATTCTGGTAGTTGGTAAAGCCAAAATTTGTTCAAGCCTTCAAGGATCTTGTGATGTAATAATTATAGCAAACATTCTTCTTTTGTGCCATTGCTTATATGTTGCTTTTAGCAGTCTATATCAGGCCCAAATATGGCTCCGTGTATGATTTGTAATTTTCTTATATATTAATATCCAAATGTTTCCATGAAAGAACCAGTGAATTATTCTTTTCATCATTATGACTTGTTTCAGTGTTTGTGCTAATTCCCATCCACTGTACTTCCTTTTTGCTCTTGCTGATGGTACAGTACTTTGTCGTAGCTGTTACAAATTTATAGTTTTTTTTTTTGCTATGCATTTGTGTGATAATTGATGTTGCTTATCTCCAGCATTATGATCTGTTTCTGCAATATTGTATTGAATTATCATCAAGTTTGGCTGTGTCTTCTTTAATTTTTCTGTTGGCCACTAGTTTTACTAAAAATTTGAGCAAGAGTTTTAGTGGTTTTAGTGCCCTATGATGTGCAATATGCTTTGCCCGATTTCATTTTTCTTTTTCCCTTGGTATTTTAGGTTGGACAACTAAGGGAGGTATCAAATAAGGTTCATAATGCGGAGTTGAAGTTGTTCTTGGAAGTAGAGCGTGGACTGGTAATCCTTTCCTTCCTGTTTAGGCGTTCTAGTTTCTTTCCTGAACTATCATCCCATTCTTTCTTGAACTATCATCCCATTTTAAGTGATATTATTGTTGCTTTTTCTATTATATTTAAAGAACATGAAAATTATATTGATAAAAGGAGTGGATACATGTGGGCAGGTGTCCACTAGCAGAATGGAAGCATTCCTCAGTGGGGCTACTATTATAAAGTCGATATGCTGATTTCTATAGCTATCTGTATAGTTATGATAATACCAAAAATACCTGAAGCTAAACAGCCGTCAAAAGCATTTAATTAGAGTTGCTGACCAATCAAAATTAACATTGTTTACATTTGTATTTTTTGTTCAGGATTTACGGCCTATTGGTCCACCTGACAAGACGAAGGAAGATATATTGCTTTTCTTCAAGCTTTATGACCCTGAGAAAGAAGAGCTCCGGTACATTGTGGTTTTTTATTATAAATGAAAAAGACTAGATTTTCCTGTTTTGCGTTTTTTTTTTTTATGTATTATTTATGTTACATTGTATTGCCTCAATAGACTACCTATAGATAAGTAGATAATAATTGAATAGGATAAAGCTAAAACATTTTAAAAATTCTTAGATAATAGCTAGCTTAATCTTATCAATTTTACTAGGGGTGCTAAAAAAATTGAGAAAATGAACTGAAATAGATGAAACAGAACCAAGAAACCCGATTAACCAGTCCATCAGTATTGGTTCATAGTTTTCTGTTTTATTCAATTTTTGGTTTGGTTTCAATTTTTAAGTAAAGAGCTGTGGATTTTGGTTAATCAATCATTCACCATTCATGAAGAAGGAACAATCATTCATGACCAGGGAACGTCTATTCCACACATCGTTCAACATAGAACGACCGTATTTTATAGTTCTGCCAAGGTTGGGACAAAAATGAATAATGAAGAAGGAATGTCGGTACCTAAAGGCTTCATAGCCATGCTAGATAGGAACGTCTTCGTTCCAATGCTCGTTCCCTTATCTGTCAAAATTGAAGTAAACTTGGTCTTGGAGTTTCATGAACGAATGCCCATCACTAGTAAAATGAATGCCTGTTCCCACAATGTTGCAATTAAAATAATGTAAAATAAGAATTGAAAGCAAAGCTCTATCTCTAGCTTGCCTCCCCCAATCCTCTGACATATCTCTTCTTGTTTTCCAATTTGTATATTTTTTTTTTTTGGTTATATTGATGAACATGATTAATTGTATTATAGAAGGCTATGTATGATTAAGTTTACTATATTGATGATTAAGGTTGTATAAATGACTTTTGCTTATTTAATTTGGTACTTCTAGAAATATAAAAAATAAAATTTCAGGTGAAGTTTGATTGACCTTTTAAAACAATTTTTGATCACTTAAAAAATAGAAAAGTTAGCTAGTCCAATATTACTAGTGGTATTGAATTGGTTATAGTTCATAAAATACTGAAACTATTGGATCATTTTTTTAGGCTCATGGACTAGTTAACCAACCATGAGCACTCCTATTAGTAAGGTAGATAATCAACACAATCTCTCTTCTGTTTTTTCCTTGATTAAGTGTCTTTCTATTTGAACATGCTTAGTCCCGTCATGATAAACATGATTATGTGCAATGCTAATGATTGCTTTGTTGTCACAATAAAGCTTTATAGGTTCCTCAGTCTCAATTTTTAGCTTAGTTGGAAGTCTTCTAAGCCATAGTGTACTTCACAAATTCTGTGAGTCATAGCTCTAAATTCAGCCTTGACATTGCTTCTAGCCACCACAATTTTTTTTTTTACTCCTCTAGGTCATCAAATTACCTTACAGAAATGTATAGTAGCTTGAAGTAAACCTCCTATCACTCAGACATTCCCAATTTGCTTCATTAAATACTTCAATTTTTCTATCAATATTCTTGCCAAGAAACACACTTTTACTAGGAGTCATCTTAAGGTACCTTAATATTGAAACACAACCTCCAAGTGCATGGGAATTGTACATGTGTTGACTTACAACACTCAAAGCAAAAACTATGTCTAGTCTTGTATGAGGTAGATAGATTAGTTTGCTAACAAGTCTTTGATATCTACCTTTTTTTATCGGTGCATCCCCATCAATATTGTCAAACCTTAGATTATGCTTGAAACATTAGAAGAAAGATGGAGAATTTTTGTATGTATTATAATGAAGTGTTTATGAATCCTAATTGGAAAATAATCTAGACTTTCCTGTTATACAGATACTAATTCCTAAAGCTCAAGAAAGTACAAATACTAATTCCTATTCCTAAAGTACACACATATACAACTTAACACCTCAAGATGGAACATATAAATCATATGTGTCAAGTTTACTACAAATAAAATCAATTTGAGGACCCCCAAGAGATTTAGTAAGGATATCCATGAGCTAATCTTTTGAGTTGCATACAATTGCACAAAATATGTCTTGAATAAAATAACAACAAATTTTTATATGCTTAGTTTTCTCATAAAACATTGGGTTGGAGGAAATATAAAGTGTAACTTGATTATCACAAAGTAACTTCATCTGTTATACTTCTATAAACTTTAATTTTTGGATCAACTATTTTAACCAGATGAGCTCATAAGTTGCTAATGTCATAGCATGATATTAAGCTTTTGCACTTAATCTAACAATAACATTTTGCTTCTTACTTTTCCATGATACTAAGTTTCCTCTGACAAAAAACACAATATCTTGAAGTGGAATGTCTATCGGATATAGAACCTATCCAATTAGTATCTGAGTATCTAACAATTTGTGTATGACCTTTGTTTTGATAAAACAATCCTTTGCTTGATGTTTTCTTGGTATATCATAAAATCCAAATAAAACATTTGTAGTTAAATTCAACTAAGGATCAATTGTCTACAATAACATATCACATAACAAAGCATCAATTTCTTTCAATTCTTTTTTTTTTTGTCATTTATTTTGACTATCTTTGTAGTTAACATGATCCTCTAGACCTTGTTTCATACACTATCATTCAATAGATGTGGCCCACGATGTATAATTAACACTGTCTATTTTTCAGTAGTAATGATAGGAAGAGAATTGAAGGAAAAGATTTAACCTGATTTTGAAATTTTAGCAAACATAGTTGGATTAAGGGTAAAACAACCAACCACAAAATAGTGAAATATTAGGGAAAAATTGTCCAACAGAACCTCAGAGGAGACGACAGAACCTTGGAGGATATCTAATGGGCTAATAACTGATTGGAACCCTTAGAGGCATAAGATTTCGATGAGGTGAGCAATTTCCAAAAACAAAGGAACAAGATTCCAATGAGGAGAGCAATTCTTTGCGGCTGTGGAGTTCTTCAATGGCATGTCCAACGGCTAATGGCGACAAGCCTTTGGGGAAATGTTCACTGGCCTTGTCTGAGAATACTGGAGGTGGTTGTGAGACAACACGGTCACTAAAGAGAGAGATCGACAATGGAGGGAGTTGAGGACGTGAACGATATATGGAGGCTTTTGTTGACAATCTTCTGGGATGATGTTGGCTAGATGCATCCAGTCATTATGGTGATGACATGGCCACCTGAAAAGAAAAGAAAGACTGTGGTTGGAAAAGTTGACAGTGGCGGTCATCGGAAAAATGAAAAAAAATCAGAAGCTATTGGCTCTGATACCATAAAACATTAGAAGAAAAATCAAGAGTTTTTGTATGTATTATAATGAATGAAATGCAAGGTTTACATAGAAGTATCTACAAATCCTAATTGGAAAATAATCTAGACTTTCCTATTGTAGGGATACTAATTTCTAAAGATCATGAAGATGCAAATACTCATTTCTATTCCTAAAATACACACATATATAACTCACCAATGCTCAATAGGTGTACCACTAGATTTACACCCTAACATTCCTGTTCCCTATAGTAGATCCAAAATATATTTTCTTTGTGACATATAAATACCCTTTTGGCTCCTAACCATTTCCATTCCGAGGAGGTACCTTAGTGGCCCTAGGTCTTTTATTTTGAAATCATTTGCAAGCACTTGTTTCACTTGCTCTATTTCACCAAAATAATCTCACATAAGAATAATATTGTCCTTATAGACTATTACGGTAGTAATCTTACCCTTATTTTGTTTGAAGAAGAGGATGTGATCAGTTTGACCTTGAACAAAACCATAACGTTTAATGGCCTTAGTGAATTTCTCAAATCAAGTCCTGAGAGAATGTTTTAACCTATATAAGGACTTCCTTAGCCTACACAGTTGATTGTTTGTTTCCCTTCACAACCAGGAGGTTGATCCATGTATGCTTCCTTCAAATCACCATTTAAGTAGGTGTTCTTTACATCGTTATAAAGGCCTGACTAAGTTTGCTGCAATAGAGATTAACACCCTAAGGTATTCAACTTATCCACTAAAGTGAACGTCTCCTCATTGTCTACACTATAGGTTTGTGTGAAAGCCTTAGCTACTAGATGTGCCTTATACAGGTCAATAGATCCATTAGTTTTATATTTTACTATAAAAACCAATTTACAACCTACAATATTCTTTTCTTTGGGTAAATTGACCAGTCCTCATGTTTCATTCTTCTCCAAAGCCCTCATCTCCTCAAATACGACTTCTTTCCAATTCAGATTACTGAATGCCTCCTGTACTGACTTAGGCTGAGATGATTGTAGAAGTTGCACATCAAATTCTACTCCTGGTTTAGATGACTGGAGATGAGTCATTCAGTTGTTTATCAGTTTGGAGTATTACAGCTCTAGAATAAATTTTCAGCTGGGGTTGATTAAACCTTTTCCACCTCCTCCCGTGTTCCAACCCTTATCCAAATTTGGTATGGTGGGATTTGTATGAGAAGAAGAAATATTAGGATTTGGGATACTTGGGACATGTGACAAAGACAGGTATATCCAAAAAAGAGTCTTTTTTCCACCTAAATTTTCTCCTCAAAGAGGAGTCTTGGTAAAATAGGGTTGTGACTAAAAAAGGGTTACGTCACAAGACATAAAAATCTTCTTAGTATTAGGGCCTTCTGAGTAATATCCCATAAATACACACTTGACTGCCCTAGTGTCCAGTTTGCTTCCATTAAGAGACAAGACATGCACAGAAAACAGTGCAACAAAATGTTTTAATAGGAAGACAAATTAAAAAACTTGCAACCCTAAAGCAGGGTATAAGAACAGAAACTGAAGTCCAAAAGTTTAGTAGGGTGGGTAACTGATTGATCAAATAGGTCGCTATTAGTTCAATCTCTCGCCAAAGATAGAATGGCATATTTATAGTTAACATTACAGCCCTAGACATCTCTTGTAGATGTCTATTCTTCCGTTTAGCTATTTCATTCTGTTGTGGAGTTTTCACATAAGAAATTTGGTAAATAATGTTGTGATTTTTTAGATAGGTACCTAAAACCATATGAAAGTATTCCTCTCATTGTTGTTTCTTAAAACCTGGATTTGTTTTAAAAACTGTGTCCTGAGCATGTTATGAGAATTCTGAAAGACCAGGTTTATTAAAGATTTAAATTTCATGATGAATACTCAACACAACCTAGTTTGGTCATCGATAGCCAATGCACCTCTAAAGGGGTTCCTACCCTAGAAGGTCCCACAACATCATGGATCAATGCAAATAGATTTTAATTAATTAACAAAGTAGGAAAAAAATTTTGTAAATGAGGGAAACTTGGTTGGCTTAACCTATGGTGCCTGATAGAGCCTTGATCATTTGACCAATCAAGTGTGATCTAAGAAGATTCTAGTGATGGCCACGCGGTGCTTTGTATTGGTAGGTATGGGCAAACTTAGTTAGAGAGGAAGGAATAGGAGGGGGTGTGGGAAGTGTGGAGGGAAAAATCTAGAATTGTGGTTACTAATTTTGGCGGGAATTGGCCTCTCAAATTGTGAGGAATACAATTTTGTCTGAAAGTTGGACTGTTTGCCACATTAGAGAGAGATCCAATGGCTATCGTAACCTTTAAGCCTTCATAACAAGGACTGTAGAACATTATTAGACTATAGACAAACATGCTAGATCTACCTGTCATGTGGTTTGAGGCACCTGAAGCTATCACCCGAGGACTATTAGACTTAGTTTTAACAAGCTGGCCCTTCTATGAACTATCACTTCGACAAGAGAACAGGAACTAGTCTTCGATTAAACATGTTTAAATGTGCAACTGCTTCTATGTAAATGGGACATGTCTTGTACCTGTTTGTTCTTCTATCTCACAAGAAACTTTTTAGAATTCTAATTTTTCCAATTCTGTGGTCGTTCATGAAGTTTCTAGCTTGTAACTCTAGTACGGTTGGACCGGTGACAGTAATCACATTAACTTCTCTTCTCCTCTCTTCCTTCTTTTCTTAAACTTCTCTGCTCACTGTAATGTTGACCTTTTAAGCTTTTGGATATGAGGGCAAATGATGTTGATTCTTGAATTCTGTTTGAACGGCTACTACCATGGTCAACCATTATGACTCTCCTGCTTTCCTCTCTTCTCACCTCATCAGACACCTCCCGAATGGAAGGAAAAGGCTACTTCAGCAAAACTCTTCCTCTAACTTTATTGAACTCCTGACTCAACCTTGCTAGAGACACAAAACGCTTTTTTTTTTTCCAAACTTTTTTGTGTATCTTATACTGTCCTGTGAAAAAGCTAACTCTGCCTCATAGAACAAATCTAATTCCTGCCAAAGCTTTAGCTAAAGAGCTGTAGTATTGAGTTACAGACGTCAGACCTTGCTTGATCTCCCTTAGCTTTGATCTGATCTCAAATACTGGTGCTGAATTGCCTAGATCAAAGCACATTTCTTTTGGAGCATCCCAAATGTCTTTGGCCATAGGGAAAAAGGAAAAATACAGATAGAGTGGGCCGATCTGCACCATTCATCCAGGCCATAACCATACTCTTTCAGCCTCCCACTTCTTGTACCTCGAATCATCCTCTTGGGACTTTTACAGTACCGGTAAGAATACCCATTTTTCCTCTTCCTCTGACAATAAGCTTCATGGATTGAAACCAAGAGAGATAATTCTTCTCATTTGACTTATTGACCGAGATTTGAATGGTGTGACTATTGCCAACACTTTGCACATATAGGAAGGATTGGATCTCCATTTGATCAGATGAAGATCCTGAAAGTGTAGGATTGGATGGTGGATATAAATCTGATGGGACTCTTCTACCCGTCGTCACTGTTTTCACATTTTTCTTAGAGGCGTAAAACTTGACTCTAACACCATGAAAAATAGTAGATTCTCCTGTTCTGCATTTTATTTATTTATAATGCCTTATTAAGATTAGTTACATATAAATAGATAACAATAGAATAAGATAAAACTAAAACATGTTAAAATTTCCTAGATAATAGCTAGCTTAATTCTATCAACAAACTGACTAGATAATTCCTATAGTATATTAGTGCATGTGAGTGTATTTTATTTTCATTTTTCTTCCAGAATTACTTCATTTGGTTTAGAGATTATTTTTTATGATAACAGCTATGTTGGAAGGCTTTTTGTGAAGAGTACTGGCAAGCCTGTTGAATATTTGGGAAAACTAAATGAGTTGGCTGGCTATGCTCCTGATGAAGAAATCGAACTTTATGAGGTTTGTTTCCTTTTACTAATCTTTCAGTTGTGGCATCATTTCATGAGAGACCATTAACTAATCGTGGCGAACTCAAGCTGAGGAGTTTGAGCATTTGTTAGTCCATGACTTTATTATTAAAGCTGCGAAGAGGATAGGTTTAATGTTGGAGATCAGCTCTTTTTTTTTCTGTGACTAAGGAGTGGATTCTATTATATTCAAACTTATTTTCTGTTTTGCAGAATAAATAACTATTCAAAATGTATTTAGTACTGTATTTGGGGAAAAAAAAGGATCCAACCACTCAAGATTCTCTCTTGAGAAAAATGATCTTGTATTAGAGAAAAAAACGCAACTTTAGTGTTTCTTTAAAATGATATACGTCAAGAGTAATTGAGCAGACCAATTTATGAATTTAAAGTTTTGGTTGCTAATAGTTTGTGGTCCCTTAGAGACATATTATATATAATTTTTAGGAGATGATTTCCTCCAGTTATGCTTGGACTTGAAGTCAATGACGTCCTAGATACTTTATTTTTGTCTAACATTTTCGGTTGACTTTGATATCAAAATATCAAACAGTAACTCGTATTCATGTTTGTCACTGGGTGTAAAATTATGATAATAAGGTGCTGCCCTAGAGTGTGTAGGGTACTGGATGTATGCAGCTTGTCTTACGTCCACTTTCTGTATGCTTTGCTTATTTGGAGGGACTGATGTATTAAGGGTTGGCTTTTAATATTGTCCTTTAGAAAATGTGGACCACGAAGAGTTGAGTTGTCTAGAGCTGAGATCTCTTGTTATGGGATTATGTGGTTTAAGTCCATTCTGGAGGTTGGATTGGAATATTGGTGTATTTGATAATTAGTTAGCATGTCATTTGAATTGGCATGGTTGTATGTGTTATTTTGAGGATGGTTGTTTATGCATGTTTTGATACAGGAAATTAAGTTTGAGCCCAGTGTGATGTGCGAACCCATTGAAAAGAGATATACATTTCGAGCTAGCCAGGTAAATGTTAAGCTTAACAGATAATTTGTTTTCCCTGTGCTAGTATTTAATTCTGCATTGTCTCTGTTCCAGCTTGAAGATGGAGATATTGTTTGCATTCAAAAATCTCATACGATTGAAAGTGCTGAACAATATCGCTATCCACATGTTCCTTCATTTTTGGACTATGTACATAATCGACAGGTACACCTCCATGGTTTCTATTGTATTTCGGAAAGCCAATCTTTTTTTAATATTTGATTTGTTTTATTGTTGGTTTACTAACTCCCTATATTTGTGGTTTATCTTTTTACCTTTTTATAGTTGATGTTGTTTATTGTTTTTGCAGCTAACTGTTGTAACTCATCATTTGACCTTGCTAAATTTTGCATGATTTTGTGTGGTAGGTTGTTCACTTCCGATCTCTTGAAAAGCTGAAGGAAGATGATTTCTGTTTAGAGATGTAAGACTTCATATTAAATGAAGTTGAATCTGTTGTTGTACTGCAAATTTATCTTTTTTTGTTCGTGCATTATTTTATGTACATGTATATTACCAAGTTCTTTGAATCTGAATTGTTTTTTGAATGTCAAGGTCAAAGCTTTTTACGTATGATGATGTCGTAGAAAGAGTAGCTCAACAATTGGGCTTGGATGATCCATCCAAAATTAGGCTTACGTCACATAACTGCTACTCTCAGCAACCCAAACCTCAACCTATTAAGTACCGTGGCATTGATCATTTGGTGGATATGCTGATTCACTACAACCAGGTAGTACTTGTGGTTCTAGGTAATATGGGATATTCAAATTTAATGGAAAATATAATCTAATGCTTTAATTCATGTTCTTGGACAGACTTCTGATATATTGTACTATGAAGTATTGGACATACCTCTGCCAGAATTACAATGTTTGAAAACTCTCAAAGTAGCATTTCATCATGCTATCAAGGATGAAGTGAGTTTGCTGAACATGTTCTTCAGTTACTCTTCAAGATGTTGATATTTTGTACGTAGAATAAAGTTTGTCATTTTTGTGTCAGGTTAGTGTTCACACTATTAGACTACCAAAACAGAGTACTGTAGGCGATGTTATTAATGATCTTAAGACAAAGGTAAATTTCTTGGTCTAATTGTGGTAGCTGAGGCCTGACTGCATGTAATGTTCTTTGTATACTTGGCCTTTTTTCCTGTTTACTGGTGGAATTTGTTTGTGCTTTTTGCATGCCCCATTTCTGTTTCATATATTAACTTTAATCTTAACTTTCTGGAGCAGGTGGAGTTGTCTCATCCTGATGCAGAACTTCGGTTGCTAGAAGTTTTTTATCATAAGATTTACAAGGTCTGAAATTCATCTTTCCATTGCTATTTTTGTTACTACTGATGTTCTATAGACGTGATTTTAAATTAAACAAAAGAGCCTTTGCTTGGCCCATTTGATTTGTTTTGATTGGTTGATCGGTTAGATGAGAGAAATGGCAAACTGGAAGTAACAACAAAATTACTTTTCTCTCCATGCTTATGGTAGCCAGATGGAAAGTTGGAGGGACGAGGACAAATTTGTAAATTATTATATTACTTACCCTTTTTATATTTTATCTAAAGAAGTGTTATGCACTAAACTAGTTCTTCTCTTTTCGGTGCTGTCACTTTCTCTCCTATATAGTGGAGCCTTGATATGGCTAAGTAGGTGTTATTTCTATGAATGGTGTCTCTGACAAAATTCAAAGTGAATGGTTCATAGTAGTCTTCTTATGACTTTTCTTGTGATTATAATATCTTTGACTGGGAGATCAAAACAATGAAATGTATTGATTTAGGTGTGTATTGATCTTCTTTATCTTTTAGATCTGAATTTCTTTAGTGCTTTCATGTTTTAGTGGAAGATTCATTATTTTTTTGTTTTAAGATTTAGCCCTGAAGTTTCATTTTTCATTTATAAGCAGATTTTTCCGCTGAATGAAAAGATTGAGAATATAAATGATCAATACTGGACGTTAAGGGCAGAAGAGGTCAGTGCCTCTCTTTCTCTGTCATGTTAGCTTAGGAAATACATATACAGATGTTGTTATTATTATCACTTTGATTTTTTTCTGTTGTTTTGATGAGCATCTACTTTTATGGCTATCTTTATATGGCAGATTCCAGAAGAAGAAAAGAATCTTGGTCCACATGATCGTCTAATTCATGTTTATCATTTTACAAAAGACACTACACAGAATCAGATGGTAATTGTCTGTTACCAATTAACATAGGGGCTGCTATTTCATACTGTTAATTTGTATTATGTACAAAAAATCACAATTTGGTGATCTTCGTTAAATCTTCCTCATTGTCTAATACCATTAATATTTGGCAGCAAATTCAGAACTTTGGTGAACCTTTTTTCTTAGTCATACATGAAGGTGAAACTTTGGAAGAAATAAAAGTGCGAATACAGAAGAAACTACAGGTTCCTGATGATGAATTTGCTAAGGTATATTATAATCCATCTGGCTTTCAACCATATTCCCCCTAAAAATAAGTCATTTTCTTGGGCTGTGTTTGCTGCATTGCATACCTGGATGAGTCACTTCTATCAAAAGACATCATTTTGTAAATGCCAACATTGTTTATTATCTTTATTCTCTGCAGTGGAAGTTTGCATTCCTTTCCCTTGGTCGCCCAGAGTATCTTCAGGATTCGGATGTTGTCTCCAGTCGTTTTCAGGTGCCTTTCTCTGGATTTGTTGCTGTAATATATGAATAAAAGATTATATTTGGAATGCCTTCAATTTCATGTCATATTCTACGCAGAGAAGGGATGTTTATGGTGCTTGGGAGCAGTATCTTGGATTGGAGCACTCTGACAGTACTCCTAGAAGAGCTTATGCTTCTAACCAGGTGAATTGTCTCTTCGTTGATGTTAATTTTTGAAATTCTGTAACTTCTATAGTTAATGACTTGTTTAGCCTATTAAGAAATTGGCGCCAATCCTCCTTTGTCAGCTTAATGCAAGATTGTCTAGGCATGTTAATCTTAATAGTTATGTTCATTGAATTTGTCTTTGATATGTTTGTGCTATATTTCAGAATCGCCACACCTTTGAGAAGCCAGTTAAGATCTACAATTAGGAAACATATGAAGATGCTTTATAAATTAAGTGGGTAACCCTCTACACCATTGATCTGTAAAAATGGCCAAAACAGTTAAAAGTAAAGGTGAGAAATTGAAGGGTTTGGTTGTTGATTTTATTTTTGGATGGGAGGACTTGTTCCCCTTACAAAAGTTGTGTATCTGCAAGTGTTATCACATCCCTCTAGAGCTTTTACTTCCGGTTTTAAATGGAGGCTCTTCTTTGAGTAATCCACCAGTGTCTTCATCTTCGGTTCAGTGTAATTTAACAGTGCATAAAACAGACCCAAAAAAAAAAAAAAAAAAAAGATTTTGGATTAGTGAATGTATACAGGGTATAGTTGGTGATTTATTTTACTTTTCCTTTTCTTAATTCATGTTTGCTTTTATGTATTGAAATCTTATGTCAATTTGTCATTAAAACTATCTGAGCAAGCCTATCAATTAAAATTAAGACACTTGTTATAAATTTTAAGTCGTTCAAGTTTATGAATTTAGAAAGTTTTTCAAGCAATTATAGCCAGACATGAACTCCCTTACATAAACGCTCAATATAATGTTTTGAGGGATAAAGGAACAAAGGGGATCATGCCAACAGTCTTGGGCACTTGAGCTTAAAGAAGAGTCTATGCCAGTAATACTCATTGACCCCTCTCGACTGTCCTTGGTGTAATCAGGTTTGCTGAAGCTGGCGTGAAGGCTCCGGGGCCCAAGCCTCGGGTGTGTTAGGACGTGATCCCAGCTCGACGAAAGTCTTATTTCTACAGAGTGGCAGAAGACTATTATCCTTCCAGTACATGAAATGACCCCAACAGCCCCAACAAAATGAAAGGAAAAAAGTTGAATTCAAGCTGAATCCAATACCTGTAGTGCCTCACTTTCCTGAAATCTGGAAGCTACCTTTGAGTGCGGTTTGAACTATTGATTTGTCGAAAACAAATGCCTAAATTTGAAAAAAAAAATGAATTAAAATAATGTTTGATTTGTGGGATTGATAAAAATGTGAACCAAAGCATTTAATGAAAAAAGGAATTAACCAAAATGCCTTTATGGGTTTTTATGCAGAATTTAGTGAATCATTTTAGCACCAACACTAAAAGTGCATTCTGATGTGATAATGACGATTGAAATTGCCAGAATGTTAATCAGTATACAGGACAACACTTGGTATTTATATGCATTTGTTTGCCACTAGTTTAAAACATTGAATTGGATGGGGTCTGAAACTTCTCTTGTCTCTAGCCTATTCTCCAAATACATCTCCAATTTTGACTTATCAAAGTATAAGTTTTGCATCATCAACATGTGCTATAGCCATTCATGCCATGCTTGAGATGGAAACGTCTTTCCACTATTAAAGGACTGTGACCCGCTTCCCTTAAGATTCCTAGAATAGTTGGTTTCAAGGTAAATATAAGTATATTTCAAAATATATTGTAAATTGAATATAATATCAATTTATTAAATAACCTTATTCAAGAAAAATTGTGACCACGATTGAGTTTGAGTGGGGGTGGAATTTTCTTGAGAAATAACATCATTATATTTGTAATATATTTCATTGAGTGGACATTACTATTCTCCTAATTGGCTTGATACTTGTCATATAGTATAGGGAACACATACTTTATAAATTCAAATTTAAACATGTAGAAAAAGTTTAAATTCTACATTAGTCTACATCATTTCTACTAAATACTTTTTATTTAACCAATAATTGAGTTAAATTTAAGTTAAAAAGTTATCACATTACTTACCTCAAATCTAGTATGCTTTCAACTCATATGAGCAAGTTGACATGTTCCAATACTTGTCAAATTTCATGGTCATCCATATCACCATAAGGGTCACATTTTGATCAGAATCAAATTCTTTGTACTTTAATAATCTTTTTATTTTGAACACTTCTATGAAGTATAAATTAGCAATGGGGTATTGAGACCTAAAGACTATCTATTACTTCATTGAAAATGCTTAGAAAGCCACAGATAACAACTTTTTTATCCTATTCTTCTTGAGAGGGACTAAATTCCATGAAAGCATTCTTATTGCATCTATATCGAGGGAAAACTTTTCTGAACATCAAAGCTACATTCAACATTTGGTATGTGTTGTTTCACCAAGAGAATTAGTTTTCTCTCATTTATGCTACAAATTTTGCAAATACTTACACACTTCCTTTGCCTAATCCACTCACCTTATAAACTTAACACTGCCCCTAATTTTTTTCAAATGATATCCCTTATTTCACTTACATGTTTTGTACAAGGAGATTGACAACGTGAGTCATGCATCACATGTGAAAAATTTGACCGTCAACCACTAACAATTTGCTACATGTGAAATCTTCTTTCAACGACTTAATGCATATGTCATTAATAGAATCATTGTTGACTGTGATGTTGTGCACCTACAAAATTTAAATCATATAGAAACTAATAATTATAAAGTATAAACAAATAATTATAAAAAAAATTAGAGATAGTAATGTACGTCTTATTTTTTATTCCTCATTTTGTAAAATATTTGTACAATGCCAATGCAATATCTTTCCTTATTCTAGGGGGAGACATGTATATAAAGTTTATCTCCATATATAATAGACAACTCAGTCCCAAAAGTATATGGTCGAGTACCTCTCTAACATGCAAACATAGTAGTTTTGGATCAGTATTGTAATATATTAAATTAAGAGTAAATATTACTAACAAACAAGTAACTGAATTTGCACACCTTATTATATTCATATTTCTTGCTTATAGAAATAATTGATCCATTCGAGATAGATCCAAGAAATTAAGATTCAACAGGTTTAAACTTCAAACATTGTTTGGCCTTTGGAGAAAACCTCTTTCCCTAATGCCTTCTTTCTCTGAATACACAATTCCATGTCCGGTTAAGTGTATTATTGTATTTGTTTTGTAGCTTCAACTTTTTTTTCACAATATTTACAAACTTATGCAAATCACATATCCCCAAAGATTAGATCTTTTTTTAGAGAAAACGTTCTTATACAACCGATGTCTTTCTTTTCCTATTTGTGGGATAACCCCTAGGAGAAGGGGAGATTCTTTCTTTGACTTCATTGTGTAACTTGTAAGTCATTTGTTCATCAACATCTTGCTCATATTAAAGGACTAATCAAATTTTCAACAATCCTCATGTCTGCTTTAATATAGTCAAGTGGATCATATATTCATGTTGATTGAGTTTTTGGTTCCTCGACTGTAACATTCCAAGGTTAGAAATGTCTTTTAGGTAGTTAATCTGGGGTTAGATTGAGATTCGATGAGAATTCTAGGGTTGTGAGAGAGTTCAGGGGTGAAAGAGATATAGAGATATTATTACAGTGTTAGGTGACTTTTGCATGGTTCCTATTAAGAGGATTTGCATGCAAGCGTGGGAAAAGGCAAGTAGTGCTATTTTCCAGTCATGCACGACCATGCATGTTGAGGTGCACGCCCGTGCGTGCAATGAAAGTTAGCCGCCTTAGTTTTAAATTGAGTTTATCTCGTTTACAACTTATTTTCACCCAAAGTTTCTTTCAATTTCTAGAGACCACTAACCCTAGAAGAGAAAATTAGTATCCAGGAGCTTCCCATCCAACAAGAGAGTGAGATAATGCTTGAGAGAGAAGCTTGAGTTAGCATGACTAGAGGTAGGTGTTTCTTACCTCTTTCCCTCTCTTTCTTTGTGTGATGTATTTGATATGTTTGAGTATGAGCTTGGTTCCAACATGCTTGTGATGTCTCATTGCATGTTTAATGAACTTGAGATGATGATGATGATGATTATGCATGGATGCTTAAGATGTGTATTGACATGTGTATATATGTATGTTTTGATGATGGTTTAAAGGATAAGATGAGATTCGATGTTATGGCCATTATATGTTTGTGCTTAAGAAGTGTTTTGAGTGTGGAAAGTGTTTGATTCATGTTTGGTATAAGAATTGGATGGGAATAAACATGATCAGATCGGCTATGTTGAAGCAGAGTAGAATGCATGACCGTGCATGTGTACCGCACGCTCGTGTATACTATATCTTATGGGTCACAATCGTGTTCACAGCTCTGTGCACGATCAAATAAAGTAGGTCACGATCGTGCATGTTCATGTCACGACCGTGCGTGCGTAGAAAAGAAGAAAATGACTTAAAATCACAGAACATAGCATGCCTATGATACATGATTAGCTCACGGCCTATGCACGGTTATGCATACTCGTCCATGTAAATATGCACGCTTGTGCATCGAATAGAAATGAGAAATAAAGCATGAAACAGGTAATATACACAGTGAAAACTCTATAATTGATATAAACCAATATAACGAGAATAAATAAGCATACATGATACATCATATACATATCATGACATGGTATGTCGTACAGGGTTTTTAGAAAAATGATCCAAGGATCCGAATACATGTTTTTAATAGAAAAACACGATAATTCAGATATCGATTTTAAGGGTGAATACGAGGGGGTACTTGTGAGTTTCAGTACACCTAATACGGGAGCCATTATCAAGGTCTATGTAGCATCCCAGGTTAGAAAAGCCCTTAGGGGTAGAGTTTTGGGGTTAGAAATAGAATGCAGAGATAGTTTGGGAGTCTAGAAGAGTTCAGGGGTAAGATGGTAGTTTTTCAGAGCTGTGTGGCCTTCGTATGATTCTTTTAGGGAGGTTTCAATCATACGAAGCGCGGGAAATGGATTTCATCCATTTTCCCTTGGTGCACTCTCATGCATCATGTCTACACGCCCGTGCAGGTGGGTAGAAAAGGAGAGAGACGAGCGATTAATGCATTTCTCACACATTTTCAGCCAATCTCTTCTTCGTTTTCAGCAGTTCCCAGCCCTAGGTGTGAAATCCAGCTTCCAGTGACTCCCAATCCAGCTAGAGATCAGTGAGATTAGCTTGAGTTTGAGCTTCCAGCAGTCATGTCAATAGGTAAGTGTTTCTTACTTCTTCCAGAGTTTCCCAGCTTGCTTTGTGATGCCTGGAAATGTGTGTTTCCGTTTCCAGCATGTTTGGTTGATTATATATGATGAAATGTGATGATTGAAATGCTTATTTTCCACCCAATAACATGCTTGTTTTGCCTGTGTGTGTGTTGTGACAGAAACACTTGAGTTTCCATGGTGGATTCAGTAGAAACAGATGGATGATGAAATTGATGCATGCTATGTCTATATAGAAGTGCTTTGGATGGTTGACTTCATTTAATTTCAGTTTGGATGAGAAATTGGTTGGTTTCCAACCGTTTCAGGCGAGCCATGTTTGAGCAGGACAAGGAGCACGCCCGTGTGCCCGCAGACGTACACCCGTGTGCCCTTGTTACTGCAAGGACACGGCCGTGTACATGAAGTGCGCACAGCTTGGATCGCAGGGATGCGACCGTGTGTCTTGAGGGACACGGTCGTGTGTCCCATCTTTGCGTGAAAGATATAGCATCCCAGGTTTTAGAAAGCCCTTAGGGGTAGAGTTTTGGGGTTAGAAATAGAATTCAGTGATAGATTGGGGGTCTAGAAGAGTTCAGGGGTGAGATAGAAGTTTTCCAGGGCTGTGTGGCCTTCGTATGATACCTTTAGGGAGGTTTTAATCATGCGAAGCGCGGGAAATGAATTTCCTTCATTTTCCCTTAGTGCACTCCCGTGCACTTTTCCCTGCACGCCCGTGCAGGTGGGTAGAAAAGAGAGAGAGACGAGAGTTTATTGCATTTCTCACCTGTTTCAGCCAACTCTCTTCTCTGTTTTCAGCAGCTCTCAGCCCTAGACGCGAAATCCAATTTTCAACAGCTCCCAATCCAGCAAGAGATCAGAGAGAATAGCTTGGATTAGAAATCTCCAGCAGCCATGTCAAGAGGTAAGTGTTCCTACCTCTTCAGTGCCTTCCCAGCTTGTTTGATGATTGTCTGATGATGTTTGGAGATGTGTGGTTACATTTCCAGCATGTTTGAATGTTTAGATGTGATGAAACTGATGATTGAAATGCTTGCCTTCCACCCAGAAATATGTTCGCTGTTTGTTGTGTGTGTGTTGTGAAGGAAAGCTTGGCTTTCCATGGTGGAATCCGTAGTTCTGGATGATTACTGAAATTGATGATAGATAGGTATTTATTGGAGTGCCATTGAAGTGTGTATAAGTTTAATTTTAAATTGGATGAGATTTGGGTCGGTTTCCTACATTTCCAGCTGGGTTTTGCTGCTGCAAAACCAGGTGCACGCCCGTGTGTCCGCAGACGCACGCCCGTGTGCCTTTGGTTTTACGAGCACACGCCCTTGTGCATGTTGAGCACACGACCGTGTGTCCTGGGGCACACGACCGTGTGTTCGCTTTATGCTTGAAATGGCCATCAGATTCCAGAAGCTTGCACGGCCAGGCACACGACCGGGGCACGGTCCCTTGTGTCTGGGCACACGCCCGTGTGCCTTTGTTAGGCACGGCCGTGTGTGCATGCACGACCGTGTGTTCCCTTTTTGCACGGTCGTGTGTGTGTGCTGCACGACCGTGTGCTTTCCTTGCACGGCCGTGTGTCAGCCAATTTCTCCCAGAATTTCAGAAAAGGCTTAATAAAGGCTTGGTAATCCATCCAGAAGGTTAATAATCATCAGATAATCTAGAAATCAGCTAAGGCATACAATATATGCATTCATAGCACATCATGTAGTCTGAAGAAGGATCCAAGGATCCGAATTCAGTAGTTTCAGCATTCAGAACCCAATGTATGAGTTTCAGTTTTGGGGTGAACTCGAGAGGGCATCTGTGGGACCCAGCTTTCTGACAGCAGTCAGTCTGCTCAGCATACCAGATTCAGCTTTCTAGCCAGTAGCTAGAATGTTCAGCCCACTTGGCCAGGATGCCAAATCCCTGTGTTCATCAGCCTGATCAGCACAGCAGATACCTTCAGGTACATATAGTTTTTCAGATGCATGCATCATCAGCAGTTACTCAGATATTATGTCATGTCATGACATTCATTTCAGTAATTAATTAATAATGAGAAACAACAATTCAGTATTCAGTTTCAGCACCCGCAAGCGCATAGATGTATGAATAGGGCCGAGGCCAGGTGGGTATGCCCTTGTTTGTGCTTGCTTGGGTTGACGGAAGTAGGAATGCTTACTGGGTGATCTTTATCACTCATCCCTTTCTTTCTTCCTTTCTTTTCAGGTCAGTTTGCTGCTGGCGAGGAGCAGGTGGACTGAGGCTCGCGAGAGGGGACCCCATACACACAGTTTTCAATTGTATTTTCAGATTTTGGACCTGTGAGATCTCGTACATGAATGTAAATGTAACCAGATGTACAGAACAGTTAAATATATATATTTATGTAAGGAGCCAGTTTGGGCTCATTGTACATTTCAGTTCAGTTTCAGCTTCCGCTCATGTATCTAGCAGTAGGTTTCTTTTCTTTTTCGTAGGATTCCCGTCTCGGGTATCCAGTTTCCAGTTTATTAATTGTTGAACCCTTAGTGTTTTGATGATTCCGAAAATATGTTAAAATTTATGAAATGACCAAATTACCCCTGGTATGAACTTGATTCATGACCAAAATCGGGTCGAAAAGCTGTTTTGCAGGAACACGTATGCATACTAAGAAATTGAAGACACACACGGCCGTGTATTGAGCCGCACACGTCCGTGTATTGCAATGTTAGGACCGCACATGCCCGTGTTGAGCACTAGAGAAGACACAAGCAGCACACGCTCGTGTATAAAGGCCACACACGCCCGTACATGGAATTATTGAAGACACACGCCCGTGTGTGAAATGACACACAGCCGTGTGTCAAGGAAAAAGCACACACACGACCGTGTGCAGAAGGACACACAGCCGTGTGTCAAGGGAAAAGATGTGCCAAAAGACACACAGTCGTGTGTCAAGGAAAAATGCCACACACGGCCGTGTAGCACAAAGCACACGCCCGTGTGCAAGGTCAAAGTGCAGCCGTGTGCTTCCCGTGCGTTGATCGTGCTTGTGCCCGTGTGCACTTCTGGAATCTGAAGGCGTCTGAAAGAAAAATTAACACACGCCCGTGTGTTACAAATGTGCACGCCCGTGCTAGCTCAAAATTGACCGTTGGAAAGTGCAAAAAAAGGGAAGCACGACCGTGCATCAAGAGGTCATGCCCGTGCAACTTTCCAGAAAGGCTCCAACGGCTCTCAAATCAGCAGCAACGGCTAGAATTTTCCATTTCCTATAAATTGGAGCTGATTTGAAGATACAAGGGTTAGAGAATCAAGCTTAAGAACTCCACTCTTTCATTCTCTAAACTCTTCTCCAAACTTCTCTCACAAACACATTTGTAAATCCTAAGAGAGAAAACATTGAGAGCTTATTGAAAATCCACCTTGAGAGGCAAATCTTTGTATTTTCCACAAACCCTTGGGCGCAATCCCGTGAAACTAGTGTGGGGCGTAATCCCTGTTAAAACTAAGTTAAGGGCGCAATCCCTTGTATCAAAACTAGTGTTAAGGGCGAAATTCCCTTGTCAAAAAACTATTGTAACTTCGGGGTTGAAGTTAGTGGAAGAAAAGTCTTCAAGCGGGGTTGCTTGGAGTAGTGGACGTAGGAGGCGTGGAGAAGCTCCGAACCACTCTAAAAATCGGCTGAGCAATTTCTTTCCCTTACTCTCTTTTTATATTTGCTTAGTCATTTGATTATTTGTGCTTGATTGTTTGTTTATATTTGAATGGTTGAATTGGTAGACTAGGAAAAAGTATTAAACTCTTGATAAATTTTTAATCAACCTATTCACCCCCCCTCTAGGTTGTTTTGCCATATTGTTTTTGGGGTTTTACATTTGGTATCAGAGCTTGGGCTCTAGTTTTCAAAAATCTAACGATTTTTAGAGTTTAAGATCCGTTTTCGAAACTTACATAGCAAATATTTTTCAAAAACCATCTTTCGAAGAAGGGGGTAGTTCAAATAGGCCACCCTTATTTTGTGGTATAAATTATGGTCAATGAAAAATTCGTATGAAATTTTTTGTTCAATCCATTGACTATAAACTTTGGAAAATTATTGATAAGGGTGATTTTGTCCCTATTAATCCAAATACAAATTTGCCCAAGAATGAATTTGAATTTAATGAAAATGATGAAAAATTGATGAGTTTAAATTCAAGGGCATTAAATATGCTGTTTTGTGCTTTAGATACCACGGAATTTAACCGTGTTTCGTCTTGTGAAACAGCACATGAAGCTTGGATGATCCTCCAAATGACTCATGAAGGTACAAGCCAAGTGAGGGAGTCCAAGGTGGAGATGCTTTTCCGTGAGTACGAATTGTTCGAAATAAAGAAAGATGAAAACCTCACGGAGATGTATAAACGCTTCTCAAACCTAGTAAATGAATTGAGAGGATTGGAAAAGAGGTTTGAGAATGTTGAGTTGGTCAAGAAGGTGCTACGGTCATTGCCGGAAGCTTGGAGTATGAAGGTGACGACAATTGAAGAATCGAAGGACTTGACCAACATGGGCATGGACGAATTGATCGGGAGTCTCCTAACTCACGAAATGAAATGGATGCCCAAGAAAGAGGAGAAAAAGAAGAATATCGCACTCAAGGTTGAGGAGTATACAAGTGAAGATGAAGAAAACTCAACTGAAGAGGAGAGTTCGATGGATGAAGAAGATTTGAAGATGCTCTCCAAGAAATTCAGCAAGTTCTTGTCAAAAGGGAAGATGAAAAAGAAAGAAAAAGTGGTGACTTGCTACGAGTGCGGAAAGGAAGGGCATTATCGACAAGAATGCCCTCAAGTGAAAAAGAAACATTCGAAAAAGAAGATGTTTGCCGCATTAAGCAAGGAGGACTCAAACGATGAAGACGAAGATGAAGATGAACGAATCTCCTTGTGCTTTTACACCGAAAACAAAAATTGAAGAAGTGGTGTATAAGTAAAGGTTGAAACACAACACATATTCAAGTAAGTTATTTTAAACATGTTCAATTATGTGTTGTGAATGATTATTGTTTTAGTATGAAATTGTGGTTGTAAATATATGCTAATTTTTATATGTGTGTGATATGCTTGATAATTTATGTGTTTATTTTGAATTCGAATCGAATCGATCCGAAAATATTTTCGAAATCGGTCAATATCAGAATTCACATATTAATGATCCTCTTAGTTGATCAAAATGAGCAAAAATCATATTTTGTTGTGTTTTGATTAATTCTGAATTTCGGCATTGCATAGCAAATTTTTTTCGG
This sequence comes from Anacardium occidentale, assembly GCA_026122585.1. Taxonomy (NCBI): domain Eukaryota; kingdom Viridiplantae; phylum Streptophyta; class Magnoliopsida; order Sapindales; family Anacardiaceae; genus Anacardium; species Anacardium occidentale. The sequence goes on from JAJEJH010000186.1 coordinate 211,538, forward strand.
ATCACACGACCGTGTTTCATCTACACACGACCGTGCTTGACCAGCACACGGCTGTGCTATAAAAATACACGCTCATAATTTTTTAAATGTTGAAACACGCCCGTGTGCGAGACACCACACGACCGTGTTCCTTTGCGCATCATGCAGCACACACGCCCGTGTGCTTGAGAGACACACGACCGTGTGTATTTGGGGATCCAGACACACGCCCGTGTGTCCGCAAAACACACGCCCGTGTGTCCGCTGATATATAAATAAATCCAGATTTTTCTTCACATTTCAACGCACATTAGAACCCTAGCCGCCCCTCATTCCGATTTTCTCTCAAATCCTTCTAAAAAATCACTCATTTTTCATCACATTTCTCACCTACATTTAGTTTCTAACATCATTTCATCAACTTCTCTTGCATTCCCATAAGATTTCATACCTATTTTGGCATCAAATCCATCAAAATTATTTTCATTTCAAAGTCAATCTCAAAAATGCCTCCAAGAATGAAGAATGCGAATAAAAGATCGAATGAAGGGCCGTATGGAATTGTTTTTCAGAATAAAGAGCAAAAGGTACGCCTCGATCGACTTGTGGGAAAATCAATTTATATTGGAAGATGCTTAGATTTATCAATTTTAAGAGAAATTGGAATTTTGGAGGATGTATTGGTTTTAGTTAGAGCTCTGAAATTGGATAAATTATTTTTGATGAGATATAATGCCTATGAAGGATTAGTTTATGAGTTTTACAGTTCGTTACAATTATCGAAAGATCCTAGGGAACGATTTTGGATTATACTATGAAGTTCCGATTAGGAAATTTAAATTGGACTGTAAAACCGGAAGAATTAGCGAGCTCGTTAGAATGTGATTGTGAAGGAATTCTGGATATACCTGGAGGGCGAAGTTCACAGGCATCCTGGATTCATTGTACTGGAACCGATTTTTACCATGCGCATAAAGCCAAGGCATCGGCTATGCGGAGTTCGAGCTTAAAAATTTTCCATCGAATGATCACTTATACTCTAAATGCTAGAACGAATACTAATGGACATGTAAGTGTGAGAGATCTAACATTGATGGAAGCTGCATTGGAATTCGCTCAAGTGGATGTGGCTCGGTGGTTAATTGGAAAGTTAAGTGATATTCAGGAAAATGCAAACAAACCCCGAGTTCCGATAGATTTTGGGATGCTGATATCTTTTTTTGCTGAGAAGCTCGGACTGGATTTATCAGAATATGAGCATCAAGTAATTCCCTTCTCAGACGTCCACTACCTTGGTGCTGATGCCCTTTTCAGAATGAAAATAATTGAAAAAGATGGTTCAGAGGGATGGAGACTAGTTGATACTATTGGAGAGACTGAACCTTCTGCAGCTCCTTCAGGTGCCCCATCGCATGCAGCCGAATCCAGTGGAAGAAGAGGGAAGAGGACTCGAGTGGATCAAGGGATGGAATCTCAATCTCCCTCTGAAATGCAAAGGCTAATGGCATCATTTGAGACTTTTCAAGAACAAGCCTTACAACATTTCAACTTCCTGGGCCAAGAGATAGTTGGCATAAGAGACAGAGTGGGACGTCTTGAAGATAGAGTAAGTGGAATAGAAATTCAGTTACAAGCTCTCAATTCTCGGTTTCCATCCGTATCAGTACAAGATGATGAGGATGCCCCTCCGCCAGCTCAAGATTGAAAACATCCTTCATATGCATTCATTCATGCATCATTTGCATATTTAAATTTTTTTTGAGGAACATTTTTAATTGTATTGACTTTAACATTATATTGATAATGCTTAATTGATAATAAATTTTTTGTTATAATGACTTGTTATTGTTTTGGTGCTTAATATTGACTTGTTATTGTTGATGTTGATGTTGGCGATTATTATTGATATTTTGGGAGTGTATGTTTCTTTGTTATGTTTGGGAAATATCTGAAAAACAGAGGAGACTCTGTCAAAATTTTTTGATTTATGACAAAAAGGGGGAGAATTAGGGTTAAAATCAATTAAAATTTTTTATATGTGCATAAAGATAGGGGGAGTAATAAAATTTTTATATGCATAATATTAAGGGGAGTAATGAAAACTTTATATGCATAGAGATAGGGGGAGTGTTAAAAGTTTTAATTGAATATTCTTTATTGAAAATTTTAACATATTTTGTCATCAATCAAAAAGGGGGAGATTGTTGAACCCTTAGTGTTTTGATGATTCCGAAAATATGTTAAAATTTATGAAATGACCAAATTACCCCTGGCATGAACTTGATTCATGACCAAAATCGGGCCGAAAAGCTGTTTTGCAGGAACACGTATGCATACTGAGAAATTGAAGACACACACGGCCGTGTATTGAGCCGCACACGTCCGTGTATTGCAATGTTAGGACCGCACACGCCCGTGTTGAGCACTAGAGAAGACACAAGCAGCACACGCTCGTGTATAAAGGCCACACACGCCCGTGCATGGAATTATTGAAGACACACGCCCGTGTGTGAAATGACACACAGCCGTGTGTCAAGGAAAAAGCACACACACGACCGTGTGCAGAAGGACACACAGCCGTGTGTCAAGGGAAAAGAAAACACACGCCCGTGTGCCAAAAGACACACAGCCGTGTGTCAAGGAAAAATGCCACACACGGCCGTGTAGCACAAAGCACACGCCCGTGTGCAAGGTCAAAGTGCAGCCGTGTGCTTCCCGTGCGTTGATCGTGCTTGTGCCCGTGTGCACTTCTGGAATCTGAAGGCGTCTGAAAGAAAAATTAACACACGCCCGTGTGTTACAAATGTGCACGCCCGTGCTAGCTCAAAATTGACCGTTGGAAAGTGCAGAAAAAGGGAAGCACGACCGTGCATCAAGAGGTCACGCCCGTGCAACTTTCCAGAAAGGCTCCAACGGCTCTCAAATCAGCAGCAACGGCTAGAATTTTCCATTTCCTATAAATTGGAGCTGATTTGAAGATACAAGGGTTAGAGAATCAAGCTTAAGAACTCCACTCTTTCATTCTCTAAACTCTTCTCCAAACTTCTCTCACAAACACATTTGTAAATCCTAAGAGAGAAAACATTGAGAGCTTATTGAAAATCCACCTTGAGAGGCAAATCTTTGTATTTTCCACAAACCCTTGGGCGCAATCCCGTGAAACTAGTGTGGGGCGTAATCCCTGTTAAAACTAAGTTAAGGGCGCAATCCCTTGTATCAAAACTAGTGTTAAGGGCGAAATTCCCTTGTCAAAAAACTATTGTAACTTCGGGGTTGAAGTTAGTGGAAGAAAAGTCTTCAAGCGGGGTTACTTGGAGTAGTGGACGTAGGAGGCATGGAGAAGCTCCGAACCACTCTAAAAATCGGCTGAGCAATTTCTTTCCCTTACTCTCTTTTTATATTTGCTTAGTCATTTGATTATTTGTGCTTGATTGTTTGTTTATATTTGAATGGTTGAATTGGTAGACTAGGAAAAAGTATTAAACTCTTGATAAATTTTTAATCAACCTATTCACCCCCCCTCTAGGTTGTTTTGCCATATTGTTTTTGGGGTTTTACATAAATAAAAGAACAGTGTTTCTTCAGCAGCAGGGGTACTCGGGACGGTGGGTCCTACAAAAGAGCCCAGAAATTCCAGAAGCTTGCACGGCCAGACACACGATCGGTGCATAGTCCCGTGTGTCTGGGCACACGTCTGTGTGCCTTTGCCCAGCATGGCCGTGTGGGTGCATGCACGCCCGTGCGTCTTCCTTGCACGCCCGTGTGTCAGCTTATTTTTCCCAAAATTTCAGAAATTAACTTATTAAAGGTTTGGTAATCCATCCAAGGGCTAATAATCACCAAAAAATTCAGATTTCAGATAAGAAATGTAGCATATGCATTCATAGCATAACATGTAGCCTGAAAGAGGATCTAGGGATCTGAATTCAGTAGATTTCAGTATTCAGGACTTGATATACGGGTTACAGTTTTGGGTGAACTCGAGGGGGCATCTGTGGGACCCAGCTTTCTGACACCAGTCAGATTGCTCAGCACAGTTCTCACCTTTCTAGCCAGTAGCTAGAATGTTCAACCTACTTGGCCAGGATGTCAAATCCTTGTGTTCATCAGTCTGATCAGCTCAGCAGATACCTTTGGGTACATTTAGAGATTCGCATGCATGCATATTCAGATTCCATTTTCCATGTCATGACATTCATTTCAGTAATTAATTAATAATGAGAATCAGCAATCCAGTAATCAGATTCAGCACCCGCACGGTTTGTTGCTTGCTTGGGTCGAGGGAAGTAAGGACTACTAACTGGGTGATCTTTATCACTCATCCCTTTCCTTCTTCCTTCCTTTTCAGGTTTTGTTGCTGCTGGCAAGGAGCGGGTGGATTGAGGCTTGTGAGAGGGGACCCCACGCACGGTTTCAGTTGTATTTTATTTTCAGTTTGGACCTGTGAGGTCTTGTACTTTATGTAAATGTAATCAAATGTACAGAACAGTTAAATATATATGAAAAGCCATTTTGGGCTCATTGTATATTTCAGTTTCAGTTTCAGCTTCCGCTTGCGAATGTAATTAGCAGCAGGTTTCTTTTTCGTAGGATTTCCTGTCGCGGGTACCCAGTTTCCAGTTTAATAAATAAAAGAACAGTATCTTTCATTAGTAGGGGTACTCGTGGCGACGGGTCCTACAGTCTATATGACCATACTAACCATTATATATTGGCATATGCTGGTGTGCTCAACTAGCAGCTTAGGGTTGATGATCAGTTGTAATGCTTTACATTCAAATTCAGTATTATGTGCACAAATCAATTTTCAGTTATCAGATTTAGCTATCAGTTCTCTGTGCACAAATTAGTACTCAAATTTTAGATTCGGACACAACGCGTGTCTTAGACAGTTTCTAGCACATGTTTGCATAGGAAACTCATATGGCTAAGGTGTCGAATCCTTATATTCATCAGTCTGTGTAGCACATCAGGTATATTTGGATACACAGTTTTTAGATTTCAGTATATCAATTTTTTCAGATATTTTAGGATATTTAGATCCAACAGTAATAGTTTATAAACAGTTTTCAAATATTGATTTTCAGTATACAGCATAAGGCTTAGACATGATTTTAATATATTTCATAGCATGTTATTTTCACATGACATTTACAGCTGAATGTAAATCACTTATGATTTATCAGTAAGAAATAGAAAGTTAGTAACCATTCAGAATACATGAAAATCACGTACCAGTATATGAATCACAAAAGACAAATACCAGAACAGAGAACAGTGAAATAGTAAACACTTGGAATGTAAAACAGTCATATACTGAAACATGAATAACAGAATAAGAATATCAGAAAGAGAACTTCAAAACATGTATTTTAGAATAGCACCCGTGTGAACCAGTTTGGTTCCTTTTCAGCATGTATATTGCCTTGATGACAAGAATAGCCTCAGAGAGGGATGTATATAGGGTCAGAGATATAAAACACTTACTGGGTGAATATATCATTCACAACCTACTTTCCTTTCTCTTGCAGGTCAGTATTGTAACATCCCAGTTAGGAATATCTTTTAGGCAACTAATCTGTGTTAGAATGAGATTTGACAATAGTACTAGGGTTGTGAGAGAGTTCAGGGGTGAAAGAGATGTTTTCCACAGCTAGGTGGCTTGTGTATGGATCCTGTTGAGAGGATTTTTATGCGAGTGTGAAAAAATGGCAATAGTGTAATTTTCCTGCTATGCACAACCGTGCATGCAATGATAATCAACTGCCTTGTTTTAAGTTAAACTTATCCAGTTTCCAACTATTTTCACCCAAAGTTTTCATTTGATTTTCAGAGACTATCAACCCTAGAGGGAAGACCAGCAATCAGAACCATCCAATCCAGTTTGAGAGTACGTTTTCCTTAAGAGAGGAAGCTTGATTAGCATGGTTAGAGGTAGGTGTTTCTTACCTTTTTCCCTATTTTCCTTTGTGTGAAGTATTTGACATGTTCTAGCATGAGCTCGTTTCCAGCATGTTTGCGATGTTTCCTTGCATGCTTGATGATATGAAAATGATGATGATGATATGGATATATAATTGATGAATATGTGATATGTATATGATTTTGAGACGTGAGAATGCTTGAATACATGATGGGAAGTTATGGATGAAATAATTATGGGTATATGAAGTGTTTTGAATGTGAAAAATGATTGATTTACATTTGGTATGAAAATTGGATGGAAATAAACATGATCAAGCCGACCATGTTGATGCATAGTGTAATGTACAACCATGCACGCGCATACTACATTTTTCATGGTCACGATCGTGTTCACATACCCGTGCATGACCTAGAAATGTTGGGTCACAACCATGCATATTCATGTCATGGCCATACACCAGCAGAAAATGAGAAAATACAAAGAAATTATAGAACCTAGCACGACCAGCACACACGATTGGCTCACGGCTTGTACAGGCTTATGCACACCCGTACGCATAGACACGCATGCCCGTGCGTCAGGTAGAAAAGAGTTAATAAAGCATGACAATCATAATACACAGTAAAAACCATCAAATTGATATGAATCAGTGAAATAAGCTTAGTTAAACTTACATGATGCATCATATGCACAACATAACATGACATGTCATATAGAGTTTTCAGAAAGGGATCCAAGGATCCAAATACATGTTTTCAATAGAAAAACATTGATTTCAAGGGTAAATATGAGGGGGTACCTGTGAGTTTCAGCACACCCTTATAGGAACTAGCATCAGGGTCTATATGACCTTACTAGCCACTATGTATCGACATATGCTGGTGTGCTCAGTAACAGCTTAGGGTTTGATGATCCGAGGATCAGGTATCAATGTTTAGCGCAATGCGCTCAGCTTTCAGTTTAGATTCAGTGGCATCACGTGTGTAGATAGTTTCTAGCACGTGTTTGCATAGGAAACTCACTTGACTAGGGTGTCGAATCCCTATATTCATTAGTCTATGTAGCATAGTTTTCAGATGTGATTTCAATTACAGTTTCAATATGTTTCAGTAGCTTTTACACAACTTTTTAGATGATTTTAGAATCTTTTAATCCAACAGTAGTATTTCAATAAAATAGTTTCAGAAAGTTATTTTTAATAAATAGGCCAAGGTCTGGACATGATTTCAGCATGTTTTATAGCATGTCATTATCACATGACATATACAGCAGAATATCATTCAGGTTATGATAAAATAGTAAGAAACGGTAAATCAATGAGAAACAATAAAGCAATAAATATTTAGAACACAGTAATCTCACGCGATAATACGTGAAGTACAGAATATGAAACATGAATGCTATAATATAAACACCAGAACAGAATGTGTACATCAGAATAGCACGTGAGAACTAGTTCGGTTTCTCCCTAGAATATGTATGTTCCGGTGCCTTGATTACAGTGGTATCCTCAGTGAGAAGGATTTGTTAGGGTCAGAGATAGGAAACGCTTACTAGGTGAATATATCACTTACTCCCTACTTTCCTTTTTCTTATATGTCAGTATTTTGGGGGCTGAGAGGAGGAGATGACTGCCGACTGGGATCCAGTTTTGTGTTTAGTTTTGTAGCATGCTTACGGCTTGCATGTTTTTCAAGTTTTATTTTGCATCTGATTGTATAACATATGCACATGTAAAAACACATACTTTGTATATATTTTCAGTATATAAAAAGAAAGTTTTGGGCTTGTATATATATCTATATACATATTTACCACATGTTTTCCGTTGTCATGTTTCAACTCATCTTTAGGTATTTCTGTTGTGTATTATTGAAAATATGTTTTATTTTGAACAAATTATTACTATTGTTATTTATATAAAAAATCAAGTACAGTAATATACAACAAGAGTGTCTACAAGTACAGTGGGAGCTAAGAGGAAGAGATAGGTGTCGGTTGGGATCCAGATTCAGTTTTGATAGCATGCTTATGGTTTGCATGCTTTACTAGCTCGTATTTTACATGTGACTGTATAGTATATGTACATGTATATACACATATTTATATTACATGAGTTTTCTCAATATATACATGTTATTTTGGGCCATATGAAAATATATTGTTTTACCACATGATTTTTCGTTGCGATATTTCAGCTCAGGTTTAAGTATTTCTGTTGTGTATTGTGGTACATATCAATTATTGTGTTTAAAAATCATATTTTATTCTATAGAAAAGCAGCAGGACTGCCCACATCGACCATTATTCATTTTCCTTTTACAAATAGTTTCCAAGAATGGGAGGACACCCTAGCACACCATGGAGGCACAAGAGGATCATTGACTTATATATATTTCTATAATCCATTTCTATAGAGGAAATTAAAAACTCAAACAAAATAAATAATCAAAATAATAAGACTTCCTTGACTTATATTTCTATAATCCATTTTCAATAAAGGAAATTAAAAACTCAAACAAAATAAATAATCGAAATAATAAGACTTGAAAAAAAGCTGAAGCAAAATACATGGTCCTAAACATCAATTGGTAAAATAATACAACTTGAGTTGCACCAACAAAATCAAACCACAACACTAAGTTACTTATTCTACATACTAAATTATCATATTCCTAATTTGATATGCCAACCCTAATAAAATAGTTTCTCATGCAACAAGCAAGTAAATTATCCAATTATAGGTGCATATGCCTGAAAATATCCAATTTGCAACTGCTAATGCTATCAAGGGATCGCTGGTTTGGATGCAAGTTCAAAACAAGTTCAAATTGCTCTGACATGTACCACGGATAATGATGGTCTTGTGAAAAGGGAAAATAGAAGTTTTGACGCAGAAATGAAACAAGAATCCCAAGTTCTTCTCATGGAGCAGGTTGGATAGACGTGAGAGTATCAACTCAATCTCTAAATTGGTGATTCATGAGTTGGTTCAGTTGATCGGTAAATAGAAAACTCCAAATCGAGTCTTTCTCAACTATGAAGGTAAAAAAATCCATGGAAATGTAGGTCATAATCATTTGGTGACTTAAAGTAAGAAATTCTTTTTATAAAACCTAAAGTTGAAGTGGCTCAATTTCATGATAACCATGAACATTCTTAATATGCAGCAAGAATGCATAATTGTTAATGAAACAAAACATTCATAGAGACAACTATAAACAAAAGCATTATTCACTTGTTCTTCTTTACACCTCTCAATGTGAGGGTTCGTTTCCCACCTTTAAAATCTTATTTGTCTTAATTTAAATTCAAAAACGTGAAAAACGTATTAAACATTATTAATTTCAAGTATTTATATTTTGTACAACAAGTTATTTATTAAAATATGTTTTATTAAGTATCTTTTTATGATTTATAAAAGGTGTCTGTAAAATTAATTAGTGTATTTTTATAAAAAAATATATAAATTTATTATTTAAAAAAATTGTCAGAATAAACTTTCAAACTTAGATTAAATATTTAAAAAATCGTTACTAAAAACCTATCTTTAAAAACGTTACAATAATCTATCCCTATAACTGATATTATAAAACTTTTAAATGGACTCTAAAAGGGCACAAGATATTAATCATGCTACGTAGCATCATATAGAAAATCAATTAATTTCCCACGTTATAAAATAATAATTTCAACTTGCCATTTTTAATTTACCATTACCATAATATGAAAATAAATCAAGTGAACTGAATTAGCCGAAGTCCTTTTCTCTCTCTTGTGTACATTATATTATGGATCATCTATTTAAAATCAAAATCAATGAACATATATTTGAAAGTAATTATTATACATATCAGGGAATGAAACCAAATGATATATTTATAATTAATTTGGTAACAGTATCATTTTTATCCATGTGGACATTCTGGTGATACAATAATATCGGCCTGGCTTGCACAACTGAGACTGACATCATTGTTTATCCTGTCATCCAGCCAATACACAAAAATACAGAAGCAAACCGTCAGTCATTCACCGACTTCTCTCGTTAACTCTTTCTCTGTTTTTCTCGCCTTTCACTTCTTTTAGTCTCCAACTTGCTTAATCCTCCCTCACTCACTCAAATTCATCATTGTTACCATGTCTGATTCTATCTCTAACTCTTCTGTTTACCAGGTTGAAGAATGCCGAGGAGTCCTTTTCGTTTACAGCGATGGCTCCACCCGCCGCCTCTCTAAACCAAGCTTCAACGTCCCGGTTCACGATGACGGTTCCGTTTTGTGGAAAGACGTTCAATTCGACCCTCTACATGACCTATCTCTGAGGCTCTACAAGCCTGCAGCTTCAGTCACTTTCACATATAAGCTGCCAATCTTTTTTTACATTCATGGTGGTGGATTTTGCATTGGGTCACGCACCTGGCCCAACTGCCAAAACTACTGTTTTCGCCTGGCTTCCGAGCTTCAAGCTGTGGTCATCGCTCCTGACTACAGGTTGGCTCCAGAGAACCGGCTCCCGGCCGCTATTGAAGATGGCTTTACGGCTATGAAATGGCTCCAGGCTCAAGCTTTGGCTGAGGAGCCGGATACTTGGCTCACAGATGTTGCTGATTTTAACAGGGTGTTTATATCCGGTGACTCTGCTGGTGGGAACATAGCTCATAATTTGTCAGTGAAGTTGGGGCCTGGTTCGCGCGAGTTGGCTCCAGTTCAGGTGAAGGGTTATGTTCTTTTAGCACCATTCTTTGGTGGGACGGTGAGGAGTAAATCAGAAGCTGAGGGACCAAAGGATGCTTTCTTGAATTTGGACCTTATTGACAGGTTTGTAGTTGTTTTAGTATTATTGTTGATACTGAAACATGGCTTGTTTCTGTTTAGCCACTCATTTTCAGGTAGTTGTCAGTGTCTGATGCCATAAGAGTCGCACCTAAATTTAAAGGACGCTAAAGAACCGAGTCAAAGTTTAATTATGGTGTGCAGGTTCTGGAGGTTATCGATACCAAGTGGAGACACAACGGACCATCCTCTGGTGAACCCATTTGGGCCACGCAGTTGCAGCCTTGAAGAAGTAAAAATGGATCCAATCTTAGTAGTTGTTGGAGGAAGCGATTTACTCAAAGACCGAGCTGAAGATTATGCAAAGAGACTAAAGGCCTTGGGAAACAAGATTGAATATGTTGAATTCGAAGGACAGCAACATGGCTTTTTCACCATTGATCCTAATTCTCAACCATCCAACCAACTTATGCATAAAATAAAAAACTTCCTTAGTGAAAACTCTGCCTAAGGTTCTGTATTTGCACCCATGGATTGTGTGTGTTATGTTTTGTACTTGTTCTTTGTTTATCAAATTTACAATTTCCGCCAAGTTAATTTGTTAAGTGTTCAACCATAAATGGAGTTAAATAAATATTTGGATATTTAAATCCAACTGCATTAGTCTGATCATAACGTGAGATTTGAGCTTAGTAAACTTTTTTTTTTTTTTGGGTAAGTTGGGCTTAGTAAACTTTATGGACATTAAACGTGTTAAGTCAAGCTATGGGCTATATGAAACCCATTAAACGTGTAAGTCAAGCTCAGTAAACTTGATGAATCCCATAAAGTTTATAATGCTTTCTCTGTGAAAATCAATTGAGTAAAGCTAAACCCTCACCAGAAGATATCAAGGGTATTTGTGAATCTATTTCTAGATCTATACTTGAGGGAAACAATATTATTTTTGGTAGGGTTGCACTTTTACGTGATATGGAAGATTGAATTATGTTTTCCATTGAAAAGATGAATGTATACACCTTATTTTGACCCACTTAGGTTTGTCCTTAATGATAAACGCTTTTAACTTCCTAAAGGACTCTAAAATCGATGAAACGAGGATGACAAGCAAAAAATGGGTGATCAGGGTAAGGGAACCACAACCATAAACCCTAAAAGACTCACCTTGGAACCATCTTGGAACACAGTCAAGCTTGCCTTCAGAGCCCAAGCTTTAGGCAAAAACTCCAAGTGACTGTAGTGACCCGCGCCCCAGGCTTACTGTACGCAGCTATAAGATATACATATATATATATATATATATATAATAATAATAATAATGAAAATGTGTCTGTGACGGAGATCCCCACGAGGGAAAAGAAATTAACTACTGCTCAAAATACTTTAAACATTAATATGCGGAAGCGTAAAATATGAAAACTGTAATAAAAATAAGTCATAAAGACTTTTCTGAAATCTCAGGCTACTCATGTATTAAATCATGTTATCATACAGTGCATAATATTATAATACACACAAACATAAATACATGAGATGCGATTAACAGAGCAAATGAGTCGAATCTCAAACTAGCTGTCGAGCCATGTCCCAAAACCTCACAACTGCATCGCCACATCTCAGTCCCCAAAACTCACTGACCTGCAAAAGAGAAAGGAAGGGAAAGGGGTGAGTGACAAAATCACTCAGTAAGCATTTCCTATCTCTTACACAGACAGGTCATCAAGCAAAGGCTGATCATAGATCAGACATCGGACTCTCAGCTTACTACTTTCTCATTCTTTCTTATCATTCTTACTTTACAGTAGCTTATTACATTCTTCTCATATCTCTTATCTCTTTACTTTCTTTCTTCATTAAGTTTTCAGAGTTCTCATATGTTTTATGCTCTGTACTTTGTTTTTATCTCATATGTTTCTCATGAATGCTATACATGACATGATATGCATGCTCTGATGTCATGTAAATCTCATTTCTTATAAAACTTACCCCTCAGACTGATTTTCTGAAAACACATCTTTTCTGAAAACTCTTTTTTATAAAAACCTCTGATCTGAAGATCCTTATATATATACATATAGTATATCTGAAAACAATATCAAAAGTACTGTATCTAAAAAATATCTCTGCTATGCTGGCCAGTCTAATGAACACAGGGATTCGACACTTTGGCCATATGAGTTCAAACCTATAAGAAAACTACTCGTGCATGACCATGGTCTCTCTAGTGAACCATGGTTTCCCTCTCTAGCAGGCATGCGAACTCACAGGTGCCCCCTCGTATCCACCCCTAACTGATGTCCGAAACATCGTATATATATATACTTTTTAAAACATCTCTTGGATCCGTAGACCTCTTTTTCTGAAAAAGTCTCATGTGTGGCATGTCATGCTCAATACTTGCTAATCATGCATGAAATGATGTTATCTCTTGTTATTCTTATGTTTCGTATGTTTAGATTCCGTTTAGGAAAGCTTAGGGTAGTTTATCTTTATTTTAATATAATCTTTTATGCTTTTCTTAAGCCACACGAGCGTGTGTGTTAACGTGCATGGGCGTGTCAACGCACACGGGACCGTGTGCTTCTCGTGCTGTTGGGGCGTGCAAGATTCTGAAAAATTTCTCAACAAATCATGAAATTGGCTGACCACGCGGGCGTGTGGTACATATACACGGGCGTGCATGGCTAGGCACACGGGCGTGTATCACACTGCACGGGCGTGTAACGGCCTCAGCACCATCTCGTGTCTTACCTATACGGGCGTGCGCATTTGGGATTAGACACACGGGCATGTGCACTCGGGTACACGAGCGTGTGTGTGGATTTTTATATGCACACGGGCAACATGCAAGGTCATGCTCTATGCAGATTTGAGGCCACACGGGCGTGTCCCTTGGGTACATGGTCGTGCACTCAACCTAGAATCTACAGATACGTTTGGAAACCCAAAAAATCCCACTCAAACACATCCTAAACTCCTTCATCTTTCAATTAAACACAAACACAACACATACTCATGCCCATAAACATACATTTCTCATTTAGTATAACAAATCTCATGCATTTCTTATCCAAAGCATACCCAAGCAACATACACAACATACATTGTATATTCATCTCATGAATCTTCATACATTTCATCATTTCATCATCAAAACATGCTGGAAAACATCCACAACATGTAACAAACATCCAAAAAGCTGGAAAATCAGAAAAGCATGCTGGAAACCTAAGTGACGAGGTAAAGAAATACTTACCTCTTGCCATGGCATCCGGATCTCTCTCTCTAACTGGTTCTGGATCTCTAATCGGAACAATGACAACTGGCTGGACGGGTTCAACTCTAGGGTTTACTGAAAAAAGGAGAAGAGAAAGAAAGCTGAAGAAAAACTACGAAAAAATGTAGGAAAAAGAAATATATATCTCATCTCTCTCCTGGCACACGGGCGTGTGTCTTGGACACACGGGCGTGTGCCTCTCAAAATCCTAAAATTTCTCTCTCCTCACGCCATATATGGAATATTCTTCCTAGAATATCCATATATAAACCACGAAAGGCTTCTAAAAGACTTTTCTACCCTTAGAACCCTCTCAGAACCCTTTCTTAACTAGAAATCTCTCTTTTATCCTTATTCTCAAAGCCTAAAATGACATTTCTATCCCTGGGCTATTACAGTGACTCACCTGGAAACAATGCAATGATAGGCAAACTTGAGCAATCGTTTCATACGTCAATAACTAAACGAGCACAGTCATCTATCAGCATTCCACACATCTATGTGGGGAAGTGTACAAAACACTTAAAATAACTCATGTCTATGGTTGACAACAAGCTTCTACAGTCGCCCACTTTTCCATGCACAATTGGAGCTATCCAATTTTACAATAACTCCCATTTTAGAAGGAATATCATCTTTGATAATTTTCCTAAATTATCAAAGTTGATATGATTCAATTTGATCCTCATTCATTAAAGTATTATGTAAAGACCTTGATGGAGAAGGAAAAATGGACTTCAGCTTTTGAAAAATCTTGCATCTTCTTAAACACAACCTTTTAAAGCAAACTTGGATCGTGTATCATCCCGAGGTTAGAATGGTCTTTCTAGGCCTTGAATCGGGATTAGAAGAGAGATTTCTACGTTATAAATCAGTTTTAGTGAGTTAGGAGGGTGGAATAGCCTTTTGTTGACTTTATATGTAGCTTGTGGAAGGAGCACGATCGTGAGTCTCTAGACACATGCACGTGCGTCCCTTTCTTGCCATGCACGCCCGTGCATACCTGCTGGTATATAAAGTCAAATTTTTTCCTCCGCTAGTTTCAGCGAGTTTCTTATCCATTTTTCCCTTCCTTTTCTCTCCAGCTAACCCTAATTAAATTGAGAGAGAGATTAGTCAGTTTTAGCAGTCAATCCAGCCAAGATTCAACTAGAGATAGAGAGATAGAAGTCATTAGTAGCTCTAGGTAAGTATCTTCTTACCTTCTTCCTATTTCCAGAGTTTATGTTTCCTTAGTTGGGTTAATTCAATTATAGAAGTATGTTTCCAGTTTAATAGCATGTCTTTGTGTTATTAATGATGATATATGTGAGAAATCTAGAGGTAGAAGCATGCTTAGTTCCCTTGATACATATGTGTGTGCATTTAAGGATTTAGAGAGATTTTAGTATGATTTGGCTATGAATGATGGAAAAAATGTGTTAATAGCAGTATATATTGCATGCTTGTATAAAAACATAGGAAAACTTTTCTATCGTTAGAATTGTTAAGAGAGGAACACCTTAGGCTGACATCTTCATGTTAAATGAGAATGAACATAATTCATTTCATATGTTATAATGGCTTATACCAAGGAGAACAAATAAGTTTGTGGCTGCCCAAGAAAAGGAAAACATGGTTGAGTCACTCCAAGAATGAAACAAATAAACTAGTAGGTTATTTACAATTCCTCTCAAATTCGCCACATCTTATATAGCCAAGTGTTGACCCGCCACCGTCAATTTCTTACACTTGGGTATGGTTACAATTTTATTTTATTTTTAACTTTTCCTTTCCTCCATGTTTCAAATCTTTGGCACACTTCTCAATGATCAAGTAGTTTCTTCTATTATTAAAAACCAAAATGTAAAAATAAATCAAAGTTATTAGTTTTTCATTTTCTTTAAAAAAGTTGGAGTATATTTTTTTCCTTCTACTTTAAAATTTTGTAATAACTAAAACTAGTCACACATAAATATTTAGAATTAAAAACAACTCCTGCGATCACAAAGTTGTCTTGTAAATTTCTGCAATATCTTGAATTCATCGAAAAGAAGTAAGATAGAGTATTTATCTGAGAGCTCCAAGAAATTCTTCTTCCTCGATCCTTCGGGCTCCCTTTCAAACTCCATTGCATGAGAAAATAGATATTAACCTAAATCTTTCAATATTATTGTTTTTTCCTTTCTTATATCCAATCTACAATTTCTCTGATCACTTACAGTTCACGATGATAGATCAGCTTATCTTGGAATAATATCAATTACCAGTGCAGCCTTGGTGGGTATTTTAGTGTTGTTAACTGTCAAAGAGAGAGAAAATCCAGACCCAAACCTAAGTTTCCTAGTTTATATAACAGCAATATTTTTCTCAACCGTTTTGGCTTGCATCTTTCTTATTCTTTCTCCTCACTATGCTCTTTTGTCTTACCAAGGCTTTAGGAAACTTAAATGCAGGAACATTAAAGAATCTCCATCGCAAAAGGTAATGTCTAGCAACAAGATTTTGCCAGCTTCACCAATGTCAGTCCCTCAGCGAAGTCCAAGCATGGTATAGATTGCAAAATAATTTCCTTTTAATCTGTATAGTGTGATCTTAGTAAAATTGTCACGCGCGGACTAGCGTATAGCTTTGCAATCTTTACTTACGATATTATGATAATATGAATAATATGGACGAGTTTTATATACACAAAGCTTCATACGTGCAGAGATTTTCCTTTGTTTTGTCTGCAAAAAAATCAACAGCCACCTCTGTCTAATCATGTGGTTTAGCTTATGGAAAATCTTCTGATATTTTCATCCATTCGATGTGCAAGGTTTTGGATTCAATTTTATTGCTTCTGTTCAGGGGAATAAATTGAATCTATTTGCATGCGAGCCCTACCTTGTTTAAGCTGCCACAGTGTTGCACATGGGACTGGTAAATTATAAAGTAAGCATTAATTTTTCAAGTTTGATAAATTCTGATTTTAAAATTTATTATAATTCAAACATATTGTTTTGAAGGCCAAGGTATATAGTCCCACCCAAGATTTGGTGAAAGGGCAAAATTTTACTTTCTAACTCTTAAAAATCTAAATATTCATGTGTTAATTAAAGTTAACAGTTAAAAATTAACAATTAGAAAGGTATTTTCATCTTTTTTATAAAAAAAAAATTTATAAATAATAAAATAAATTTTATAAAAATATTCAAATAAATTATAAAAATTTTTAAAATTTTTTTAAAAAAAAAAAGTAGTTATCACCATTGCCGCTACCCGCGATAGTCACCCTGTTTGGTGAAGAAGGTTAAATCAATCTCTTCTATTTTTTACGGAGGCGGCCAAATCAAATATAGCTAGGAACAATCGAAAATGACCAACCTTGGCTTCAATAGCCGTTTCCAGCTGGCTGTCTCTGCCAAGAATGGAAGAGGTTAATCTGGCCTCCTCTACGTGAACCAAGAGGCTATTTTTTACCTCCTGGTTTATTTATCAGTAATAATGACTTTTTTTTTTTATAATTTTTATTTATTTTTTTGTCATGAGGGTAATTTAGTTATTTTATCAAAAAAACAGAAAAAATTAATGAAAAATATCAATGAATAGGTGTTTAAGTTTTTAAAAGTTAAAGAGTGAGATTTTGTTTTTTCAGCAAACCGTGGGTTGGAATAAGTCCTTTGGCCTTGTTTTGAATAAAAAATATGTTAATTAAAGTGGTTAAATTATTTGATTTTAACCGACAATTTTTATAGAATAATGGAACTCTAAAATGCCACAATTAGAGATCATTGCTAAAGTCGTGTCTTACGATATTATCAGTGTTAATGTGATAGGCAAAAGTCGAAGAAACAACAAATATCACCATGGTTGTCTGATTTCTTCACTTAAAATTGTCCATCGACAAGCTATGTCATGCCTTATTAGGTGTGGCCCGTCAAGTTCATAAGTTATATCAGTTCAAGGCCCGGGGACAATCCATCGTTCTTGAGCTATGGTTTTATGAGTTTTTTTAACGTCAACTCATGTGCTTTGCAGGTCGACATGTCATATTTTATTATTTTTAATTTTTAAATTATTAATTTTATTGTTCACATAAAAGATAATGCTCTAAAAATTTCATTCAAAATTCTCACTTATAATAGAGGAAACGGTGATTATATGATTAGAAAAATTAACTTAATAAAATAAAAGAAATCATATATTAACCAAAAAAAAAAGTTAAATCATATATATTACAAATATACAATACTTTTTCAATCATCCCATATCTAAATTCTTAAATCTTCAAATATATCTTCAGTGACTTGATTATGTAACTTGAAATTTGTCATCATCCAATCATTTATGCATATAATGTTTTCAACAATATTTAGGAGTAAACTTAATCTTCTATCATCCGAGACGCATCCTTTGATAATAAAAGTTGATTTCGATATTATAGTAGACACTGGAGGCATTATTAGATTATGGGTCATGGTGATAAGCATAGGATAAGTTTTTTATATATATTTTTTACCATGTTAGAATATCAAAATTATCATTTTCATTGATTATATCAAATAAATGATCAATATTAATATTATTTGTAAATTCATAAAAATAAGAACTTGAACTTACTGGTTGTTTTCTCTTTCGTAAGGATAAACCACAAACGTATTTTGGCTTTAAATAAACCTAATAATAACTTACTTATGGTTGGAAAGTATGTGTAATGTTTCCATATTTAATTTAATTAATATATTTAAAAACTTTTTAATGTCTTCTATTGTTAATGATAAATACAGTGTTATATGCATACAAATTTTATACACATTTTGTATATTAGATATTAATTTATTCTTAATTTAAAATTATTTAATTATACGATAACATATCATTTGGGTTCATAATTTTTAAATACAAAAATTGTGTGTACATAATTTTATTTAAAAAAAAAATAGTAGTGACAACATATTTGACCATATAACCTCTTATTTTTTATTAATTATACATTAAGTTTTACATTTCTTTCATTATAAAATTGAATAAATTAGCAAAAGAAAATTCACATATCAAATTTGATCTTGTGAATGTAGTTTATTATTATTATTTTAAGTGTTATAAATTTTTCACAATGTTCGTTGATATGCAAAGAAAAATGTTCAATGTCTGTTATATTCACATTTTCAGCAAGAACTATCATATTTTTATATTGCATATCGAAATGATTTATCACTAATATTTTTTCCTATTTCATCTAAATGTTTTCACACTATTGACATTATCTTATCTCGTGGTGGTACTTGTGATTATGATTCTTCGTCAAAATATTGATTTTCTCAATATAAAAATAATTAAAATGATTATATTTGTTTAAATTATGATTCATATATTAATATAAATTTGAGGAAAGAGATTTAATAATTAACAAAATATTAAAAAATGGAAATAAAATAATTTGAAAAAATTGAGAGAGTGAAAAAATTTTGAAAAAAAATAATAAATAAATAAATCAAAAGTGAAATAGGCGTTGGAAAACCCACCGACAACTTTAGCCAACAGTACTCTCCAATCCAACAGCCTTGAAGAGGAAAACTTTACTCTCTTTCTTTTTTACCACTGATTAATTTATGGGCTGTGTTGGGTCAGCCCGTGGGTCTTCTCTGCAGACGCCGTACACAGCCCGTGACTGTGAGTTTCAGGCACGGTCCTCTTTTTCCAAGACGACTTATTTTTACGTATGGTTAACAATATATAATATTTTTATGGGAGATGCCGGACCATATCATTCATACCCCATTCAACGAAATATATGTCAAGATTCATGCATCAACGTCTAATATTTTAAGTAAATTAATAATTATAAACAAAAATGACTTTTATATATATATAATGCTACCATGGTTGGAAGACATTAAAACTGATTTAAGTAATATCATGCAGTTCAGCATCCAACACTCAAACAACAAGTTTTCAATTATAAACTGATTTACAATCATCAACTGTTATCTTGTTTCAAATACAAGTGGTTTCTCTCTCTAGCTTTATTCTGAATCATCTTCTCAAAGGATTGTCCGCAGGATGAAAAAAGGCAAAGCATCATATTACAGTATGCCAGTATCTGGAAAGAAAGGTCAAGTTTAATGTCAAAGGCTTCAACAAAGTTGAATAATTACTTTCAATAGGAAAAAAAAAATCAAACACAAATAAGAAACCAAGATTCAAACAAAAACAAAATCCACATTTGAAAGCTTTAATTCTAATGCATGTAACATACTCCCCCAAGCCACAAACTCCATTCTGCTTCTCAAGCTTATCAATCCTCGAAAAATATTTCAATATTTCATATTACTCCAACACAAAAACAGAAATATACGAAAGGCTCGAAGATGCCAAATAATTGAAGTCACCCTAAATTGTCACACTGAAAGGAGAAATCACCCTGCACGCTAATTTAAGAATCTGACAACATTATGGCATCATGCAAAACCCAAATGATTTAACAATACATTACCAATTTTAGCATTGACACAAGAAAAAACAAGCAGAGAAGCCTTGATACAAAATTTGATAAATATTGATGAACAAGCTAAATCATCCCTAAATGCAAGTGCTTAAAAGCAACTAAATCAAGCCACCACAGTAACTCCAATGTCACAAAACTCAGCTGACTCAAGTTAAAAGTCACATCATCTAGTCAATAAAGACACCCCTCTCTCTTAGTTTTTTCTATGTCAATATCTTCAATAGGGTACTATTCTCCTCCACAGCCAGTTTTGCTTGATTACTTCTTAACACGTAATAATCCATAATTTTCGTATGGAAATTTATAAACCTCAGTTACTGCATACTGGTAGTCAGGCAACAAATTCAAATAAAGGCATGTGCAACTGGTATGCTCACTTAAATTATGTAAAGACAGCTAGAGAACCAAACCAGAGGCCATCAAGAAAGAAGAATTTCCATGAGTAGATACAAACTAAGTATGTTACAGTAACTCTTAAAATTGAACCCATTATCTAGAACCTCTATCCAAATCTAGAAACCTCCCACACACATAAACAAGTAATCAAGCATGCTCCAACATGAAATTTGAAAAGATTGGTTAGCATCTAATCCAATATACATACTTCAGATTGGATAAAACAAGTAAAGAAACAACCTAGAAGCCCTTCAGAAAATTGTGCTGAGCAAAAAGTTGCATCCCAGGGGAAGTGGGAAGCTGACAGAGAACACATATATCAGCGAAGTAATTATTTACATGACATTAAACACAGTGCTTCAACAAAAACTGTAGTACCACCCCAGGCATATTAAATCTAGAAAGATGAATGATACAGACTCCATAATAATGTGAAGCCCAAAATTGACACACATTTAGCAAAGAATATGTTATTAGATGTCCTCCTGTTAACTCCAAGCTTCCCCACGCAGACTGGGAGCAACATTCATCCACTGAATTTGTTTAGATGTGCCAGAACTAGGAGACCAAATTTCTAAATTTTCGGTTTTGTTCATTGAGAAACCTATGATAAATAAAAATAACATTATGACATTATAAAAATCCATCATTATTTAACGACATTTTGTTTTGATAGGAGAAGCCCATACTTTGGTCAAAAGAGTCAGCTTAGTTTCACAATTTACAAACCAGAAGACATTTAGGAAAACATTCACCTGAGAAGGATTGTGTTTTCACACCCAGAAGACACTTTCAATTTTCCACAACATCATTGTTTTATTTTGATCAAATACTTCCAACTTTTGAAAGATGAAAATAATGTGCAACATTGAAAATGATAAAGCAACCCAAAAAAAAAGATTAATAATTTTTTAACATAAAGAAAGATATCAATCATAAGAGAGAATTATAATCACAAGCAAAGTGGTTCACATGTACTGAAATTTAGAATATAGTTAAGAAAAGATATATGTATTTATCCATATAAAGAAATAATTTGAATTACCTTTCAGAATAAAATGCCTTGTGCTGATGGAATTGTCTGGACTAATTTTAATTTGAACCAGAACTAGCAGCACATGAAGCTTGGCCCTCATTATCACTCACAGGATTATTGACCGGACTTCCAGATATTTGCTGGTTGTTTGATTCAGGACCTGAGCTATTTGGATTGTTCAATTCAGGAGCTGAACTATTTGTACTGTTTGATACAGAACCAGTGTCAGTTCTACCATTGCCTCTGGCTTCTAGACGCTCCATCATGCGTGATACTGTAGCTATTCCAGCATTAACCTCCTTTTTAACTTCAGAACCAAGATCTGTCATTGTATTGTTACGAGAAAAAAATCTTTCTTTCCATCCCCTTGTACTCTTTGAAATAGACTCCTTATACCTAAAGAGAAAATAATGTGGTCAAGTTTTCTTAGCACTCCTTAAACTTGAGGACAATCACATGATTTAATCGAACCTTGTCAAAAGTATAGAAGGTATCAAGCAATTGATACCTCATTGAAACAGCATTAAATCGAGATTTAAGAGACTCTGAAAATGATTGGAACTCTGATGGTCCAGCTCTATCTTGAATATTTGGGGAAGATTGATTAGAAGAGCTCCTAAAAGAAGATAGTAATAGCATAATTGCAATTTGATACAGAACAGAGAATTAGAAACATGTTAAACAATAAACATTTTCATGAACATGTCTAAGAATAATTGAAATAATCATAGATACCAATTATTTATGGTATTTCCATACTGATTCAGAGAAAGACCATTTGATCCAGATGGTGAAGCCAAACCCTGGTCACCTTGAACAGAAAGCAGTTGTACATTTGATTGTGAAGGATCTTCACCAACAGTCGGAGGAGATGAGGGCGTAGCTGTAGGAGCTGGTTCACCTTCTCCTCTTTGAATATGAGATGAAGAGACAGGACCAACTGGAGTTGAATTAGGATGAGCTGAGAACACTAAGAACTGTGGACGACCATGAGCTGATGATCTATTCCTGTGGCCTTCTCTTCTAGAAATGTGGCGTGCCCGCCCCATTGCAGCAGCTGCAGCTAAGTGCTGAATTATACGCTCTTCAAGTTCAGCATCATTTGCACCCACTGGCATCTACATCAAGGGTAACAACATTGAAATGACACTACCTTAAGCAATGGGACACATATACAAGTATTGACCAGAAAAAACTTGCAAATAGCATAACAAGAGTACAAACATGCTGTAACTCAAAATCTCCCAGAGTTGGATGATGAAATATGGTAGCATTTCTAGACGTATTAAAACTAAAGTTTCTCTCCCGCTCTACAGCCTCAAGCAATTCCTGGCTGCCAAAGTGAGCAAAATCATAAATTATGTTGGACTAAAGGTACGAGGTAAATAAAGAAAACAAAGAAGACATGGAATTGGAGGCAAACCTGGTAGGATCCTTCAGACTGATAGCTTGCCAACACATGGGACACTGGGAACTTCTCTGACACCTACAAGATTGAAATAATATTCGAAACTCATATCAAATATCTGTTTCAAATGGTGTTGAACATCTAGCATTGCAATTAGATTTTGGGTAGATTCTCTTCTAACAGCAAAAAGATATAAAAGGTAAGTTATAACTAGTGATGGGTCTGAACTCACATTAGAAAAATAGGAAAGCAACACTCTGATAGATTGAATCATCATTAGCCAAAGAATATTAAAAGGAAAACTCTACCAAAATCAGGAAATCCAAAATTGACAATATCAAGAGCAAGGCTCACACTTTTCCGCATTATTAACAGTGTCACGTAGCATGAGAAAGATTTAACTTAGATTTCGCATCATAACGAGATTGAAGATGAAGTAAATTTGAATGTTTTCAAGTGAAAAATAGTCACATGCAAGCATTCCTAACACATGCCCAACAATGGACGAGTAGAAATGGATCATAAGTTGGTTTTAAATTTATGTTTTCTTAGTAATCTCAATAGAAAACCAACACTTTTTAATTTAAATCCATACTTAACAGTTAAGCAACCATCAACATGAGAAACATATAAATATTAATTTTACAATACCACACCTACATCCAACCAAAGATCCTAGCAACAGATATCCTCACCAATTTCCCGTCAAACTAGCATGAGTTCCCACGTAAAACAATTTATACATTCAAGGATCTTGAAACTACGTGATTCCATTTTGTTTATTTAGCATGCATACCCATTGGGCAATCTAGCATCTTTTGGGACATTCAAAGCTACCTTTGTTCATAAAACTTATAAAATAGACATTTACTTCTATTTGGAATCAAATTTGATTAATATCTATCCTTGAATGAAAAAGTGGGGCTTTCATTAAATTCAAGGATGCTGAAGTGATGATGAAAGCATCAAACACATCTTGGACAAGTTCAAAAGATTATTAGGGACAAAAATACAGACTTCCCTTGTTTTTATCCAAACTCTAGTCAAGTATTGAGCATATTTAATAAAAAATTCACCTATATAATATCAACCAGCGTAAAAATCAATTAAACATTTATCTAAAATGCAATGCACCATATAATCTTAATTGCACGTTCCCATGCCCGTGATTAACAAAGGTTATAGAATGATGAACATCAAACAAGGACACTAGCTTCCAAGAAATGGAAAATAATTTTAGATCCAACAGAGGCTAGTAGATGTCAGTTGGGTACCCACGTTAGCATATTTATTAAACCAGCAATTTGTAAAACTACACTTGCAAGATAATTGCTGACACCCTTGTAGTTTGGCCAAGATATAGCACGGATACAATTGCAAAAAAATTATTCACGTAAAGAGATCCTTACTGTCATTTCAAATCTAACTTGTCATCAATAATTAGCAATTCCAAAAACCAAAACACGGTTATAACCACTCAAAGTCATTCTCTGGTCCTAAATATGCATTAATATACTGACATCATTCATTTGGGTATATTCTTTTAATAAGACATACAAGGATATTACTAAGCATTTGTTTGGTATGAACTAATGAACCCATCAATAAAAACAATAAATCCCTCAAACTGAAATTAAAATAAATACCATTCAAGAATGCACTGAAGGTGGAACTCATGCTTGCAACTAGTCACCTGCATATAAAACAGAAAACACTTTCAAACCTAAGGAAAAATGAATAATTCAAAAGAACACGCCATAAACACTGAATTCTAAAATACCGTTGAAGGTTCACTCTCAGAAAAGGCTTCCAGACATATGCTGCAAGCATCATCACAAGCTTCTTGGATTCCCCCTTCTACAAAAGCTGCAGCCGACGTCAAATGAGCCTCAGACTGCGTTCTCTCATCCATCCTAAGATAAAACACCAAGCCCAAACATTCAGATTCCCAACCAAAAATGAATGAAAACCTAAACAAGTAGTCATTTCACCGAAATTGAGTCCATATAAAATTCATTCATTCAGCGAAAATAAGTAACCGAATTGAAAAAGAATTTACCTATGGAAGGAAAGATGTGGGAGTGTTGAGATGGACTGAGGAACCCTAGATCGGAGCAGAAAATTTTGAGCTGGGAGTCATGGTGATGACTTCTGAGAAAAAGAGAGAGAAAAGGCCAAGCTGGGTATTCTATTCCTGGGAATTGCGACGCGTGGCCAAGCGTGTTGATGATTGAACTATCTGCTCCTTGGCGAGTCTAGTCTTGCTTAAACAATGGCCGAACAACCAAGTCCCACCCAAGGTCTCCTTAAATGAAAATTCCCATAAAAAGGTTTTACAAAGCTAAATACCCATCCTTAAACACAGTCAACTGTTAAATCTATCGATCAATTGTTAAATTTAACTGATAGAATATTTTTTTCCTTTTGAATAAAAACTATAAAATAAATTAAAATATAATATAATATTAATAAATTAATAACACTAAAAAATTAATAAAAATTTTAAAAAGTAGCTAACGGCCACCGTTAACCTATCTAAGTCATCGAAAATGATCACTTAATTTAATTAATGATTGGATCTAGTTGTCTTAATAGCAAATGTGGTTAGATCTGACCGTCAAAAATCTTATAAGAGCAATTAGACTTGACTATCAAAAATTTCGTAAAGACGCTTAAATATGACCACTTTTACTATTGAGAATGATCGACAATGGTTGATTTCAAACATATCAACCATTTTTGACATATTTTAATAATAAAGACGATCAGATCTAATTACTTTCACACTCGACCATTCAGACGACCAAATGTAACAACTAATAAAACTAAGTAATTGTTTTCGATCACTTAATTAGATTAACAGCGACCACCACCATCAATGACATTGTTGACAGTGGTGGTTATTTTTAAAAATTTTTGTTTTATTTTATATTTTTAAATATTTTAAATTAATTTTTAAAATATTTTTATTAAAATATTTTTTTAATTTTTTTTATATTTATTTTAATGTTAATATTACTTATTATTTACGGGGAAATTTTGGTTTTTAATAGAAAATGTTAAAAATCCTGGAAAAAGGGTGGGTATTTACTTTTTAAAACTCTTTGATGGGATTTTGTTATTTAAGAAAACCTTACGTGGGACTTAGTGTTTGGAATAAAATAATTAATATAAAAATGAAACAATCCTGATTGTGCATTTATAACTGCTATTCCACGTTTACGAATAACACACTATTCCTAACTTAACCAAAAAGTATATCTGATAAAGAAATTTTTTTATCCGAAATTTAACTTTAGAATATTTTTCCCTAATAATTGTTATAAATAAATTTTTTATCTAAAAAAAATTTATAAACAAAAGTAAAATTAAAAAATTATTATTTTATCTTCCAAAATTTTTATATAACCTTAAATTAATAAAAATCAATAATAAACTCTTTAAATATTCATATTATATTATTTATTTCTTGAGTGTTAATGATATATAATTAAATGTTTAAGAACAAATTGCTTTTTTTTTAATTTTAGTGGTGTTGATAATGTTTTTCAAGGGCTTTTAGAAATTTGAAAATATTTTGAGGTTTTTAAATTTTTTTTTTTTTTTTAGATCTTAGTATGTCATTTGATAGTTTCAAAAATAATATTACATTCCAAAAAAATTAAATTAAATTCTATAAATTATAAGCATAAATATCGTATTATAAACTATTAAAATTATAATAGTATTTTTAAAATATATGATGAATATGATAAATTCTAGAGAAGCGGTATCACAACTAGGGTTTTCAAAATATTTTAACAATTAATTTATAAATTTTCAAATATTTTTAAGGGTTAAATTATTATACTTAAAACGTTTAAGTTTGATACGAAAAAAAGTTATTTTTTTTAATTTTATTCAAAATTCAAAATCGATAATTGGTAAAATTGCTATTTACCTTTATATAGTTTTTTTTTTTTAAATAAAGTTTGATATTGGGAGTGAAAATGTTATTTATGATAACTAGAAGTAAAAAATGATTTTTAAATCAAATCTTGGGCGAGTAAATATTTTTCAAATTTTTAAATTATTATTCAAAATAATTGTGGATTATTATTTTGTTGATTTACAATTAACACACATATTGTTTTAACAATTAGAGAATGTAAATAATGAAATATGAGTTACTTTATATCGATAAACGATTTTCGAAATTAAAAGGTATATAAATATTCAAAATAGCAATTAGGTCACACCAATGAGTAGATTTTTATATTAAATTATTAATATGGACTAGAATTTCATATTTATTTTTTGTTGTTTTTTTTTTTTTTTTGACATTATAGTGTTATTTTATAAACCTTATATTCTTTTATTGTATTCAAACAATCTTGTAATAAAATATAGTCAATTGCAATAGGATATATCAAGTTATAATATAATACAAATGCGAGGCTTTTAATTGTTGGACTTAATTTTTTACTGTAAAGTATGAATTCAGTAAATTGTATATTCGAAACCGATTCTTTCACTTGGATTAATCTAAAAAACGACTGATATGATTTAATGTTAATTCATTATTTGTACAACATGATTTGTCTCACGCTTTTATTTATGGATTATGCGTCTGTGTTTTGTATATTAAGAGAAAAACAAGAGAAAAAACGATTATTTGCATGTGGTAGTTTTTGACATTTAAGATATATGTGTCCAATCAGTAGTAACCTCCTTTAACCACGACAAAATATCCGAACCATCTACTTAAACACAGAAATCTCATACAACAATACATTTCGTGCTTACAAACACATCATGCAACCTTGCGAGCAACTTGAGCTTGAGAACTTATTACTATGCATCTATTAGGAATTACATAGTCGGTTTAATCTAAGGAAAATATTAAATATTAGTCTTGTTGTAACCTAGACTTACTTAATAACACCAATATTTCTAATCTTTAAAAAAAAAAAAAAATTGTATTATCTTCTTATGTATCCACCATCAAGTTATATATCACATATAATCGACAATATCTGCCAACCAATGGATACACATAACAAAGAAGTTTTCCTCTTTTACTTAAAATTCTTAATTCAAACTTAGTTGCTTTTTATAAGTCATATTCCATATAACAAATCATATATAATTATGGGTTGAGAAGCCAAAATAACAAACACTAAGAATAAATATCGAATAGCAGTAAAGAGTATAAGGTACCAACAACAAATTAAACCTCGTAGAGTCTCACATTGGGAAGAACTAGGGATCCATTCACTCACTACTTTTATTAGTCAACTATGCACATATAGTATGAATCATGTGCTACAATGTATATTTTCCATAAAGCTCATACATTAGCACTATACATATCTTAGTTCAATTGTTATATTGAGAGCCTAACTTGAGT
This sequence comes from Anacardium occidentale, assembly GCA_026122585.1. Classification (NCBI taxonomy): domain Eukaryota; kingdom Viridiplantae; phylum Streptophyta; class Magnoliopsida; order Sapindales; family Anacardiaceae; genus Anacardium; species Anacardium occidentale. The sequence goes on from JAJEJH010000186.1 coordinate 240,193, forward strand.
TCTTAAATATCTCCAAATTTACAGGTATTTATTAATAACTCACATCTAACATTTACAAGTTCTTTGGATGTAGGGAGTTTAAAGCGGTCATTGTCAAATATCTTTATCTATAACCTCATCATAATTAATCATTAAAGCACTATTTCAACTTTAATAATTATTTTCTCAAGAAATATATCTCATCCTCACTTGTTTTCTCAGTGCCAAAGGTGATTGCACGTATGATTGAGCCAATTTATAACTTCTGTGACATTACATTCTTATTGAGCTTATAAACACAATATGTATATAATGAAACACTAGGAATTCAAATATTGAAATCTAAAAGTAAAATAACTTTGAATTTACGGTTTTCAATGTTGTGTCATAAGTACATTATATAAGTTCAACAACTTATCAATTACACTTCACACGACCCAAGATATTTAACATGTGCAAGATATACATCTCTTAGAATAAGTTTGGTTGAAGGATCAACAACCATCTAATACATAAGGATATATTGTACACTCACTCCCATCTATGAGATGATGTCTCTTACAAAATTGTATCTCATGTCAATATTTGGTTCTACTATAAAATTTGGGGTCTTTTGTAAAAGTTATCACAATTTGATTATCACAATGGAAAACTATTGGCCTAACAATGTCATTATGTATACCCAAATTCATTAATAATATTCTTAATTGAATAGTTTCTTGTGTAACAGTTGTATAGGTTATAAACTTGGTCTTTATAGTGGATAAGACTATGCATGTCTCTTTCTTACTAGTCCAAAGATATGGTGTCCTTTCATAGTTTTTATGTATAACCAAAAGTTGATTTGCATTGGTTTAAGTCACATCCCTAATCGGCATCTAAATGGCCGATCAAATGCAAATCTAATCCTTGATAACACAAGTAATAATTAAAAATATTGTTCAGAGTAGCGCTAGATTCAAACCGAATATATTTGAATTCGTTTTTGAGTTCAACTCGAATGAGTCGAAACAAACCGAACGAATTCGAATAGAACACGAACCCGAACTGCAATTTTAAAATTTAGCGAACACAAACTATGCGAACTGAATACGAACACGAACCCGAACTTAAAATAATAATTTTTTAATTATATTTTTTTAATTATTTGTATTAATTATAATTTTTAATAAATATAAAAACGAATTATACGAACCGAATACGAATACAAGCCAAATACGAACTTAGTTAGATGAACCAAATACGAATAATAACTTTGCTATAAAAATATTCGACAAATACGAATACGAATCCGAATACGAATCCGAATCCGAATAGTACGAAACGAGCCCGAACACGAACATGTTACTGTTTACGTTTGGTTCGGCTCGAATTCAACCCTAGTACAGAGTTTTAATATCTTCTTGATAGTCTTTCAATGTTCTTTTCCAAAGTTCAACTAATATCGACTAACTAATAACAACAAAACAAATGTTTCGACATGTATATCACACAATATATATAAGGCTTCCAATAGTATTTGAATAAGGTATTAGATATATTTCACTTTTCCCATCTTGAGTCTTAAGACACGAATCTTGGCTCAATAATTCACCTTTTTGACATAGGAGTCTCAACAGGTTTGTAATTTGCCATATTGAATCATTCAAGAATCTTTTGATTATAATGCTATTATGTCAAAGCAAAACGTTTCTTTAAACAATTCCTCATAATTTTAATACTAAATATGTGAAGAATTAAAAGAATGTACTTTTAAAGCATGGTTCTCTAACCCCACAATTTTCAAATTATCTTCAATATACAGGATTTGAGAAGAAAGAGCCATTATAACTCATTTAAGAGTCGTTAGAATAAGTTTAGATAGACACATGTTTGTGCGCTTCTGTTGCATAGTCGTGCTTTCGTTATTAATTACAGGTTAATGGTTAACTTTTCTATATTATGCCAACCCAATACAAACATGTATATTACACACATAGTTTTAATCTTCGCATGATTTTGTGTTTTCTCTACATGAGTGTGCATATAGGTGTTGACTTCTTGACTTCTCCATGGTTCAGCTTACACTAGATAACTTGGCAATACATCATTACTTTTATGACACAGGATTGTATGCTCAAAAGTTGTATGGTCGTGTATCCTAGTGTTTTATTGTATAATGTCTACAGAACTTAAGACCTCGTATGTTATCTTATATATGACAAGTACGATTGTGTTGCTAAGACACACGTAGTCATAAGTTTGGCTAAATTTGTAAAAATAAACTTTTTTGTCCTTTTTGTCATAGATTGATTCATGCAAGAACAAATTAGATATTTTAATATAGTTTTTCATCACATCAAAACACATAGAGGTCCAACAATAACCCTGCTTGCCATAATTATAATAGGTTAATATGGTTTTATGTCTCTTTCCAACCCGTTTATCTCTCTTACGTTAAGATTGTTTGTTATTATCCTAAAGGCCTTACACAATCTCCTTCCCCTTTTAGGACTTATGCCACTTGTCTTTGAAACCAAAAAACTTCTTAAAATTATACTCTATAATGTATACATGAGCACTTAGTCTAACAGCTTCTAAGTGCTTACCTTCTAGCTCAATATGACTTGTAATATCTCAAAACATTCTTTATTTTATCATTGTGGGTCATATACACCTTCATGTGTTCCTAATTTTCAAGAAAATATCATATTATTGCATGAACCCATTGTTCATTTACTAGGATATGCTTAGCTAACTTCAGCTCCATTTGGACAACTATCTTAGTTTGGAGATTAAAGTTTCTCAAACTTTTCTTTCAAAGTTATCCACATCATGAACGTATTTGAACATTATTGATACTTATATACTAGATCATCATTTATAAAGTTGATCAAGATACTATACGTAGTGGAGTCTTTCTTCTTCTATATGTGATATGTGTCCATATCATGTTTGTGTAAGACATTATTTGGGTTTTGCCCTTTAACCAACCTAACCTTTTGAAAAACCTGACCATGTAACATTCAAGGCCTTTTGCTCACTTAAAACATAATGCATTTTTAGATATCATATACTGTAATTATCCTCATTTAATTTCTCTTGTTTGTTCAAATTAACAATAATGTTTATAGATGTCTTGGTTTTTAAGATTACAAAGATATATCAAACACAACAACAACTAATGTAGATATATATACATATCTATTGTCATAATTGTGCATTAAACTTTAAAATATCTCGCATAAGTTACAGAATCGACAATTCACTATGTTCTTAATCATCTTCCATAATTCAAATGTTTGATATTTTAACTTTAATTCAACTGCACCAATATTAATTTTGGATGAGAATTTCATTAAATTCCACTAATATTAGAATTTCCATAAATAGCATAAGAAACAAACAATCAAATTAAAAATTTGTTCAATGTAAATATAATACATTATCATCCACTACATATAATACTTTTAATAAATGAAATTATATATACACATGATATTCAATCATTTAAATAATGACTAAGACATATAAAGAACAACCTTTATATTAGGACTCGTAATTGTTAAAGTAAAACATTCTATAAATTAACAGATCTTCATATCTATGACTTATTCTCTAATCAATAGTAAAAAAAAAATACTAGTTCATCATTCTATATAATTCTTAGAGTCATTTTATCCATGATAAAATTTTTGAATGGTTTACGATGACCCATATGACAAAGTTATGGATTTTCTCATAGTCCTTTCTAGGCTTCACTTTTTAGCAAATTGTAATCCCTCCATAAAATCACAAAAAAACTTTATGTTATTGTCCCGAACAAGATAATGTATTATGGAGGTCAATGGTCATGCATGGACTTAACTAGATTAGTTATCATCTCTTTATTAGTTAAAAGTATGTTACTTTCTATTAATTCTAGAAACCCATCATACATATTTCTAAATGCGAGACTAGGTTGTTAGATGGTCTTATTTTATGTTTCAAGTAATGATCCTTAGTCAACATATTAATCCTATACATGAAAATGAAAAAAAAAAATACTCGTGCATAACAAATTAATTCGTAATGCATAATTGAAACATGCATTTGGAAACATCATTATGAGATTACATAAGTCGAAAAGAGGTTACACTTGCTCAAAAGCACTTTAAGACACACTAGATCTGAGTCCAAATGTTGGTCCAAGCTTTAACATGTTGTCAAGAGCAAACAGAGGCCTTTCATACGCTTTCACACATCAAAAAATGTTTCACATGTCGAAACAATGTCATCATGCATTAGTACATATCGAAACAGTGCATCATACTTTGTAACAAAGCTTCAAATATTGTTATGAGCCAATGACATGCTAGTACGGTTCTTCATTGGTGACATGTCAAGAAAAGGTTGACTGTTAACCAACCATTAACCTACAATCATTGATCATTGACTAGTCAATGGATCTAGAAGGTTTGATAGGTTTGGATCACCCAATTGATCGATTAGGTTGATTCATTGACCAACTAGTTTGGGTATTCTATGGACCAAACATGCTAAGTAATTGATTTTTCCTAACCTGATTACAATCTAACTGTGCCAAAAAAACCCTAATTTTTTCATCATTCAATTCACTAATGCTAGTAATCAATCGAGTTAAAAAGGATAGGGATTTTGATCAACCCAAGGCAACGATCTCAACCATGCCACTTTTTAATGCCAACATCGTCAAAACCCAATGAAATCACTAAAAAACCAAGTTTTTCATTGATTCCAACGGAATTTTGATGCAATTTCACAAACAAATTATCAAAGTAATATTTAGGCAAACATCCTAACATGTTTCTATGTCTAATTTCATGCAATTTAATCAAATTTATTTTGGACCTAAAATATGAATTTAGTCCAATTTTGAATCAAATTGTCATAATTCAATTTGTTTTAATTTTACAGAATTATAATAAATAATAACCCTAGGCTTTGACACCAATGTTGGATTTAATTTTTTAATTCTGTAAATTATGAATTCAATTAATTGCGTACTCAAAAACAATTTCTTCACTTGGATTGATATGAAAAACGATTGATTGATCCAATTTCAATTATTTTTACAACATGTTTTGTTTCGCACTTTTGTTTCTGGATTCTGGATATACGTTTTGAATACAAAGGGAGAAACGAGAGGAAAAACCATTATTGAGTGATTTTCAGCATTTATATATATATACGTGGTTATCAACTCGAAATCTCTTTCAACCTCCAATAACAATTGTCACATGAGTTAGGTTGACTCATCATAGGTGGACTCAAAACTCAATATTAATTGATTAAATTTTAGTTAATTTTGTTTTGATTTAAGTTAATTTTTTTTAGTTTTTATGAATTTTAAGATGCAAGATTGCTATAAATTGAAATAACTAATTAAGACATGTTAAGTGGGTCTAATTTAAAGTATATTTCTATTTTGATAAGCTTTATTAAACTTTATTATTTTAGATTAAAAAATTGAACATAATTAATCTCAAATATATCTTTTTATTTTATTTTATTTCTGTTTCTAAACCCGTGATACAAATATTAATATAATTTTTGTTTTATGATCTCAAAGAAAATATATAAAGAAAAATTAAAATATTTGTTAATTTTTTCTCTTTTTTTAATTTTCTCCTCAAATAAAAAATTATATTAAATGACACTATTTAAAGATAAGAATTGAAAATTTATACATTTTATTTTTTCTATAAGCCAATGTAATTTTCCCACATTTAACTTTTCTTCTTATATATATATAAAAGAAAAAAATCCTTAAACCTAATTATGTGAACAATTTTGTTGTTCAATCATCTCCATATTCGTGTTGTAAAATCTCAAATCTTAATTTTTGTCTCTATTTAATAACCATAACAATCAAATTCTTCAAATCTATTTTTTTTAATGATTTTTTTTTGGAATTTAATATTTTTTCTCGCACAAATATGAATTCCTTTTAAGTTTATAATATGTTGTTCTTTATCATACTAAAATACGAAATATTAATACAACTAAAAGTAAGAATCCATACGCATCCCAATAAAATGGGTTATATTTTTCTAACTAGGTTGATACCAAAGTGATATAAAAGCCTAGGCATGGACCAAAGAGTGGAGTAAATGGAAAATCTCATTCTCGTACTTGCAATCCAATCGTGCTCAAATAATTTTACAGGGTTTGCCTCAAATTATCGACTGTCCTTGGAAGGATACAATGTGGTATTAGGAACGCCATGGTTGTAAACCTTGGGGCCAATTAATTGATATTTCTCAAAGCATCTAATGAGGTTCACGGTCAAGGGAAAAGAACTTATTTTGCAAGGTTTTGTCATCCCTAAAGACAAAGTAGTGGGCACTTATCAGATGGAGCACATAACAAAAAAGAAAGAAAATAGGAATTCTCCTACAGCTCTTAGATAGACCTACTAATTCACTCAAAGAATCTGTAGTCCATCCCTAAAGTAAATTTCTTCTAAAAAATTTTCAAAAGGTGTTAGCTGAGCCAACCAAACTTCCTCCTCCATGCATGCAAGACCACAAGATTCCAATGAAGCAGGGAAAACCAGTCTCATCGTTATCTGTATTTTTAAAAACCAAAAATTGAAAAGATTGTTGCTAAATTATTGAAGGCAGGGGTTATAAGACAAAGCAACAACCCTGATTCTTCTCCAGTTATTCTAGTAAGGAAGCAAGATAGTTCATAGAAAATGTGTATGGATTACCATAAGTTCCCTATTCCCATCATTGACCAGTTATTCGACGAACTACGTGAAGAAGAATTTTTCACCAAGCTAGATTTGCGTTTCGGTTACCTCCAAATAAGAGTTCATCTGCAAGACATTGAGAAGATAACATTACACATTATAGCTATTACGAACTGCGGGTAATGCTTTTTGGGCTTCTTAATGCTCCTTCAACATTATAGCCTCTTATGAATAAGGTATTCAAGAGTTACATAAAAAATTGTTTTTGTTTTTTTGATGATATCCTTATTTATATTAGAACTTGGACTGACCATATGAAACATCTAGAAATTGTTTTTTCTATTTTACAAGATCATGAACTATTTGTGAAAATAGAAAATTGTCAATTTGGCTAAAAAGAAGTTAAAGTAATTAGGCCACGTGATTTCTAATTATAGAGTGACTGTTGATCTTGAAAAACTTGAAGGTCTGTTGGCCGAAACCAAATTCTCCCAAGGCTATGAAGGGGTTCCCTAGGCTGTGTGGGTATTACAGAGAATTTATTCAGAATTTTGGAAAGATAGTTGATCCTTTAAAGATAGTTGACCAAAGAGTGGAGCAATTGGAAAATATGGTGAAATCCTTGTCAGGAGAACAAAAAGAAATCATTACCCAATTGAATAATTTATTTTCTCAACTAAATGCTCGACTGGATCACATTGTTAGTCAATTGGCGAAGGAAGTTAGAGAGAATTCCTCAGCACATGCATGGTCTTTTAGGCAGCCTAATAATGGTAACAATGGTTCTTCGTTCCCCCAAATTGGAATTCTCATGTTTCAATGACATTGAGGATCTTACAAGATAGTTATGTTATACAGAGTAATTCTTTGCGTTTTATGACAGTTCAAAATCAAAAAGAGTCTCATTAGCTTCTTTTAACTTGGAAGACGGCGTGCAATTATAGTAAAAGCTCTTAAAGCAAGAAATTCAAACCATTAGGTGGGAAGAATTCAAAGATAGACTCTATTCATGCTATCCTAATCAATTTCTTGATTTCTTTGGCGAGTTCACTAAGTTGCGACAATAAGGATTAGTGCAAGACCATCAAGCGTAATTCAAAAAGTTCCTAGCTAAAGTGGTACAATTACCCCAAATAAAGCAAATTAGCTATTTTGTGAGTTGGTTACGAGACTCTATTCAGATCAACATGCAAGCTAGTCGTCCTACAACATTGTCTTTTGTAATCGGGTTGGCTAGATTGTACTAAGCTAGAGATACGAATCAAAAGAGGCCTACAGATTCCATTAGTCGAGTTGTTGCCCTGACCCCTCAATCGTTTATGCCACAGACTACTAAGTGATCGTCGAACAATGTCAAAATAATCTTTTGGGAAGAACTTACTTAAAGAAAAGAAGAGAATGGGGCTCTCTTTTAGGTGTAATAGAAATTTTATGTCTAGGCATAAATGTAAGAAGTTATTTTGTATTAAAGTCGTACGGGAAGAAAGCGATGAGAATGTTGATATGGAAATTGAAGAAGGGTCCAAAAATGTAAGGACATCAGCTATATCTTTGGATACCATTTTAGGTATTGACGTGCCTGGAACAATGAGCAGCAAAAGAAAGATAGTTCACATAATTGCTACCGTTTTAGTGGATTCTAGAAGAACCTACAATTTTGTGAGCAAAGAATTTACAAAACGAGCAGGCTTACAATTGATACAAGACGAGAGATTAAAAGTAGTCATTGCTTCAGGTAAGAGACTGGAAAACCCAGGAAAATGTAATCATGTTCAAATAATTTCACAAGGTTTGCCTTAAATTATCGACTTTTATATACAGGCCTTAGAAGTATGTGATGTGGTATTGGGAACTCAATGGTTGCAAACCTTGGCGCTCTTTAAGTAGGATTTCTCAAAGCTTCTAAAGAGGTTCACAATCAAGGGAATAGAATTTATTTTACGAGGTTATGTTATTCTTGAAGACAAAGTAATGGGCACTTATTAGCTTTTAGGTAAACGTTCTAATTCACTTGAAGAATCTACCGTCCATCCTTAAATTAAATCCTTCCTAAACAAATTTAAAAAGGTGTTAGCTGAGCCAATTAGACTTCCTCCTCCACACATGCAAGACCACAGGATTCCAATGGAACATGAAAAACCAGTCTTGGTCAAACCTTTCCAAGTCATCAAGACACAGAAAACAATATTGTTTCACTTTAATCAAAATATTTGAAGAAAGTTTAAACCTACTAAAGTTGCCTCTTATGCAAACAACACAAACAAGAATGATAAGAATAAATTCATGCAATGCTCGCAAATAAAGTCCAAGCTTTTCATCCCCAATGCATGACATTTCTAAGAGCTCTAGTTTATCAAATGACTCCATAACAAGCTCAAAACTCAAGGTGGAAGCCTAACCAAGCTACCTAGAACGAAGGCGAAGCAAAAACAAAGGTAAAAAAATCTGTTTTTCTTGCCCGACGTTACAACGTGCTCACGCACCTTTATGCGCATGCTTGTGCGTGCTAGTTGCAGTGCCTTGCTTCTGTTTTGCTCAACCCATACACGTCGCAGCACTTTGGAATCCCACTGCAGTGCCTAGGCACTGTCTCAAGCGCAAATTTTATGCCTTTTCAAGGCATTCTTGCATGCTTTGGCCTCCAAAGCTTCTCCAATATATATTTGAGATTAGATGAGTTTAATATATTAAGATGCTGTTAGATACAAATCCATTTTATTATGAATGAAATAAATATAATAATGAATAAAATATTGAAAAAAATGAAAGCAAATTAATTTAAAAAATGAGAATTGATTTAAAGAGTTTAAAACTTGTAAATTGATATAGAAAAATTAAAATTGAGAGCTCGTATCCAACGTAATCTCTCTCTTAAGATATTAATAAACGATGTTTATAAATATTTTCATTAAGTTTATTCTTTTTTAGATATACAATTTTTTTTTGTTTTAAGTGAGATTATTACAATAAAATTTTGAAAATATTATTCTTATTTTACTTATAAAAATCATATATCATTTAAAAAATAAAATAAGCTAATTAATTTATAAATTCATTTGGAAAAACCCACAGACAGACCTTGTAAATAGGGCTGGATTCAAGTCGAACCGAATGTAAACAGTAACATGTTCGTGTTCGGGCTCGTTCGTACTGTTCGAGTTCGGATTCGTATTCGTGTTCGCCGAATATTTTTAGTTCGGGTTCGTATTCGGTTCGTATTCGTATTCATATTCGTATTCGATTCGTATAATTCGTTTTTATATTTATTAAAAATTATAATTAATACAAATAATTAATAAAATTTAATTTAAAAAATTATTATTTTAAGTTCGGGTTCGTGTTCGTGTTTGGTTCGCATAGTTCGTGTTCGGGCTCGTTCGAACCGAACTTTAAAATTACAGTTCGTGTTCGTGTTCGTGTTCGGGTTCGTTCGGCTCGTTTCGGGTTTATTCGAGCTGAACTCAAAAACGAATCCGAACATATTCAGTTCGAATCCAGCCCTACTTGTAAACATCTGTTAGGCCTTAGGTTATATTTATATGTTGAATTTTTATTAAATCAATCTGATTCGTAAGATTCGTCAATTAATAGATCTTAACATGATCGAATACGAAAACCCGATTAACCACATCAATGCTAGTAGTATATTACTCATGGCGGCATCTATCTAAACACATTCAAAATTATTCAAAAAGATAGTACTCAAATATGCTCAAATAAATGATATGACACTGCCCAATGCGAGCAATTTGTTTAAAACGAATATGGTAAGCTCAACTGGGTTTAGATTTGTGTTTCGTCAAAGTGAGTTGAATTTTGACCGTCCACGTGTTGGCCTCCACCATCAGCATCCACTTTCTATCTAGTGATGTTTTCTATTAAACAATTTCTTTTTTGGGTTGAGGTGGGTTTCTGGGACCGACCACACTTTCGTTCGTATGCGCCAAAGCCTCTCTCCATTTACGGGAAAGTGTGGAATAATAATGGCATTTTAAAATTCCTTCTTTTGCATGTTAAGGACAGTTTAGGAGACCTTAAAAAATTTGCTTTAAATCATGAAAAAATTAAATTAGTAAGGAAAATCCCTCGAGTTTGGCCGGGGGAATCATTTCCTTGTTCTTGCTCCGAGATTCCTCTGTGTCGTTACATCTTCCAATTCTATTCTCCATTATTGACATTATCCCACTTCTTGTCTTTCTGACTTTGCCATGGGGACTCTTTTCAGGCAGTTTTCACCGCCTTCCGCTGCTATACCATACCAATTGAATCATTCGGCAACACCTTCATATTTTCCTATTCAAACGGCCCACAGCAAACCTTCAGGAAAAATGGTTAATCACAGAATCAAAACTAGCAAGTTTGGTAATTTTCTTGAGCTTATACCCGAGAGCAAACCTGAGTTGCTGGACTTTGATCTCGCCTGGATCAACCCATCTGACCGCTATCGCTTCGACGTCGTCGTCATCGGCACCGGACCGGCTGGCCTGCGTCTGGCTGAGCAAGTCTCAAGTCATGGAATCAAGGTATGTTGCGTTGATTCTTCACCGCTTTCTGTGTGGACTAACAATTATGGAGTTTGGGTTGATGAGTTTGAAAGCATAGGACTCGAAGATTGTTTGGATAAAACTTGGGCCATGACTTGTGTCTATATAAATGATCATAAAACCAAGTACTTGGACAGGCCTTACGGACGTGTTGGTAGAAATAAACTCAAGTTGAAGATGATGGAGAATTGTGTCAAAAATGGGGTTAAATTCCACAAGGCTAAGGTTTGGGAAGTGAATCATCAAGAGTTTGAAACTTCAGTTATTTGTGATGATGGAAAAGACTTTAAAGCAAGTCTGGTTGTTGATGCAAGTGGTTTTACAAGCCCTTTTATTGAATATAACAAGCATAGAAATCATGGATATCAGATTGCTCATGGAATTTTAGCTGAAGTGGAGAGTCATCCTTTCGATTTAGACAAGATGGTTTTAATGGATTGGAGAGATACCCATTTGGGGAATGAGCCAGAATTAAGAGCTAACAATAAAAAACTCCCTACTTTTCTCTATGCCATGCCATTTGATTCAAACTCAATATTTTTGGAAGAAACGTCATTAGTGAGCAGGCCAGTGTTATCATACATGGAGATAAACAGAAGAATGGTTGCCAGGCTTAGACATCTTGGAATCAGAGTGAAAAGAGTGATCGAAGATGAAAAATGTTTGATCCCAATGGGGGGTCCTTTGCCCACAATGCCTCAAAATGTGATGGCAATAGGTGGAACTTCTGGGTTGGTTCATCCTTCCACTGGGTACCAGGTGGCTCGGACTCTGGCTCTAGCCCCTACCGTGGCTAGTGCAATAGCAGAGTGCCTCGGCTCCACCCGGATGGTCAGAGGCCGGCCACTTTATCGCAGAGTTTGGAATGAGTTGTGGCCAATGGAAAGGAAAAGTAGCAGAGAATTTTATTCTTTTGGTATGGAGACATTGTTGAAGCTCGATCTAAACGGGACTAGAAACTTCTTTAATGCATTTTTTGATTTGGATCCTTATTACTGGCAGGGGTTTCTGTCCTCAAGGTTATCTTTTAGAGAGCTGATTTGCTTGAGCTTGTCTTTGTTTGAACGTGCCTCAAATTATTCCAGGTTCGATATTGTTACCAAGTGTCCTATGCCTCTAGTTAAAATGATGGGCAATTTGGCACTTGAAGCCATTTGAAGAGTGCAGGTTGTAGCTCTGATTTTGTTGAGCAACCGTGCTTCTTGCCTTTACGAATTCATGTTGATCAACTATAAACTCGCTTAAATAAATATTGATACTCGTTGTTTAAGTATTTAAAGAATCCAAAACTTCTTTAGAACATTGACGTTGTATGTATATCCAATCAACGCTCGCTATCATAAGTAGGCTGTTGTAACATCAATAAGTCATATACAAGGGAAACAAATTAGGAGAGGGCTCAAATAAGGATTTGTACTTTGCAAGAAAGGACTCAAATAACATAAGCGTGGGCCCAAATCTAGAAAAGGAAAGAAATCAAAAGAGTAGTATGTGTAAAAGAGTTATTTATGCCCTAAGGGACATCTTGAGTTGTAACAGGGGAGGCTTCCCAAGTGGTATAACCCAATAAGTCTTAGGGTTGAATCCCCTTGGCACTGGTTTTTCTGCCTAGTGTGGTTTGTAATTGGATTAGGTCGAAAGATGTGAAACCTAAATTTGAAGGGTTTAGACTTAAGTAGGTTTTTCGTTCAAAAGAAAAAATATATATATTTCTCCCTTCAAGGCATATTACTACTAGTAGCCCATAAAAAGGATGATCTCTTCGATTAAAAAGAACTTTTAAAGGCAAAACAAACTATAAATAATATTTTCTCTCTTTGTTTGAGTCAAGACCAAACTCTGAGTCTACCACTTAAATGAATATATATATAATTACAAATTTAAAGCGGCAATAAATAAAAATTTTGTATATGTAACATGTTATTAATTAACAAAATTACCGTAAGCTAATATTAGCTAGTACATCTTGTAGTCTTCACATTGGTGGCTTCCTACATCTAGTTAACCATGTTAGATTCCAAGCTGTTCAATGACTATATATCCTCATATCCCCGTTTTTTTTTTTTTCATAAAACTTTTCTAACCACATTTTGATATAGTCTAGGTTGTTTAACATTTAAATTCTCTTCCTGGGATGCCCTTTTCATCGCTATTCTTTGGGTCTTTAATGGGTCAATCTCTAACTCATTTCACTTACCATTGCTCTTCCTATCAAAATAGACCTAGTCCTTAAGGTAACTCCTTGTAATCAACAAGATGTGGCAAAATAGTTCTATATTGCATCCTCTAAATGGATTGTGTGACCATTGTACCAAAACTTAGGGTTTTTTCTAAGACTCAATGTAACATAAATTCAGAGACCATATTAGTCACTAGAACAATGACAAATTTTTTATTTGTGACTATAGGATGGTAGGTCATGGATTGTAGTAGGCATGTATCGTTAAAATGGCGTTAAACATGAAACACAAAATATTATATGTGTCTTGCTATGTAATGGGAGTTGAATAGTGTATGCAACAAGTCACACCATCTTGATTACAGGACAAGGTCCAAATTATTGTTGGCCAAGTTTGTTATTAGCTTGTTTAGCCATTGTAGTTTGTCGATAAGTTTGTAACATCACTAAGACTAGACCCTTTAGTGTAAAAGAAATGGCAATCCTTTTTCTGGTCAACCATTTATTTCATGCATTATTGTCTATTATGCTTGGTGAAGATGCAATTTAAGTCAACAAAAAAAGTTCATTGTGAGAAGAAAGAAATCCATTCGTAGTTTAAAAAGTTGAGGTTTTATAGGCATAAGGTAGAATTATTGATAACACTTGTCTATGTATGGCTTGAAAGGGACTTACGTCAATATCAAACTGAAAGATGGTGCTATAATGGTACTTAGCCCATAATTTAGACCATTTCTTAGGTTCATCAATTGTGAACGCTCAAAGGTTTTGTTCAAGGAACTTATCCAATACTTTAGACTACTCATCAATTTGTGGGTCATAGGTTGAGCTCATTCACAATTGCATGCTTGAAAACTTGAATAATTTATTCCAAAATTAACTAGTGCAAATAAGATCTTGATCAAATACTATTTAGTAAGGTAACTCATGTAGACAGACCACCAATGACTAAAAAAGCACAACTATCTATTTAATAGTATTATGTGCAAGTAAGGCCCTAAAGTGCATTGCTTTACTCAAATGATCAACCACTTTAAATATCATGGTGAAACCATGAGAATTTGGGTTAGTCAATGATGAAATATAGTACCACATCTTCCCAAACCTTTTATGAAACCTCTATTGGTTGTTTAAGATAATAAAGGGTAGTCGTAAAGTACTTGATTACTCGGCATATCTTGATAATCTAATTTACTATATTGGAATCTAACTCTAACATCTTAACAATGTCATGTGTATTGAAAGAATGTGTGGCCCCTAAATTAAACTAAAACATATCAAGGGTTAATGGAAGAGTTGTTGACTCATTACTGCTAATGGGTTGACCTTTGCTAATATTACAAACTCTGAAATTGACATTTTTTACTATTTACTTGATGTGGCTAAGGTTACTCCATAGTTTCTTATTAGATGGCCTAAACGTTTACACTTGAAATAAACTTTATTTCACACCATACATTTTTTTGTATTGTCTTTCATATTTCTAATAGATAGGAGCATCATTTTGTTAAGGCAGGTGTCTTATAATTATGTGTCTATCGTACCTGAAGCATAATAGACATATGGTTGCATATAACATTAGTTATATGTGTGATTGACTATAGTATAAGTGGGATGTTGTTAGAATATGTGCTTTATATCCATATGTTTGTTGTATAGTGGTTATATTATTTATGTGTTACTATAATTCATAATCACATTTTGATATTAATAATATGAGATATTTCAAGTATATCATTATTTGATAAATATAACATATCCTTAGTATTGTAGAATCAAGATGATAGAAAAAAATGACTCATTGGTGGCTGTACTAGAATAGTTTATAATCCTAACATCATTATGAATGTTAGATATGAGTGATAATACGTAATATCTCAATGTTAGAATGGTCTTTTTAGGTCCTGAATTGGGGTTAAAAAAAATATTTCAATTAGAGATCGGCCTCAGTGAGTTAGGAGAGTATAATAGTTTTTTTGAAAGCTTTATATATAGCTTGTGGAATAAGCACGACTGTGCGTCTCTGGACACACGCTCGTGTGTCCCTTTCCCTTCATGCATGCCCATACATCTTGTTCCTATTTTAGCTAGTTTTCTTACCCATTTTCTCTTCCTTTCTCTCCAACTAACCTTAACCAAATTGAGAGAGAGATTAGCCAGTTTTTAGTAGTCAATCTAGCTAAGATTCAGCCAAAGATAGAGAGATTGAAGCTATTAGTGACTTTAGGTAAGTATCTTCTTACCTCCTTCCTTGTTTCCATAGTTTATATTTCCTTGGATGAATTCAATCAGCCATAAGAGCATGTTTCTAGTTTAAATAAAATGATAATAAGATGATAATGATGAAATATAAGAGAAATTTGGAGATAGAAGCGTGTTTAATTCCCTTGATATATATGTGTTTGTGTTTAAGGGTTTAGAAACATGTTAGGCTTTATTTGGTTGTGATTGATAGGGAAAATGTGTTTATAGTAGTGTATTTTGTATGAATATATGTTAAAATAAGTTTAATTGAGGTTTGATGAAGATTTGGGTTGAGATTGGATATGATTCTGCATGTATCAGCCATGATTATCAAAATAGAGTAGGATGCACACCTGTGCACCCGATAGACACACACTTGTGTAGTCTTATTTCAACAAGGTCATGGTCGTGTATGTGAGTCGTACACGACTATAGTTGTGAAGGGTCACAACCATATAGGTTAGAGTTATAGTCATGCGTTAGCAGAAGAGAAGAATAAACAGAATTTTAGAAGCTAGCACAATTAGGTTACATGATTGACACATAACTCGTGCACCTTTATGCACGCTAGTGCATCCGATAATGCATGCCCATACATCTGATAGTACACGCTCGTGTGCTTAGTGAAAATTAGAGATTTCCTTCTCATTTAGCAGAATATCAGTAAGAAGGGAATATATTATCTATTCTAAGCGAAGTAGGCAAAGAAACAACAAATTAAAACTATGAATAAGTAGAAAGAGACATAGAAAATTACAGTAGAAAACCCTTCAAATCAAAGAGTAGAGAATAATAAGATAAAATATTTTTATAGAATCAATAGACTCGAGCTCATATAAGTAAGATAACTTAATAGTAGTCTAGAAATAACCAAAATAACTAGCGTAATACGATCATAAAACATATGAAAACAGGAAAAATAATTAGAGAAACAATAAAGAAATATACATAATAGAAATCAGTAAATATTCAATAGAACGCAGAATACCTTACCCATAACTTATTAACAAGCTTAATAAGTTATAGAAACAGTAACTTTAATAAGATACACATAGAACATAACTACAACAATTATTTAGTTGAATACAATATATTCAGAAAAGAAGAAGACTAAAATATCATGCATGATATATATTCCACGACATGACATACCAATTCAGTGTTTTCAGAAAGGGATCAAATGATCCACATACATATGTTTTCAAAGTAAAAAGTCGATGATTTGAATATCATTTTAGCAGTGAATACAATAAGACATCTATGAGTTTTATACCCGCTAAAGAGGGAGCTAGCACTACATTTATATGTGCCAGTGTGCATCTATACACCCACTAGAGAGGGAGCTAACATCAAATATGCTAGTATGCAGTTATACGCCCATTAGACAGTGAGTTAACATCAGTGCATATTAGTATACATATGTTGATGTACATCAGTTATCTGATTTCAGCTTACTGTTCTAATGTCAAGAAGTTAATGACTCATATGGTTGAGTGCTGAATCCCTATATTCATTAACTTACACAGCACTGTAAGTATCTTGAGATACATAAAGATTTTTAGATATAGTTTTATACAACTTTTCAATATTTTAGGATTTTTGGATCCCAACAATATTTTCAGAAAACTAGTTTTTAGAAAGATATTTTTAATAAACAAGTTTAAGGGTCCAGTTATGATTTTCAATATCATTAGACATGATTTTAGCATACTTCATATCATGTCATATATAACATAAAAACAAGTTGAACAAAGAAACTATAATGTATATTAGTAAAATGATAAAAAAAAACTATTAGATAAATTGCCAACTAACAATATAGTCAGAGTATAAAATGTCAGAAATATAAGTACGTAAAAAATACCATCTACATAACAGAATGAGTAAGTTTACAAAATAAGCCATAACAGAACACTAGATGGGAAATAGAACAATTATAAATTAGAATATAAACAGCAAGATAAGAGAGAAGTAAATCATGTACTATAAACAAAAAATAATGAAAACTAGTTGCATGATACACGTCGTAAGCAGAAATCTAAAAAAATTCAATTAAGCTCTTCAAAGAACTCAAGAGTACTATAGATCTTAAAAATCAGATAAGAAAATAGAATAATGAATATCAGAAAAAAGAAGAGAACTAAGTGAGCTAGTTTCAACTAGATTTGTTCTCATGCTAAAACGTATATTTATACTCATACACATACATTTAACGAGATTTGAAGCAAAACATAAGCAGTAAGATAAACAAAAACAGAAGAGGAAGTTTACTTAACCAGTTAAGGACCAAGTTAAGTCTATCAGTTCAATAATAAGACTAGTCATAGGCAAAAAATTTAAAATATTTAAATTTTAAAAAAATAAAAAGGTAACCACCACCCCTTACTGGTGGCCCTGATTGACAGAGGCGACTAATTTTGGCATCTGGCAATCTTTGCCAACAACTATAGCCAAAAACAATTGGCAAGGTTAAGACTGATTATTCTCAATCGTTTTCTATCTCTTTACAAATAAAGGTGATTAGATATGACTGTCTCCTTTAAAATAAAAAACGATCGATCTGGTCATCCGCACTAAATGAGGTGGCCAAATTAGGTGGTCGTTTTCTACCATATATTCTATTATTGGTGCCTACTGTTGTTGACACTGATAATGATGACTACTTTTAATTTTAATATATTTTTAAAATGTTTTTATATTTTTTAATATTTAAATAATATTTATATTTTTTATAAAATTTATTTTATTATTTTATAATTTTTTATTAAAAATTATTAAAATACCTTTTCAACTATCAAAATTTAATTGTTAACTATTAAATTTAATTGTATATTTTGGTTTTTAAAAATTAAGATATGATAATTTATTTTTGACTGAAATTTTAGGTGAAAATATTGGCTTTTTTAATTATTAACCTGAATATAATATTTTTATATATTAAAATAATATTTGATAAATTTTATATTGAAAGAGAAGTGAGTTCGGTAATGTAAACTGAAATTAAATGACAAGTAAAAATAAACCTTGGACTTGTCAAAGCCAGCCTCTCAACCAAACCATCGCTACTTTCCTCTGATTAGCTTGTTTTCAATCAATTATTAAAACTCTGAACTGAATCCCAAAGTCGAACCAATGAGGCCGATAAGGCTTCCAGAACCCCCAAGTCCCACCCGCGGCGTGCCCGAGATCTTTTCCGGCGGTGCTTACTCGGTCATTAGACGGGCTGTTGTTATCGGAAACGGCTTTTCCGGTTCGGAGAATCAGTCCCTCGGGTTGGTTCGCGCTCTTGGTCTATCTGATAAGCTCGTTTTATATGTAAGTTTATTGTTAGATCTGAAAGCTATTGTAATTTGTTATTTATATGCTTTAAATTTGTGGTTCAGTGACCAAATATCTTTAAATTAAAAAAGTGAGGGTTAAAATATTGCAAAAAAAAATTAACGGTTAAGCTGTTGAGTACTTAATTGGGTGACCTTCAATGTAGAGAAAACAATATGGACTTTAGTGGTGGATGATAACATAGTGAGAATGTTTTCTGTTAGGTTGTTGATGTTTAGCCTTTTGAAAATGGTATTATACTTCAAGAGTTTGAAAACTTCTGGAGACCCAAGTTTCTAGAACGTGTGTTGCCTTATTTTGTGATAGTCAGCTATGAAGCTGTATTTAGGTAAGAGTAACCGTGGCCTGAATGAGAGGTGGCTACTGTTGTGGACTTAGTTTTTAAAGGACATTACTTGTGTCTTACTTAGCACTTAGACTTTTAATAAGAGGCTTTAATGCAACAACTGAGCAAAATCTCATGATTGATTCATAAGGAGGATTGCTGGTTGATGGGGGAAGTAGTTTTCAAATTTTTGAAAGGCCTCTTGGCCAAACGTACAGCTCTGAGCTCAGTTTTCTAACACATTAGTTCCTTTATGGTTCCTCTTTTAGTACTGATGATGAGGCTTGAGAAGCTATAAGGGGATATTTATTGATATGGAATGAATGTTGAGTCAAGTGTATAGAACCTTTTAAAGTGGTATGAACTTAAGTAATATGACTGAAAGGATGAGAAGAAAGACCTCTGTCCCCTTATAGAATTAACCATTTACATGCCTTTAATTACAAATATAATCAATTTGTCTTTTTTCAACCTTTAAATGTCATATTCCCTCATGATTGACTCTTTCTACTCCTCAAAACTGTTCATTCACCAGATTTAATGTTTCCTGATCAATCAAGATGTCTTTAGTTAGCATTTTTACTGTGCTTCTTCTGTATTTTAACATGGACGTAGCCTTATTTTCTGTAATATGAAAATTTTGATGTGGGTTTGAATCTGTATAACCTGAATTTTTTGAAATCTTTCTTGAAATATTGCTTGTGTTTCGCCTTGTAAATTCTAATATGATCTTGACTTATATGTAAGAGCTTTGATCAAATTGTGCTTTCCCCCTTTGATTGATAGGAACTCTATTGTTGGTTTTCCTTTTCTAGGTTTTCTTATCCAGTTAGATTGTGATGATGGTTTGACCTAACATTGTTAAAGGATAATTTCAAAAATACAATAGAAATGGCTCTTTTTGAAATGATATGTATGCCAAATTAACAATGATTAAGAATCTTGGCTCTAATCAAGAGATCAGGGATCCTAATCCCTTGAGGTCAATAATATCGCACAGGTATCTAGGCTACTACCTTTTGTTGGAGATTTTAAGTAGCTCTCAGTTTAGAATTTGGTGAACACATTGGAGAGAGCAAAGGAATTATTGGGTACAAAAATAAATTGTTTGTGTTAGAACTTTTCTTGTTTTGCTTCTTGTAATTTATTAAAGGTTGCTGCTAGTAGACATAGCCACTATTTTGTAGGCTAGAATCTTTTAATTCAGTTGCCTTAATTTCTTTTCATAGCTGCAGTTAATTAATTTTTTCTGAGCTTTCTTATGCCTAATACTTCATAATCTGCAGCGAGTTACCAGGCCAAGAGGTGGAATAAATGAGTGGCTTCATTGGCTCCCAATTTCTCTTCACAAAATGCTAGATTATGTCATGAGGCAATTTTGTGGTTACTCAAGACTTTTGTTGACATCCCGAAGGGAGAAACTTGTACCTTTACCTTTGGAAAATGGTAGTGCAGGTTTATCATCTGTACTTGAAGCAAACGTGAAGCAGATTGTTACTATTGCCCGTGATACATATGAAAAGTATGCTCTTTTCTAACTATTTATTATTGACACCTTTCTATTTTTGCACTACTAATGTGTTAAGATAGACTTTGCTGAAACCAATTTTATGCTCAGCCTAGTGATAACTGTAAAATATTGTTTTTGAATTTATGTTTGGTTACTGGGCTTGATAGCAATAGCTTCATAGCTTCATTTAATCATGTTCAACAATGCTCGCAAACCTGTACACCAAAAAGAAAAAGATATTTCTAATAGATTTTTTTATACACTTTTTTCGTTTTTATTTGTTGGAAAAATGCTCCCAAAGAAACAAAGAATTGAGGATTTCAGGTTCATATAACAAAGTACATACAATTAGTATGGACCTTAAAAGTAAGAAGAAAATGGGTAGGCAATCTGTGAAGCAGTTTTTGAGAATGCAAAATTGTTTTGGACTGTGGAAAACCAACTATTGGCCATTAATTTTCCTTGTGATTGTCCCTAACATATATATATTATACACATTTAGGGTGGGAACCCTCAAACTGTTTGTGCCCCTTCCTACTCTTTTACAATACTATCAAATTTACCCTAGGATATCTATGACATATTTGTTTTAAGGCTGTACGAGTTTAATTTATGAAGCTTCTGCTTTTATTAGCCAAATCTGGCATTTTATCAAGTTAAGATTCTGGAATACGCCTTTACATTCTTGGCCAAGTATGATAATGTTTTTAGTTTTTTTTCCCAGGGATGGCCCTTTACTGGTAGTTGCGTCTGGCAGAGACACCATTTCTGTTGCAAGCTCTATAAAACGTTTAGCATCTGAGAATGTTTTTGTTGTTCAGGTTTGTTACTGGGTCTATTATTTTTCTGTTTTGTGGTTGACCAAGTATGCTACTTCTTGAAAAATTTAAAGTCTGTTTGGTTAAGGATTTGGATGCAATTATTATTATTATTTTTTAATCAGAAAACAAGGGATACAATACAATTTTGAGGAAACACATTTATGACAGCATTTAGGAAACAGGGTCTGGATACAATTTAAAAAACTGTGTAAAGTCTGAAAAAGGAGTGGTTTTCTTTGTTTTCTATTTACTTCTGAAGTATTGAATTAACTGCATCTAATATTAAATATATTGAGAATACAACTCAAATAGTTGGATTTTATCTTAGTCTCTATTTCTTTTTAGATAATTTATTCTAAGTGCTTGAATTTTAAATGTTTATTCAAGAAGATATTGATGCTCACACATAATTAATTAATCAATGCCATTGTTATTTTTTGTTATGCTTGGATTAGGCTGTATCTTATAATTCTAATGTTTTGGATGGGAAAGCAAGTTCATTATTGAATTTTACTTTGTTAATATAACTGATGGGGATCAGGAAGGGAGAATAAGCAAGAAATGGTAGAAATAATAAAAGAATAGAAATGATAAACTTGAGGATAGAAAGAAAGAAAGAGGAGAAGTAATGCAAGAATGGAAATGATAGACTTGAGAGGAGAAGAAGAAAGGGGCGAAGTCCATAGAAAGGAACAAAAGCATCTTTCTTGTCAATTTGTATTGTTTTTTTTTTTCTTTGGTAAATAAAAATTTAAAAATAAAAAAAGGGGCAAACTCAGAATAACTTAGGCGTAGTGAAAAAACCCCTCCCGCGAAAGAGAGCAACAAGCAAAAACAAAAGTAAACCAACCAAATCCTCTTGAGGGTCTCGTTCCTACAAAGATAGAGCTCAAGAAGGGAGGAAGTCATCCAAAATAAACCTATAATGAATCAAACCTAGTCTAACATATCTAGTGTTTACGTACAAAAGATTATATACAAAGCATTGCCTAAACCCATTACAATTTATAGAACACTTAATGATTTTATCTTGAGAAATATTCAACAAACCAAAAATAAGGCAAGGGCAACACTTCAAAAGAATATGCTGAGAAGACTAACTAGTCAAGCACCTAGCAAGCTCAAAATAGCCTAGAATATGCTGCAAAGACCAAGCCAAGGTGAGGAGGGACCAACAGCCGTGCCAGTCCAGGCTGCTCCAAATATCTGCCACAAACAAATACAAGCTGCCATCATTTATGCATGAGAGACGCTCAGCCAAGCGGCATAACTTGAGAGGAAAACCCCAGCCTTCTTGAGTGGAATCTCCTTCAGCCAATGAGTGAAAAAAATCAGGGAGGTCTTGGCAAATTGGAGATCAAAGTGAGCCAGCAAAATGCACAAGCAAAGATGATTTTTCCTTGAATTTCTCCAGCCCATGCACAGCCCAATTCCCGCCACTCATGATACCAAAGTACAGCCGGAAGTAGCTTGTAACATCATGTCTTGATGAGCCAAAAACTTCTCCCAGTCAGCCATCAAAGATGGATGAACCAAGGCCCGGAAAATGGTTGAATCCGTAAGCATAATCTGGACATTTTTCCAGAATTCACTGTTTGCGGAATAGTATCCGTGAACAGTTCAAACGGTTTTTAGCAGCCAAATCATCAAAAAACGAGGCCTTCTGACAGTCCAAATCATCGTGAATATGTCCCCGCATATGTATCTAGTTGCATGACACCTAGAACTCCTCATTTTGCATTTGAAATACTTGAAACCACCAAAATGAACCTTCAGATGAGATGTTAAGCTTGGCCAAAAGGTGCAAAGTTGCCCACCATGCAATAGGCTGCCCCAACTAATCCTCCTCATGAGGGAAACCATGTACCCGCATATGTATCTGATTGCATGACACCTAAAGCTCCTCATGTTGCATTTGAAATACTTGAACACACCAAATTGATCATTGAGATGAAAAGATGAGCTATGCCAAAGTAAGCAAACCTGCCCACCTTGCAAAAGGCAGCCCCAAATAATCCTCCTCATGAGGGAAACCATGCACTCCTGTATGAGAATGCCACCATAAGTGAGAAGGTTATCATTTTCGGGATCCTGATGCCGAGAGTGCCTAATAGGCAACCAAAACTCAAGATAAAATAAAGTTAGGCTCATGATCATAACCTGCAAAATAATAAACAAGTTAGAAAGCACCAAATCCTTTCACTCATTTTTACAAGGAGAATTTGCCATTGATCCTCTCCCTTTCCCTTACCAATTACCATACGATCTAAGCATGGAATCTAAGAAACAATCAAATGCCATGAAAGCGTTTAAAGATTTTATTAGGAAGAGACCAACTTGATGGTAAGGACAAATTTTGAGTGGATAAAGAGAAGTTGGTCAACTTAGCCCCTCTATCTCTCATAGCACTCATATAAGACATATACACTTTCTCTTTTGTTTGGGACATCTAGAGAAGATCCTATTATTTTTCTTACGCCAAATAGCTTAGACATCGACTCGAAGACTTATCTTGGCCAAGGTGGCCCTAAGTGAATCACCTCTCCAGTCTCTTGCTATTTCCAAATTGTACCTTCCACACTCTTGTCCCTTATAACTCGGATGCTTAAGTTAAGGACCATGCTCCAAATGTGGTGGCTAAAATTACATTAAAAAAATAAATGATCAATGTTCTCTTCATGCAAATCACACAACACACATTTTGACCTAGGACAGATACCATACATTTGTAGTTTGTCCAAAGTGTTCAACCTCATCTTCAAAGCAAGCTAGAGAATGATGGTATGCTAAGGGATATGTTTCTTATGCCAGATGAGATGGGCCCAATTAGTCTCCACACCTCTATTCCTAAACTCATTCCAAGTAAACCTAATGGAGAATTCACCATTATTCTCAGGCTTCTAGAGGACTCTATCTTCACCACCCAGCAGTTTGTCCATATACACACTCTTCACCTCTGAAATTTCGCTAGAGTTGGTCTTAGGCCAATTCCAATCTCCATCCTCAATGACCTCCTTAACTTTCACATATCTATTTATTCTAGAATTGTAGATAATCCTATTATCAAACTTTTTCACCGAAATGCCAAGGGGATGTCAGTTATCCCACCAAGTCAATTTGTATTGTTGAGTCATCTCACGATAATAAATTTGGCAATCATTTATTGCGCCAATTCATAAATAAAATCAAGAAACAAATAATTTGTAAATAAAATAACTGTGTAACCAAATCCTAGAGGTCAATAAAGATCCCTCATAAAATAACATTGTTCAATATTGCCTTTAAAAATTTCCTTTGGATAGTTTATTAGTTTGAAAATGCACAATCATACAAAAAAAAAATAAAAGCTTTTACACTACTAACAGTGGCTTCTCAACATGACCTTGGGGGCTCAGCACAATCACTGAAGAAACAATCGTAATAACTACACCTGTCTGGAAATTATTCATTCATGCATGCAGACCATTCACCATTGAATGAGACACACAACCTTGATAATGGATGTTTCGTTTTTAGGGCCAGTCTGTTGTAGGGTTTACAAGTAACTTCTTGGTTCTATTGGTTCTTTTGTTTTTCTCCTTTCATAGTGAGTTTGGTCTCTTGGAAAAGAGTGCATCTATTATTCAAAAATACTTTACATCCGCTTTTCTGTAAATAACTTTGGATAGTAGTGGTGCCCCTTATAGGAGATATAGCAGTATAATAGTGTAAATTATTGTGGAAGAAAGCTAATTTGACAACATGTCTGCCCTAATAAGCATTTAGACTCTAAAATTTTTCATTGAAAACAAGAAGATTAAGTTTTATATTTATATTTCTATTGTCACAGCTTAATTTATATGTTTGATTATTCTATTTGCAGATACAACATCCTAGGATACATTTGAATAGATTCGACTTGGTGATCACCCCTCGTCATGATTATTATCCTTTGACTCCTGAAGCACAAGAGAAAATTCCACGATTTCTTCGGAGTTGGATAACTCCTCGTGAACCTCCTGAGAAGAATGTGGTATGTATGATTTTTGTATATGGTCCTTTTATGAGGAACTTTAGCTTCTTCCTAGCACTAAAGTTTGTGACCCCTGCTGTGTTCTTTTGAATTTAGGTCCTCACTAGAGGCGCTTTACATCAAATTGATTTTGCTTCATTACGCAGTGCAGCAAGTGCATGGCATGATGACTTTGCACATTTGCCAAAGCCCTTAGTTGTGGTCAACATTGGGGGGCCTACTGGTAATATTTTGATGCTTTAATTCTCTTATGTTACACACGCTGACTTGTATTCACTCTGAAATCTTAGTGGCAGTGTGTGTTATTATTTTTCAAAAATATTTCGGTAAAATTATTTCAAGAAATTGAAATAAGAAATTGAAAATTCTCTTTTTAAGTTTAGAGAAGCTGTATGATGTAACTTTTGTGTTATTATTTTTCAAATTTGTTTTGAAATTTTGAAATAAGAAATCACATATCCTGTTTTTAAGTTCACATCTGTAATTATTTTATCAATCAACTATATTTTTTCTTTGTTTCTTCTCAAAATAGAATGTGTAATGTTTAAATTTTTAATATAACATTCTGGAATGAGAACAATGAAACATGTTCAGTTGAGTTTTTTGAGGTTGAAATTATTTATTTTCAATATATAAAAATTTTTCTTCATATTTTAGAAATCAAATTAAAATTACCTGTAAAAGTTGATGAAAATTCAACTAGTAGCATGTGTTTTTTTTTGGAAATAAAATACAGAATATGGAGAAAACCATATAAAGTGTTGTCCTTTATTTCTTCTGTCTTCCTTTTTTAAATTAAAAAAATGAATATTCATTGAGACCTTGGGCTTGACTCCATTTTAAAGTACCACTCAATACAAAATCGTAAGCTTTCAAGTAAATCATAAACAACAGTATTAAACTCTATAATAAACCTCCGACCAAAAGTGTAATTGTGGATCAAACCTAAGTTTAGACAGAAGAATTCGAATGTCAAGTACCAAATAATACTTCAGTGTATGACACAAGGGATTTGAACTTAAGATCTTTAGGTTTGATATGTTAAGTTAACAGTTGACAAACGAAGTTAAGCTCATTGTTATGGACAAACGGTGGTACGTACATGCATATTAGCAATGTATAAAGTCAATTTCAACCGCAATTTACAATGCATACAATGCGCCTCTGCCGTCCTATGTCTAGCTTCCTTTTCATAGTGTATAATGATGCTAAGACATACCAAAACACATGTAAAACTAATTAACAATATATAAAGCCATTATCATGGATGTTTTACTAGCATATTGTCATTTGGTGGCCATTTTCTTACCATGTGAAATAAAAAGTATACATGTACAACTCTTTCCCAGTCCACTTGTGTAGTTCACTTACCATGCTGTTCAATGATAATAAGGCATACAGAAACATGTATAAAACCATAATAAGCAATACATAAAGTCATGGCCATGGATGTTATGCTAGCCTATCATCACTTGGCTGCCATTCTTTTTATCTGGTAAAATAATAATATACATGCAGAAACTTGTTCTTAAGGTATTTTGCATGGAATGATTGGCTTGATATTATGGTTATTATTTAACTATCATGTGAGAATTCTGTATGATTATCTAATCTAGTGCCCAAAATTTATCACAGGCCGTTGTCGATATGGTTCAGATCTTGCAAAGCAATTAACGTCCAGTCTTCTCAGTGTTCTTGTGAGCTGTGGCAGCATCAGAATATCTTTCTCTAATAGAACACCTGAAAAGGTTTCAATGCAATATATATGTTAATTTTGTCATAAACTTTTATAAGAATTAGCGCTTATTAGTTTTCTATGATAATCGTTGTGATAGGTATCAAAGATTATTATCAAAGAACTTGGAAATAATCCAAAAGTTTACATCTGGGATGGCCAAGGTATCTTCAATTTTTTGAAATTTTTTTCTGATAAAATCTAGATAATACTACATTTGCACTCCTTTTCTACGAATTTTTGTATACAAATGGATGTAGCACATAATGAATTAAAATGAGGAATTAAAAAAGTCAATGCAATTGATAAGAATGAATGTTGTGACAATAAAATAGTATTGTGATATCAGCTTGTATGCATAGTTTGTGTGTAACATTACTCTAAATTATATAATGAACTTGATTGGTTATTTATGTTTCCATTTGCAGAACCAAATCCACACTTGGGAAATTTAGCTTGGGCTGATACTTTTGTCATCACCGCAGATTCAATCAGTATGATAAGTGAAGCTTGCAGCACTGGGTATGCACCAGGCAATTTTGTCCTATTCTTATGATGATTAGAATACTAGTTTATATTTTCAATGCCTATTTGTAGGAAACCTGTGTATGTTATTGGAGCCGAGCGCTGTACTTGGAAGTTTGCAGACTTCCACAAGTCATTGAGGGAGCGAGGAGTGGTTCGGCCTTTTACAGGATCTGAGGATGTAAGTAAATTGTGAATTACCTGGCAAAGTTTGCTTTGTTCTTATCTCCTTAATCGAATTGAATCCTCTCTTACCAATGCAAATAGAAATATCTCATGCATTTTTTAATTAATCTCCAGCCATATGTGATCTTTTTAAAGGTTACTAATCTATCTATATCTTGAGAATGACTTTTATCTATTATTTTGGTCCTCATTTTTCTCCTTCATTTAACATCTAATGATATGATAGCTAGCTATTAAGATTGGAGAACCCAAAGCCATATAAACCTCATACTAAAAACTTATACTTTCCAATATAGAATCTAAGTCTCATACCTTGCACTTGAGATCCTAACATACCACCACACTTCGTAGCCCCAATGCCCACTTTGGTTGACTGCGCTTTAGCTCCCTGCTAGCCTCAAGCAAACACTGCAATGTCGGTGTCATCATCCACACCACACAATTGCAGCTGAAAAACATGATTGCACGATTGATAAGTACTTGTGCAAGCCTTCCCAGAATATATTGCTTTAATGCTCTTTTTCAGCCCTTAACCTGCACCAAATAGCCACCACAAACACACACGAAAAACCAACATTGCTTGCAAATAAACCAGGAAAAGAACCAACAAAATACTGTAAATTGTATTGACTTTGCTAAACTCTTTTGTAATCTATCCAACAAATCTCTACTAGGTCAAGCTACTGGAAATAAACAGAAACCAGGTTAACTTCTGGCAATTTTAAGAGTGTCGGATACCTCTTCCAAGGCTGGATTCAAGAGCTAGCTCTTTCCCACAAGTTTCCTCAACCAAGAATAATTCTCTCCCTCTCATACTTCTCACACCTCCCCTTTTCATTATTTTCTCCACCGATCCAAAATGGACATATGGACGTTCAAAGTCTTCTTGGATGACACAACCTTTGGCTACATGATATCCCTGCATTGGTGTTGTGATGAGAGTTCTATCAATACCCCGTCCATTCAGCCCACCTTGTCCTCAAGCTGAGAGGTTGAAAGTTGTTTTTTTCCCTGCAATCAAATTGATCAATATTCTATTATAAAACATTTAGGTCAGCTACTAAGGAAATTTCTTAGCACCCAAATCAAATTGTATCATCTCAAGATGCATCACTTGAGCTTGGTAGATGGCAATTGGTTGCTTTCTTCATGGAATTGAGCACTTTAGATTAGCAAAAGCAAACCAAAAACCTTGATTGCCAGCCATAACTAATCTTCACAGACCTTTGAATGGGTCACGTTGCAATTTCATGGCGATCCCAACAGTTAAACCATGATTGGAATCTGTATTAGACCTTAATGCCCCATCGATCTTCATGTAATCGTCTCCACCTTCAAACAATGTAGTGACTCCATCTCTTGTAGCCAATTTTAACCAATAGAAAAGTTTAAAGCATTCGTCAACATCAGAGACAATGGCCTCCTTCATGTGTTTTACTGTAAATGGAATATATGTACCACATTTTCGAAGAAGCAATCTCGGGGACGTGACAAAATGCGACAGAATTGGGATGATGAGTAGAGGGAAGTAGTTTGGTGGAGATGAACTTTAAGGTCGGGTGTGGGTTAAAATAGGAAAGATGATTGAAGATAATAAGGTATGTGAGTGTGGCTGTTGGGTTGAAACTAGGATTGGGTAGGTGATGAGGTTTTGGCTGGAGAGTGAAGTGAGGGGGTTGTAATTGGATGTGGAGGTTTTTGGGTTATTTGGAATTAAAGTGGTTGGGCTAATTGAGTGGTAAGGTTTATTTAAACTAATTGGGTTGGGTTTGGCAAAAATAATGTGGGTTAGAGTTTTGTATGTAGTTGGGTTGGGTAGTGTAGGTGGGCTGAACTTTATTTAAATGGCTTGGGAAAATGGGTTTGGGCTGGATTGTAAGTGGTATTGGGTTTGGTGTAAGCTAATTGGATTTTGGGTCTGGTCTTATGGTTGGGCTTTGAGTATTTAGGCTTGATTGGGCATTTAAGATTGGTTTGAGTTGAGATGGGTGAAGATTAGGTTTGGATTGTTGATATGTGGGCTTATATGTGTGATCATGTTTGGGTTGGTGTGGATTGCGGGTTGAATGGATGGGTTTTCAAACTGGGTCGGGTCTTTTCAATTTCTATAACCCATTTCACATCTTAATCTTTTCTCTATGCATCTGCTTTTCTTCCTTTTTCAATTGTCTTCTTCCACCATTAGGACAGCCCATGAGTTATGTTTACGATCATGGTTCGAATCCTTACCTTCACAGCAAAGACAAATTTTGTTCTCCCACCTTTCTCGAATTTCCCACTGTGTTAGTTGCTGGACGAGCCTCCATCGTTTATTGTCGTCCTTGATGACATCGAGTCTCTCCATTCTTGGAATCAAGAGCTTTGATATTAAATTATACAAATCTTAAAAGAACTATATCTCAAAAGCTAGTTATTGAGATTGGAGAGGTCAAAGTCTTATAAACCCCACATTAGAAGTTCATACTTTCCAATATGGAATCCAAGTCCCATACCTTGCACTTGGAATTCTAATATCCTCTTGTGATACTTTCTACCGATGTTTGTAGTATCTGCTTCAAGGATGTAAAGGTAGTTGTATATACCCTGCAAGTCCCATCTTTTCATGCAATAGTTTTGTAATTATGTGGATTCTTAATTACTATGACTCCATAGAATAGTTCTTAATTTGCTGGGATAAATTTTTGATAGCCAATCAACTACATGTAAAATAATGGATTTGACTGTTGGGGTTTGTAGGTTCAGGCAATGTTGTTTGTCATTATGAACAGTGGTTTTTTATGTCTTTATTTCATGTATTTTATCTACCTTTGGTGTTTACCACACACACACACACACACAAACAAATTTAAAAAAAAAAAAATTGTTGTTTCAGTGTTCTGGCTTCTTTTGATTAATTGAAGCTAGGAAAGTTTCTTTATCTAATCATATTATGTGATAAGTCTACAAACTGGACTTACCAAAGAAGAAAGTACACAAACTGGCACATTGTTTGTACATACAATACATGTTGGCATAAAGTTTTGTCATTAATTTTTGTAGTAAAACTTTTATCTCGTGGTCTGCATGAAGTTCTCTCTCTAATTTCACTTCAGCCAAAACCATCCTTTCCCTTCGTTTTCTTTTCATGCTAGGTTGAATAAAGCTTTTTCCTATTGATTGTTGGTGATGCTTTTCCTTTTCTTGATACATTTTCATGGTAACTATCTGCAGTGAGTGCTTCATTCTTGATTTCTTTGGCCCTAGTTGCTTATTGAAGGAAATGATTGTAAAGTTTATATTCATCTCTAACTAGGCTTAGTTTAGTTATTAACAGAACAGATGTAGTTCTGATGTTTAATTTTCCAGGTACTTGAGCTATTATGTTTGTTTATCTTTCAGATGTCAGAAAGCTGGAGCTATCCTCCCCTTAATGACACTGCAGAAGCAGCTAGCCGGGTGCATGAAGCACTTGCAGAGCGTGGTTGGAGTTTACGACCATAAGGAATATCTGTTTATAAGATATCGTCATACAGTGGAATCAAATTCCGTTTGAGAGGACGTTCCTTTGAAAATATGTTTGCTCACAGCAAATATAGGAATACCGACTGTAAGCATCAATAGCTTTTGTATTCTTTAAACCCCCTGAGGGGTTTTCAGACATGGCACATGTAGAATAAAGAGTAGCTTCTACTGCGGCTTGTATAAAGAAGAGGGCTGGCACATTTTTGCAACTGTACTGAAATCCCTTTTAAAGTTTGGGTTTGACAGGGTTTTATGCTATGCAGAAATATTTTTTTTTTTTGTAAATGCAACTGTTTTACCGATTTATACGAGTTTGATGACACACCAAAAGAACAATTCTGATATGGTCAAATGAAATGCAATTCAGATATGTTGTCAATTTCTTTCTCTTTCACACTTTTATATACTTTCTTAGTATATATCTGCAATGAACAGAAAAGAAACGGGGGTCAAAAACAGGATTCTTTGCAGCTATCCTCAGGCACCCAGAATGTTTCATGATGGAATCTGGGGCCGTTCTGGAATTAGGATAATGTAAAGTTATGCTATCTATCCAGTGACTCCCAAGATAACAACGATACCCCCAATTGATGGGATTAGCCCAGTGATTTACATGGATAAAGAATAAAGTTGCACTTGGAACAGTTTTCTTTCTGAAATTTGGTTTGTATGAAAAGATGTGGTACCTGCAAGTGCTATGTTGATGAGATTAAGCATGTAATGCATCTATGACCAAGTCTGGTGATTGGTTAGTCTCCAATCTTCGTAGTGGTTTTGATTTTATTATGCGATGATATCAAGGATGATTCTTCTTCAATCATAGCAGTTTAAAAATTGGACTTGTGTGCAGTGGAGCAAGTTAGCTTCTAACAACTCCTCCATAAAGCACCTAAATTCCCATTCAGAAGGAACTAACCCATTTCCCAGCTCTACTTTCCTATATAAAACACTTCCCTTCATACCATTTCATGTCAGTCAAGCTCAATTCCGTTCAGGAAAAACATTCATCTCTCCAGAAAATATCCAAATGGATTCAGGGCGCAGTGGAGATTCAACTGTGATAACCATACCTGAGTCAAAGTCAAATGGTAAAGGCAAGGCTCCTGCAGTTGTCTTGACTACTGACAAAGCTGCACCACCTCCCCCGGGAAGGTGGAAAAGAGGTGTAGCCATTTTCGACTTCGTTTTGAGACTCGGTGCCATTGGTGCAGCTCTAGGCGCCACTGCCGCTATGGGCACAACTGACCAAACCCTGCCTTTCGTCACTCAGTTCTTCCAGTTCCAAGCCGAATATGATGATTTCCCAGTTTTCATGTACGCCTATTATTTCTTATTACTTGTAAGTTTGACTATTTTTATGTATTTACCAGTTTCAAATGTCTGCAGGTTCTTCGTCATTGCAAACGCAATAACAAGTGCATACCTTGTCCTCTCCTTACCCTTGGCCATCTTTTGCATCATTAGCCCTCATGCAGCCGGGCCTCGGCTTCTCCTTCTCATCTGTGACACTGTAAGCTCAATGAGATTTTATCTTATGATCAGCAAACTCTTTTCTTCATGATAAACGTATACTTATTTTATTATATGGTTCAGGTGATTATGGCTCTCACCATTGGGGCTGCGGCTGCTGCTGCAGCCATAGTGTATTTGGCTCATAATGGGAATCCAAGCGCGAATTGGCTTGCCATTTGTCAGCAGTTTGGTGACTTCTGCCAGGCTACTAGTGGGGCAGTGGTTGGATCTTTCATTGCAGCGTTCTTAATGATGTTGCTCATTGTGTTATCTGGTTTTACTCTTGGAAAAAACTAGAGAAGAAGGAATGCTAAATTCCTCATTGGATTCAATTCAATGTAACGTGTTGCATGAATGTTGCGTTATAATTATTTTCCAAGTCTGTTCAACAGCTCCACCAGTGCAGTGCAATTCTTAATTGAGTTCAAGGGTTTAAATTGAATTAGAACAATCCATTTAACCCCTTGTCTGTAAAATACTATTTATCAAAGGCCAAAGGATTTAGTCCCACCCATAGTTTGAGACGGGGACAAAGTGTCATTCCCAAGTTTTCAAAAACCTAGCCTCTCACCCTCCAATCAAGTTTAATATTAAATATAGTAATAAACGGTAACAATTCAAGGGTATTTTTATCTTTTTAGGATTAAAATTTTATAAAATATTAAAAAATTAAAAAAA
Source organism: Anacardium occidentale (assembly GCA_026122585.1). NCBI lineage: Eukaryota > Viridiplantae > Streptophyta > Magnoliopsida > Sapindales > Anacardiaceae > Anacardium > Anacardium occidentale. The sequence goes on from JAJEJH010000186.1 coordinate 273,977, forward strand.
AAATTAAAGCAGCCACCGCTACCAATGTCGGTGGCACTGGCCGCCACTAACAGAGCCGGTGGTGGTGGCTGCCACTAATGGAGTCGGTGGTTGTTTCCAGCCACTTGGTTCGGCCTCTCGATTCGGTGGAGACGGCCAGAGTTTTGGTAGAGACGACTAGATCTGGCCGTCTCCACCGAAAACAAAGGTCGAAAACTGTCAAATCTGGCCACCCCCGTCGAAAACAAAAGTCGATCTGACAGAGGTGACCAGATCTGGCCGTCTCCACTAAAACTGGAGATGGTCAGATCTAACCATCTCCACCGAACAGAGAGGCCAGATCTAGCCTTTTCTGGAACCAGATGGTCGAAAACGGTCACCTGGTTTCTTTATCGGTGGCCACCACCGCCAGCATCGACCGTGGTGGCTGCTTTTAAATTTTTTTTTAATTTTTAAATTTTTTTAATTTAAAAATGATTTTATAATTTTATTATAAATTTTTTATTTCTAAGAAGGTATTTTAGTCATTTTAGTATAAAAATTATAAAAAATGTTTTTAAAGGTAGAAAATTAGGTTTTTGAAACCTTGAGAGTGGCACTTTGTCTCCGTCTTAAACTATGAGTAGGAACATGTCCTTTGGCTTTTATCAAATATCAAATGACTCCTAGTTTAATTATCAAAGGAAAATTACATTGTAGCCCAATAATGTGAATATTAGGAATGAGCAAACTACTCTTTCAAAATTGAAACTATCGAGTACTTGACTATCCGAAACCAAAAGAAATAGGACAAATTTTGAATAGTAAAATACAAGAACTTGTAAGTTTGAGGATCGGTTCTGATTCCTCACCATTGGGAGTCAAAACCTACAAGATTGGCTTCGGATAGAAATCGATTTTGTAGGCTTCAAATTTCGATTCTTAATTATAGGAATCGGTTGATTTTAATTCTTAAAATTTTTACAGGATATCCAGATTCACTCACCTCTAGTGAATATGTCACTAGATTGAAACATGTTTATTTCATAATTATTTTATTTTTCATTTTAACAATTTTTACGTTTAAAATCTTTTAAATTATTAATACCAACTTATTTGATTTAGTGATTTTTTAGTGAGAAATCGAATAAAATAGTTGAGATTGAGATAGTGATAAGATTATTAAAATAATTTTAAGATAATTTTTATTTTCACTACAAAAAACCCTTTCTTTTCCCCTTTTGAGAAACTAACCTTAATCATATTTTAAATAATTTGTATTGTTGAAATTTTTGGTAAATAATTACAACAACCATTGATAATGTCAGACAATCACACGAAAGTTTTGACTAAAACAAATGGAATTTGAAAACGGTTAATTATTTGAACAAGATTCAAAATATTTTTTATAATTATATTGAATTAACAACAAAACCGGGTATCAAAATGTCCTTTTGCTCGACCAAACTCTCGAGATTGTCCAATGTCTTATATATATAGACCTATAAACCATAAATTCAAAGTTCAATACGATGACCATGTATGGAAGCTAAAAATTTGTTATACTAATGATATATAAGCATAAGTTACTAGGAATCGATTATAGGATCAGCGACGAACTAAGGTAAAAAGTTTACGTCCATGCTATTTAGTAAAATATCAATAAAATTCAACAAATTCAATATAGAATCTAAAACCTTAAAACTCAACAAACTCAAGTTAATACTCTTTATGATTACAGATAATATTATTCTATCAAAACATTCTTCAAATCATCAATACCGAAGATTTTATTAAATGTGGTAAAAGTTTAGTCAGAAAGTGTATAAAAGAGAATGAGAGCAATGTTTTAGCCTTTCTATGTATATAAATCGTTTCATTTGGTTATTTTATTAGATTTTTAGGGGTGAGGTAGCTTATAGTATGGTTTGACGTCCTTTTTTTTGGGATTGCATATAAAATTACAAACTACCTTAGGGGTATTAGGATTAAGGATACATTTGAAATGAATTCATTTATGATTAAATTTGAATTTAATTCAAATCAATTTGAAATAAGTTTTTAAATGACAAAGTCTCATCTATAAGGTTTTAAAAGATCAATGATCCATCTTAATCAAAGTCAGAGGGGTATTTTTATATTTTTGAATAAAAATTAAAAAATAAATTTTATAAAAACAATTAAAATATAAAAAAATTAAAAATTAAAAATAAAATAAAATTTTAAAAAAGAAATCACCGTTGTCTACAACGTTGTCAATAATAGTGGTCGTTATTAGCATAATTTGGTGGCTAAAAACAGTCACCTGGTAGGCGACTAAATCCGACATCAAAAAATATAATGAAGACGATCATATCTGACCACCTTTGTTACTAAAGATGGTTAGAAGTTGTTGGTTTCAAGTATTTCGATCATTTTTTACCTTCTGTAGGTTGTCTCCTTCAGATCTTTGATGGTTAAATCTGACCGTTTCTACTATCAAAACGACCAAATTCGACCGCTAATGAAACCAATTAATTATTTTTTACTACTTAGTTATATCAATGACAACCACTATTGTTAGTGACATTATCGACAACTATGATTTTTTTATTTTTATTTTTTAAATTTTTATTATTTTGTATTAATATGTTATATTTTAATATTATTTATATGTAATATTAATATTATTTATTTTTATAGAGGATATTTTAGTCTTTTCAAAGAATAAAGGTTGGCACTTGACTTTTTAAGAGTTTGTGGGCGGGATTGTCATTTAAGAAAACGTTGGTGGAAATTTGGTATTTGGACAATATGTCTTCGTATATTACGCTTATAAATTTATAATATAAGCAGACCTCGGCAAGGATAAGTTGCCACGGTGTCCAGACAGTCTGGTTTAAGACAAAGGAAAAAATGTTCCTACGTAAATGTCCGAATGACTATAACCACTTTATTTTGTGTAATATTAAGAAATTTATGGTTTAGAGTATTAAGAAATTTATGCTCAACCTCTTTTCTGTAAATAATAAAATATGTATGCTTTACATTTTTGTAATAAGTATTAAAGTACTATTGACAAATATTTTTAGATAACAAAATTTTATCCAAAAAAATTTGGCCGAACAATATATTACCACTCAAGGTTTCGCTCAACGATAAGTGCCACTCACAAAATTTTTAAAACCTAAGTACCCTCATTTTTTTTTGTAAAAAAATCAAAATACCTTTTATAATATTAATATTAAAATAAAATTTAATACAAATAATATTAAAAACAAATTTAAAATAAAAATATTAAAATAATAATAAATTAAAAAACTAAAAATAAAATAAATATATAAAAACAGCCACCGCCGCCGACTCTAACCTCACAAGATAATAAAAAATGACTACTTGATTTTATTGGCAGTCTGATTTAATTGTCACGATGATTTAGAGGGCCATTAATCTGGCCGTCTTCGCCATTAGGAAAGATCGAAAATGGATGGATTGACCTTCTCTGATGCCAGATTATTGGTGACCAGATCTGGTTACCTCCGTCATCGTGGCGATCGAGTGGCCGTGAGGTTAAAGGCGGTTGGCGACAACAGTGATTACTTTTTATATATTTATTTTATTTTTTAATAATTTTTGTTATTATTTTAAAATTTTTATTTTATATTTTTTTAACAGTATTTATAAATTTATTTTTATTTTAATTTAAAAAAACAAAAATACCCCTCTGATAGGGGGTATTTAGGTTTTAAAAGTTTTACAGGTGACACTTGACGTGAAGCAAAACCTTGGGTGGCCAGAGGTTATTCGCCCAAAAAATTTTTAAATGCATAATACCTTTTTTTTTTTTAATTTTTAACGATCTGAGAAAGTTCCACGTTTCCCAACAACTTGGCTAAGAAGTAAAATCTATTTTTGATTTCTCCACCGACACGAGTGGAAGCCAGATGATTCAATCACGTCTGAACTCGCCACGTGTAAGTTACTGACACACTCCCGTCGTTTGGAGTAAATCCCACGTCCCCACTGGCCGTCCCTCACTGTTAAGGGCCAGCGTCCCATTCCTTCTTTATTTTCTTCTCTCCTTCGCGGTTAAGGTTAATCTCCCTTCTTTTTTCTTCTCTTTGTTAGAAAAAAAAAAGGAAAATCTATTCATTTAAATAAACCTAAGAAGTCATATCGTCAGCTTTTGCAGATATCTTCACCACGGTTTCAAGGTTTTTCTCTCCCGCTGTCTCTGTTTTTCGCTCAGGTGAGTCGCATAAGTTGGTTCTTTGTCAACTCTAGGGTTTTTATTTTGTTGAATATATGTTGATTGTTGATCGAAGATGAATTTTTAGGTTTTTTTTCTTTTAAATTTTGGGGAATTTTGATTGTATTGAGTTAGCCGTTGTGTGGTTGCTGCAAAATGGTGGGAAAAGAGCGAAATTTTTGGAGTTTAAAATTTGTGTTATTGTTTTAGTGTGTGCTGGAAATATGAGAATCTGAGCTAAAGAGAGTGAATTAGTTGAATTAGGTACATTCCTTCGAATTTCTTTTACGTTAGAAGATTTGAAGGTAGTTTTCTTCTTCTTCTTTTTTTTTTTTTTCCCTCTTGCAAAAAGATGAAAAAAAATCAGTTTAGGACTGTCAACTAGTTCTATAGGCTAACTTTCATGTTAAATTTGGGTTTGAAACTGTAATCTGCCTAAAATTTGTTGGAATCAATTATAGCATCAGGGATTAGGTAGACAAAATTTAGATTCTTTTGCTGATTTCTTTTATGGAAATGGGTATTTTTTTATTGCAGCTTGGGCTTGTTGAAGGTGAATTTCTTTGAGACTGCTTTCTTTGGGTGAAATTCGACTTCTTAGAAAAGAGGGTTTTATTGTTTAAAATTGGTGGTCTAGGTCTCATGAGAGTTGTTTGGGGAATACAGAGATCGTTTTCTGGGGGGCAGATTAAGGACTCACTGCTGGGCTGGAAAAAATCCTTCATCCAAGGAATTGGCATCATCACGCCCAAGGCCAGAACATGCAATAAACCCATGGTTACTGTGGTTTTGGTTGTCTAAACGCGGGTTCTTAAAGGGTGTATCTGTGAAAAATAATTGGGGATTTTAAACATTGAATTCAATGACTCGAATTTTGGTTCAGCGAGGTTCTGCAGGTGGCTCTTCTTCAAATCAAAGCCATTCTGGGCCCTCTTCAACTCAAGGAGAGCCACAGGTTAGTACTTCTCAGGTTCTTTCTTCTGTGAAAGATGATGAAATTTTAGAGCAAGTGTTGGAACAAGTTGTTGTGGATGAGCTCTCGGATTACTGTGGTACTTGTGATAATAAAATTATGAAAAGTGATGGATTTTTTGGGGAAAATGTCAATAATGATTGCAGTAAGAGTTTGAGTGATGAAGTTGGTGATAGTGAGAAATTGAATAACGAGGAGAATATGGGTTCAGGGGAATTAGTTAAGAGTTTAGGTGGGTTAAGAATTTCAGAGAGAGTTGTTGTTGAGAGTGAAGGTTCAAGTGGTGATTCCGCACAACTGAGTAGAGGAAATCCACAACCGCCCCCGCCTCCGGTTCCACCCCCAAAACTTTTGGCATCAAACTCAAATTCAAGAAGATCTGTCTTAGGAAGCTCACAGACTGGGCGTATTGGATCATCGAGAAGAGCAGTTGCCTGGCCTGTTGTTTCCACAAGGACTTCACCGTCTGGATCAAGGCCTTCATCTCCCGGGTCCCATGTTGAAAGTGAGGGGTATAATAGTGCTGATGAGCAGAGTCCTGGCTTTGTATCCTCCTATGATGACTTGGTAAGTTCACAAAATTATTTAATTAAAATGAAGTTGTCATACAATGCTATTGTGTTTCTTTATTCTTATTATTATTATTATTATTTGCAGTTGAAATAAATTTTAAACATGTGAAAAGTAACAAAAATTTTGTTGTATAATCGTTTTAAAAATCTTTTCTTCAGTTCTACATGTTTTCAAGTAATTTTCTTTGTGGGACAATGCTTTTGTTTATTGTTTGGATACTGCAGCACCAATTGTTTATTTCATGTTTATAATAGTGTCATATTACATTTTTTAGGAAAGAGAGCGTCAATTTGAGATTGATATCAGACGGGCAAAAGGTTTTGAAGTCAAACGAATGTTAGAGGATGGGAATTGTCTCTTTCGTGCTGTTGCAGATCAGGTGTATGGGGACTCTGAATCCTTTAATCTGGCAAGGCAAATGTGCATAGATTATATGGTAAAACCTTTTGTTTTTTCTATTTTTCTTTGAATTACATTGTTTATTTCATATGGTTGAATTTCTATTGCCTTAGTATTATTCCTTTTTTGAGTCATTTGATGCGATTAAATTTCAAAGCTGGTCAATCAATGTTTTTAAATTTATCATTGGAAATAATGATAAAAAGGGAGAAATTTTTAAGATGAAAGGTTTAAATATTTGTGTTGTTTCATTTTTTGATTTTCTGACCTAAGCTCATGAGGTTCATCCTGTGGCTCAGTTAAGAGTCTTGCATGACATCTGTAATGTTTTATGTAATAATTGTAATACTTAATTGTGTGCATATTGTGTCATATTGGTTCTGTGTTGGTCTTGCTGCCTGCTGTTTGTCAGATGTTATTTTCTTGCTGGAGGGAGATCTGGTTGGCCTTCCCAAAAAAGTATATATGATTGTAATAGGAATTTTAAACCATGACTGAAAAAATAGCATAGAAGAAATTAATATTTATGCCTTAAAAGTCTTTTTTTGAACTTTTATGATACCATAAGGTGACATTGATTTTAACTAAGGGAAATGCCTGAATTTCTTGAGGCCACAGAAGGATATGTGGTGGTGTGGGGATACTGGGTATGAGATTAGTTCTGAGTTAACATGTCAATGGGCCTCACTATTTTGATGACATAATCAGACCCTCTGTTGGGATGACTATGGGGAGTTCTTTCTAAATAAGAGAGGATGTTTAATATTTAAACTAAAGGGTATGCTTGTAGTCATGTCTGTAGCATGTTGACTTTGATTAAAGTTCCTTTTGTTATCTATTGTTGCTTTTGCGGACTCTTTAGAGTTTTCTGTTGCATTTGCAATATGAGCTGTGACATGCACTTTGGAGTCGGATGCTTTTTGTTTTCACACATTTGTCATGAAAATTGTCTATCAAGAATTTCTCTTTATTGTATTCAGTCTTAGTGTTATTACTTGACCTGCTTTATCTTTTTTAACTATAATTCATAAATCGTCTTTTACCAATCAGGAGGGAGAGAGGGATCACTTCTCTCAATTTATAACCGAAGGGTTTACATCTTACTGCAGGAGGAAGAGAAGAAACAAGGTATGTGAAGCTTTAATCCATGTTAATTGTTAACCCTTCAATCAATCAGTTTTAAATTACTAATTTAGTTTGCAGTTTACATACATATATTTTCTTGAAATTTAACTGACCTTCTCTTATCCTTGTTTAAATTTTGATCAAATTTTGGAGTTTTTATTGGTAATGGACTGCAATGGTGTTTGAATTCTCAAGGAATAATTGACTCTAGCCCAAGGGTGCCAATTCTCTTGGCTTGATAAAGTATCAAAGAAAAGAAGTAACATGATTTATTACCAATTCTCTTTTTCTTTTCAGTTTTGCACATTGTTGGTGAATTTAAGGGTGCTTTTGACATTGTTAAAAGCACTTTCAAATAACTAATATTGCTATTGTGTTTGTCTATTGTTAGTGATATAGATAAAGGTTTTTGAGATAAAAAAATTATGCAATGCTTTTTGAAGAAACTATTGATAAGTTAAGGTGTACAAGAGCTTGAGGATAGCAAATTTTAACTCAATTAATGATCAGCTGTCATGGATTAATTTTTGTCGCAATGGTATCTGGGTATACCTATGCCATGGGAAGATAAATTGCTGAGCTTTTCCATTGATTTCCTTATTTTATGATTCCTGGGATAAATATTATGGTATTCCTTAATATTGGGTGCCTTTGTAATAGGCTTTTTGCTCACCAGTTGACAGAATCCATGCCAGTTTTATGACATGGATGCAGAAATTAATATGTGTGCATATGCAAGATTACTCTTTTAAATTTAGCACCTTAGGCCTGCATCTTCTTACTTTTGTGTGTTCAGGCCTGGTAATCTTTTCCAAAAATGCGGATGCAAGTTTATTTTTTGGTCTTCAGCATTTGTTGTTATGCTTTTATCATGTTTTTTTAATTGGGTTGTGGTAGCCCATTCATTATATGGCCTAGGATCAGACTTGAGTTTTAATTCGTGTTTCATTGTGGTATGTGAAAGTATATATTTTTTATCTGGGTGCAGGTCTATGGAAACAATGTGGAGATTCAAGCCTTATCTGAGATGTATAATCGACCTATTCATATTTATTCCTATAGCACAGGTACTGTTTTAAGTGGTTGTGAATAATGATTTAAACATGCCTAGGTGAGTTTAGCTGTCTGTTGTACTTTTTTGTGACAAAAGATATCAATGCAGAGCCCATCAACATATTTCATGGAAGCTACAATACTGACACTCCTCCCATACGGCTAAGTTATCATCATGGTAATCACTACAATTCCCTTGTTGACCCTCGGCGCATGACAGTCGGTGCAGGACTTGGGTTCAGTTGTCTTCGAGGGGTATGTCTATCTGCTTGGGATTTTCATCTCCATTATTTAGTCCATTTTCTTTTAATGATTTTTATTTTTATTTTTGCAACTCATGGGATTGGGTTTATTTCATATTGAGAAAATTTTAAAAAAATGCCCCTTGGAGCTATATTAGGTTCACTTAATGAAGGAAAAAAATTAAAGATGTGAGAGATGGAGAGGAGGAAGGATCACGTTAGGAGAAATGCAGGTGCTCGTATGGGATAACCTGCTTATTATGCATATAACCATGTTTCTTCTTTAGTTGTAGTTTGAATGGATCAGTTTCTTTTCTCATCATAGTTATTATCGAGAACAAAATTAACATTCTTTTAATGCTTGAATGAAAACTTTACTGTTAACATTGGCCAGCCAATTTCAATTATGTTGAAGAATTGCTGACTGTTTCTTTGGGTTTGATGATATTGGTGATTTGACTGAGGAGATGGTTTTAAATGCTTTTGAATAGCAAAAAGCTTGATGTTAGCTGTCACTATCATGGTTGTTTTTTTGCAGACAAATGTTGACAGAGATCAAGTCAAGGCTGCCATCAAGGCTCAACAAGACCAGCAGATTGATAATGCATGTGTCTTTTTCTTTATTGTCATGCACAACATTCCAATATAATAGTTAGATTTATTTGATATTAACAGGATGCTCCAAATTTCATGTTAACAGGCACTCCTAGCTGAGGGGCGGTTTTACTCTGATCTGGAGCTTACTGAAAAGGAAATTGAGTGTATGGTGATGGAAGTTTCCCGGGCTGAGTATCTTGCTAATGACAAACTGAAGCAGCAACTTGCCCTTAAAGAGCCTTCTACTTCAGGGGCCGAACCTTCATCCTCTGGAGCTAGTGAGTATATATTTGTCAAGTATTCAGTTTCCCATTTAGGGGATGCAAATTGTGCTTGAGGCTGTTAGGAGTAGAGCATATGGAGTAAAACCTGTATGGTCCATGTTTCTGTTTATCCCCATCATACATTTCAGGACAGCGTTAAGCTATATGCATGTAGAAACTAGTTGTTTACTTGCTAGAAGGTCATTCTATCATGCTGAGGTTATTCTACTGGACATGGATGTTGATAAATATGGTTTCCTTCCATGCAGGATCATCATGTAGTGAGAACAAGGCGGGAGGTAGGAGAGAGAGCAATGTACAGGATACAGTTCTGAGCAGCGGTATGCAGAAGGTACTCTCAATGGGGTTTAGCTATTTGCAAGTGATAAAAGCTTACAGCATATTTGGTGAGGACGTACATTCTATGGTGTGTTATCTGGTAGAAACTGGGAGTAGCAGCAGAAGAAAAGGCAAAGCAACTGAATAAGTAAAAATTGCTACTGGGTTGAAAATATAGGAAAACCATGTTGTTTCCTGCGTGTCGACAACTTAGCTGCTTACATTTTACCATTTAAACGGAACACTGCCAAGAACCCTTTTTATTATATTACTTGAGATTAATAAAATGGGACTAATTATTGACATTTCCTTCAATTATATCACTCCATTAATATAGTTGGATGAATGTTATTTATGTAGTGAAGCCGGTTTTTGGGACTCAGTCGAGTCTACCTTTGGCTGAATAATGTACCATTGCCTGAGCTTGTGCCAACTGTGGCTTGACTTGATGTTTTGTTCGGATGAGTTGAGTTTGAATCAATGAAAGAACAGTAACGAGTTGAGCTTAAGGACCTCCATAGGAAATGGATTTGAATCAGAAGAATTATTGAACGCTGCTGGGGAGCCGTCAGGTAATCATCTATCTGTTTTCATGTTGAGAATTTTTGAATCATAGGTTTGATGTTAAGGACGTGTTGAAGTTGACCGGTGAGATTGTGTAGGCCATGGAGAGAGATGAAATAAAAAAATATAGAAAGAAAAAAATAAAATAATTATAATCTATTTTCATGCTTTTAGTGCAAATTAAGTATTTTAAATAAATTGATTTTAATAATTTTTTAATTTCATTAAAAAGAAAAAACAGTCATTTTCGAGAAAATGAAACAAAACGGGATGTTTCTCTTTAACTTGATAAGAAGAAATAAACCTCATTGTTTAACAGGTTATTTCTAAATATCTTTCTCCGATCGGTTTTTTGTGTACTTGTCGGTTTATAATCTCTTCGTAGTCCGCATATTTTTTACTCGTCGGTTTATAACTAAACCTCCTCGCCTTACTTGTATTGGGTTGTTTAGTTAGCATGACTGAACCCCATTACCAGAGAGGGTTAGGAGGATAACGTCCTTAATAGGGGTGAGGGGTGAGGGGAGAGGGGGATTGCAACTAAGTCATTCTAACATACTTTCTGAAAATCATCAGCAATGGATGAGCCGGCAGCATGCAAGCTCAAGGGAAAAAGGTTTCAAACCAGCCTTAGAACCAATCTTAGACCGAACCCAAAAACAGTAGAGGCGAAAGGCCCCTAGTCTATAATCAGTAGGTGTGGTATGCCTATTGTTGGTGGGGTTTAATGAAATGATAAACTTTAATATGTTGAATTTTTAAAAAATTAAATTTTGATCGATCTATTAAATTTGTTAATAAAATTTACTAAATTTTTTATAAAATTATTCAAAGACAAAAGTATTTTAAAACCAAATAATATTTTTTCTAAAATTTTTTATTAAATATATTTTTATTCTAATTTATATTAATCATATTTAAAATTAATAGAAATAAGAGTGTCAATAATAAATAATTATATATTTGAGTAAAACTATAATTTTTTCTAAATTTTTGAAATTTAAAAAAGTTTAGGATTTTTTTAACATTTTGAAATTTAAAAATGTTTAGGGGTATTTTTAAAATTTTAATATATCCTTTGATAATTTCAAAAAATAATTATTACATTATTGAAAAACAAAAGAAGATTGAGATATAAATATTATATTTTAAACTATTGATATTAGAAATATTTTTAAAATATATAAATGAATATAATAATTTTTAAAATAAGATAAAAAATTATTTATTTATTTATCGTAAGTTTAAAAAATAATTTTTATATTTTAAGTATATTCATATTATAATATTTAAATAAAATGATATGCTTTTAAAGTAAAAATAATTTTAAAAGATTTAAGCGAGTTTTGAAATTTAGAAAGACTGAGAGTGTTTTTTGAAAATTTAAAAGATTTTTTAAAATTTTAAGTAAGTTTTTTAAATTTAATAAATTAAAAGATGTTTTTAAAATTTTAATATATTCTTCAATAATTTAAATAATAATTATTATATTTTTAAAAACATTATAAATTAAAACTATAAATATTATGTTATAAATTTTTAAAATTATAATATATTTTTAAAATTGATAAATAAATTATTAATTTTAAAATTAAATAAAAAATATTTATTTATTTATAATAATTTTAAAAGGATAATATTTATATCTTAATTATAATATTTAAATTAATTTTTTTCTTTTTAAAATTATGTTATAAATAATTCTTAATTTAATGGGCTCTGACCAATAGAATATATGTTAGAAGTGGCGCCGGTTGAGCTTTTGCTTGTTGGCATATAATATTAATTAACGGAAGGTCATTTTGGTAAATTAAGTGTTGATCTTCTGCTTCATTTTGGGGAAGGTGAATTGTAATTTGATCAATTTCGAGTCCTGATCCGTTCATTTTCTTCACGTTTACCTGACGCGTCTCTCTCTTTCCGTCTGAACTCCGTTGCGCTTGAAACTCTAGAGATCGGTTAGACGCGATACGACAATTAAAAAATGTCTCAAAACGGCAAATTGATGCCTAATCTTGATCAACAAAGCACCAAACTCCTCAATCTCACTGTTCTTCAGCGAATCGACCCTTTCATTGAAGAAATTCTCATCACTGCTGCTCATGTCACCTTCTACGAGTTCAATATCGATCTTAGTCAATGGGTGCCCTCCTCTTCCTTTTTTCTCTTTTTGTTAATCCTTTTTTTTTTTTTTTTTGTTCTTCAAAAGCTTTGGCTGATTGTTTTGTTCTTGTTTGTGGTTTTTTAGAGTCGCAAGGATGTTGAAGGATCTCTGTTTGTTGTCAAAAGGTCAGAATCTCCCTTGGATTTTGCTTTTGAATCGAGGGTTTGTTATAACCGGGAGTCACATTTTCTTTTCTGTTAAATGGGTAGTGTTGATATTTTCTTTGTAATATGGGTTTCTAAGAGTTTTTGTTCGTGATGTCAGGAATACGCAACCTCGGTTTCAGTTTGTTGTGATGAATCGACGTAATACAGGTCCCTTTTTTTTTTTTTTTTTTTTTTTTTTTGTGTTAGTGTTTAATTTTCTAATTTTCTAGGTATTTTGAGGAAGATGTGTGGGTTAGTAGATTAAGTTGCAATTCTTATTCTATGATGTTAGTTTGTCATAGTTCTATAGCTTAAGTAATGGTTTTGAAATTAAGAAGAGGTTGGACCAATGGCAATATTAGTATGCCCATTGATATATACATTTTTTTCTGTTCTTTAATACTCTGGCGCGACTGTCATCTTGAGGGATTTGACGTAAGAGTAGCAAGGTTGCATTTAATATATTTTTCTTTCATCTTGTGGTCTCTTTGTCTGTAAGGCATGTTGTTTGCCCTCTTATGGTAACCTGATAGAGTGGATGCTAATATTGTTATTTGGATGCCATATGCTCTGAACTATGATTTTTTTTTCATACAATTATTATCATTTGAAGCATTTTTCTTCTTAGAGATATATGTTACAATGATGCCATAGCAATGTCTTTTAGGATATCCTTAAAATCTGTCCATATATATAAATATATGAACTAAGAGGTGTCAATGTGTTGGTTTATGCAGATAATTTGGTTGAAAATCTCTTAGGAGATTTTGAGTATGAAGTCCAGGTCCCATATTTATTATATCGAAATGCATCTCAAGAAGTAAATGGTATTTGGTTCTACAATGCACGTGAATGTGAAGAGGTTGCAAATCTCTTTAACAGGTATTAGTTGTTTTACTATGATAGTTGTTTATCTGCAATTTACAATGTTTGCTCATGTTCATGATCAACGTTGTTACATATTTCTTGGGTTGATAATTAACACCAAAGACGATAATATGTATGTTCTCTGCCAAATTTGCTTTACGTGGGGACTGGAGTTTCAATTATGGATTATGGTCACTCTAGTTGAGTAGGATCATGAATTTGCCATAGGTCTCATGAACATGTGACAACGAGAGGAGTTCACAGAGCTTTTAATTTAATTTTTGATGAATTGCTGGCCAGAAAAAATCGTGCATAGTATGCTAGCATCTTTTAAAAGCTCATTTTATGTCTCTTATTCACTTTTATAGTTTTTAAAATCAGCTTCTACACCATAGAAATATTCTGCCGGATTTAGGATTTATTTATCTGGAAAAATATACCAATCAAAGGAATGTGATTGTTTTTGTTGTCTTGCAAGGGATAACATCATTGTTTTTGCCTATGAATATGGCTTTCAAGCAGTACTGTTGGGTTTTACATTTGTAAATCTTTAATGCTATGTATATTAAGTAAGGATGTCAACTAATGTGATTGTTTGTGGCAAGATAACATTAATTGTAGGAAAGGAACATCACTTATTACATCATCCTGCAATCAATGTGGTGTTGCCCAATCAGTTGGGACCCTACTTAGTGAATTTAACATTAATATGGTAAATTTTATGACATGTATAGGTTCTTGCAAATCAGTTAGTTTCGATTTATTTAGTGTTTTTGGAATATGTTTAAGAAATGTTATATTTGAGTTTGTTGGTAGGGATGCTAAGTAGAAAAGATTTTTTTAGAACTGCATGAAAATTGAACTTTGAGATGATGGGATTTTCAGTTTTATTGAACTTGCTGTCATAAAATCTACTTTTTTTTCTTCTTATGTTATAAAGATTCTCGCTTTGCAAATACTGCTCCTTGTATATGATATCTTCTGTTTCAGTCATTATCTACCAATCTTGTTTGTACTCAATTAAAATATTAAGGGGAAGCTGAATCTAAATTAACGTGCTTTATGGGTAACAGTGGATAGGACAATGAGCTGGAAAGAGAAATCCTGAAGTATAAATTTTAATCAAACTTTCTTTACACGACCATGATCATATAAAGTTGTGGCTTTTAATGTAAAATGTAACTCTAACATTGGTACCAGGAGAGCTGCAGGAACTAGATGGTTGACGATGCTATACACTCAACCTTGATAAGAAGGTGCAGTAGATATCTGATTTGTTCATCACATATGAGTTGTTAATAAATTTTCCAGTGAATGTTCTTTTGCAAGAATTATTGTATCATTCAGGATCAAATGGGTATTATTAGTATGCTCCATATAAAGAAGTCTCTGGGGAATTCAAGGCAACATAACTGCTTTTGGTGGGAAGTCTAGCTGCTGACAATGTAGAATTTAGAGCAACTATAACTTACATATGGATTTACTTCAGTGTTCTTTTCTGAGATTTCTTGTGTTGATTTGGATCAGATTGCAACTAATAATATGGTGTATAGGGTATCCATAAAGGACTCCTCAGGCCATTAAAAAGCAATAAAATTGCCCTGGTGGGAAATCTAGTTGCTGATTATGTAGAATTGGAGTGAGGGGTGCAGAATAAATAATTGCATGTTGTCTAATCACTTCCATTACAGATTCAAATCTAGTTTTAATACTGTTCAGTAAGCATGTAGCATAAGCAGGAAGAAGGAAACAGCTGAACTATTTAAATAAGAGAGGGAAGGAAGTCAGCATGCTATTGCATGAAGTAAAAAATTTGAATCTCTTTAGCTTTAGTTTCAAAAGACAGGAAGCATCTTTATTCTTTAATTTCCAAGAATAAGAAAGATGTTTTGTATAATTCTTTTCTGTGTTCTGGTGGATGTTTCACTGTTAGATTTCTAGTGTGCCGTATATAGTAGATTATAACATTTGGGAGTCTTTTGTATTCCTCATTGTCCCTCAGTTAGGATAAATACCTTAATAGTGGGCAGCTGGTCCACCTTTTTAACATCTTTGTTTTGGCACGTTACTTTTATGTTTCCTATAAAAAATAATCGCACTGCTAGGAAACAATAATAATTACCGGTGGTATTTCACTGTATATTTGAAAAATGGAAACAGCTTATTTTTTCACAGCTAGGAGTTTGTTGATGGAATTTATTTTGTTATATTTGTAAAAGTTGAAAGAGATTTGGTGAGTGCATTACAATTTAGTACATTGTGACTTTTAATGATAAGACTCCTGGATACCAATTCTTCACTTGGCTTGAGTATATTTCATTTGTTTATCTGTATGCTGTTTATTTTTCTCTAGTACAATTTTTATATTGATTATAATTGTGACTATCAAAATTTTTTCAATGATTTCATCCTGATTTTTTTTTTTTTTATTTCTCTTTTCTCAAATACAGAATACTTAATGCATATGTCAAAGTGCCTCAAAAGTCAATGGTATCATCTGCTAAAAGGTAATGATTGATCCAGTTTATCTTGATGGAGTTGTGTTTTTAGAAAAGCATTATTTTTTTACAAGATTTCAGTATTATTCTCTTAGAAAGTATTTTTTTAAATCCTTGTGGGTATTTTCTTGTTAATTTTAGAGCCCATCTTCAAGACAATGTCTAGCAGCTAAGTATCTTCATTATCAATTGCAGCTTTTAGTTAGTTGGATGCACTTGTAATTTTTCCATTGTGACTTTTGCTTGGATTGCAATGCTAAAATCAGCTGTGATTGTTTTTCCTCTTCATGTGCAACCTGGGTCATAGCCCCCTTTAATTAAAATTGATGTATCACATTTCTATAAACATTTTATATTTTTTAGTTATGGGCAAAATACAAGATATAAAGTTCCTGTTTCTTATGAATATAGTGAGTTTGAGGAACTGGAAGCTGTTCCAACTATGGCAGTAATGGATGGTCCTCTGGAGCCGTCATCATCAACTGCATCCAATGCTGCTGATGCCCCTGAGGATCCTGCTTTTGTGAACTTCTTCAGTGTATGTTTTCTTTTTAATGCCATGTAACAACCCTATTATTGATGCAAGTGATGGAGCTCTTTATAGAGAAGGAACCATTAGTTGTAATACTGTGAGGCTTCTTTTTTTAGGCTTTTGATACTGTGTTCCTTGTAAACATTGTAATTTTGATATGATGCTATATTATTATAGGTGTAATCTGTAGGCTTCTCCAGGATGTGAATAATTGTATGTTCTCATCTAAGATGGTAAAGAGATAGGATTATGCCATTTATACTTGGCATCTACTGCAGCACTGGTATTACATATGCAATGAAATGGATATGGTGGAAACTTTTTAGTTATAAAAGTATTTTTAATCAGGATAGGATATGAAAGAAATGAACCTTAAATGTTCTAAAGCATTTCTTAGCCAACCAGGATTTTCCTACTGGGTTGTTAGAGACATTTTCACAATTTACACTAAGCATTTTCTGTTATTCTCCCCTTACTTTCTTTAGTATTCAACTTCGGTGGTGTCTCTCTAAAATAATGTTGTTAAATTGTCCCTTTAGTGTGTAATGATAACCTTCTGCATGATAGATATGCTTGCAAAACTGGAAAGAATATAATAGTGTTTATTGAATACATAACATGCTTATCGTGAATTTCAACCAAAAGGAATGAACTCTGAAGAGGAACTTCTGTTTTAATACTTAAAGATGCAATTGTGTGATGTCTTGCATATCCAATGCCTACCAATTTGTGGTATAGAATTGTTAATTTTGTTCCCAATCCCACTTTTGGTGCTTTGGAAAAGCAGGCAAATTATTCACTGAATGATGTTCTCACTGTTCACATGCTAACACTTAATTATCTTCTTTTTTTTCCTTGTACATTCGGGGCTTCCTCTATGTTCTCCTTGTATATGATCTAATCTGAGTCTTTTACTTAATATTACAGACAGCAATGAATATTGGGAATGCTTCAAATACAGCAATTGCTGCCCAACCTTACCAGTCTTCTACAATGATACCTCCACCTTCGAATCCAGCCACAGTTGCCTCTCCTGTTGTGCCAACCTTGCAAATACCATCAACTCCTCTGTCAGCATCTGTACCCTCAATGCCACTACGTGACCCTGAAACCAGCAGCAGTACTCGAACCGCCAATCTTGTGAAGCCTTCATCATTCTTTGTGCCTCCTCCTTCAGCTTCTGCCAGGATGATGCCCCCTGTCTCATCATCTATCCCCACAGCTCCACCTCTGAAACCTCCCTCAAGTCTGCAACGCCCCTATGGTGCCCCATTGCTTCAACCATTTCCTCCACCAACTCCGCCACCATCTCTTACTCCTGTCCTTACTCCAAACTATGGAGCAGGTATCAGCAAAGAAAAAGTCCGAGATGCACTACTAGCACTTGTTCAGGTCAGTTTTTGTTGTTATTGAAGTGTCTAGATGCAGTGTTACAGCTCTCACATGCGTATGTTGCTTGTAGATTATGAGAAATATTGCAATTGGGATAATCCCCTAAAATAATTTTCACACAAACTGGTTGAATATAGTGATGGTTAGAATATAAAAATGCCATCCCATTTTTTGTTGTCCACTGACTGTCAAGGACAATGTTTTAAAATATTAGCAAAATAATCCCAGATAGCAAAATCTATTAACATAAAATCTTCTATAAGAAGACTGAAACACCCTTACCCTTCATTCCTTGCCTATAATTTAAGTGTAAAATCAATAAGAGAACGATAATTATCCTTTTAACAACATAAATAAACTGATTAATTGATAATTAGCAATACTAACCAATAATTAATAGACTGGATAAAAATCAGTATTGATTTATCTATTCAGATGGTCAGTTATTGTTTTTGGTTTGATCTGACTGCCATTGATATGTGTGATAGGACAATCAATTCGTTGACATGTTCTATCGAGCTCTGCTGAGTGCACATCATTCTTAACCAATTGAAAGCAGCATTACAAGGTAGTAGTTGCTGGAATTTTTGTTTCATTGTGTAGCTCTCTACAAGTATGCAAGACCCAATTTGTATAGCACTTTGCACTGCCTTTGTGGTTTTGATGGAGTAAATGTTGATGTTGGTATATATCTTGCTTTTTTTTTTTTTTTTTTAGCAGTAAACATGTGAAATATTGTTCCCCGCATATTATCATTTTTGGGTTTAAGTTAAATTGCCTATGCCCGTTGATTCCTATTATGCTAATGACTTGTAGGTTTGCAATCTTGATTTATTAACAATTTCAGTGACCCAAGTCTCCTATCCAGGGCTAGATTTGGGTTGAGTCAATTCATAATCAAAACTCAATCGAACGAGCCCAAAACAAGTTTGCCTTTCTCTTGAAATCCACAAGCTTATGATATCGATCTTGAGTTTTGTTCAAATTGATTAAAATAATATAATTTTAATTAAAAAAAATGATGACTTTTCGATCAATATGTATAAAAACGATATCATTTTAAATATTTGAGATGTTTGATGAATTGAGTCAAAGTCAAATTTGAGTTTGGGTTTGAATTTGTCTCCTATAGAATCGAATTGAATTTGAGTCAAATCAAGCAGCTTTACTCTTAATTCTTGCTTATCATAATTTAGGTTGGAAATATTATTACATTAAGTACGTTAATCTTAATTGGTTAATTATTCGAAGGTTTTCTGTGGGTCTTAGAATTGTTAAGTTTGTATTATCATTGAAATGGTATGTCCTTACAAGTTTCGCTTTTTTGTCATAAATAAGAATGTCTACAAATCAGACTTCAGGCATGTCTACTCTGAATTGCAGCAACGTATTCACTGCTGGCATTCATACGCACAATGACAGCCAAAATAGGAACTGGGTCACTGTAAGAGAAACTGAAGAATTGGGTCACTGTAAGAGAACCTAGAGAATTGGCTCTTCGTGTGTCTAGCCAGATACATCCGGGAGGCCGGCATGACTCGAGCCTTCCTTTCTTAGCATGGCCCGTAATTTTCGAAGGTTAACTCGTAGGTCTACATGATCTGGCATGAGTGTGTTTATCTATAACACATGAATAAAGTTTTTAAAATCTTACAACACAAATATACACTCCATGATAAGTATAAGAGTTTCACATGTAAAAAGGTATACTTCAATAATTTTATTTTTTTTTTAGCTATATATAAATATTTAAATTTCTAGTTATTATTAATTCTTTTACATAAATAAGACTGATTTTAATAATTTACTTTATTGATTATAAATAATATTATTTCAATTATTCAATTTTCTAATATGTTTTCGTACGTTAGAAAACATAATTTTAAAAAAATTAATTTAAAGAATTTAAAATTAACAAACTGGCTTACAAAAGTATGTGGATCCCTTTATTAAAGATTTGGTAAACATAGTTTATTAAAGATGTGTAAGACCAAGAGTTTTGTCTCTTGTTCGGACTAACATAATTTGTAAAACGATCTCAAATATTTAACCTAATAGTAAGAATAAAGATCATTTATAGTAATGACTTACAATGAAACTAATAATTTTTTATTTTTGAATTATAAAAAAAAAAATGCATCGTTTCCAAGGCCGACTAATTAATGGATTTTTTTTTGTTTATAATTAATAACAATTATATGCTATAAAACCGATCAAAACAGGAGGCTTGGTCAAATTCTTCTTTGCAAGGGGTCAAAACCCATGAAGTAGGGACCCTGACGGAACTTCAATTATTTGCTGGGTTAAATACATTGAAGATCACTAAAGTATTTGTTTATTGCATTGCGTAATCATTAAAATTTAAAATTTTGGAAGAAAATTATTAAATTTTGAATTTTATTTGTCATCTGGTCATTCTTTAATTTTGTCGTTTGAATACTATCGTAGATGTTTTGCTGATCCGATCAACATCTATATCGACGTCTATGTTAGCTTTAACATCAAAGTTAGGGAGTAACCTGACGATAAATAAAATTCAAAGTTTAGTAACTACAATTATAATTAGTGAAAAACTCAATGAACTGGAATGCATTTCGACTCTGTTTCACATTTTCGACATACAAACAGAAAATTCATGAATAGAAAAAAATAAAAAAATAAAAGCTAAAAGTACAAGAAAAGTTTAAGTTGATTTTCTTATACAAAAAACACCTTATTTTTCCTCTCGTCCACTTTCTCAGTCATCATATAACATTTAAAAAAAAATACAAATTAGAAATTTTTAAAATAATAAACAAATAAGAACACTAAAAATAAATATTTTCACAAATAAATTAACAGCTTTTGAAAGTAGTTACAAAACAAAATTGTAATATAAACCTCAGTAGTATATATATTTATATTTTTGAAACACTTAGTTTCAAAGAGAATGAGAGTGAAATGAATTAAGAAGACAAAGAGAACCTGCGTGGGTAACATAAATACACAATCTTATATATAGATATAAGAAAAACAAAGTTTCAAATATTTAAATAAAAAAATAAATTCATAATCAATTCATAATCATTATCACTCATTAATCATGAAGAAGATAATGAGAGAGAAAGTAAGAGATATTTTTATATTTGTTTGATTAGAAAAAAAAAAAAAAAGTATGTTTTTATGGTTGTTATTGCTTAACTTATAAGCTATGCGATATTATTGATGCAAAAGGCAAAAGACATTCTCAATCCATAGACTAATCAATCCAAATATGTTTAAATAAAAAAAGAAAAATGGAAGAAAATAGAGCGAAAGAATTGACAATCTAATATTATAACAAGTTGGAGCAGAGAGAAAGAAAAAAAGTTGTTAGAAGGGTTAAATACACTCACGATTATTGAGTTTTTTTACTAATTACAACTATAGTTACTAAACTTTAAGTTTTGTTTGTTGTTAGGTTATTTCCCAACTTTGCCGTTTCAATCTAATGTAGATGTTGACTGGATGTCATGTCAACAGAACGTTCACATCAACATTTAGTTAACGTCCATGTCAGCTTCTATTACAAATTCCAATGACAAAGTTGAGGAGTAACTTTACGGTAAACAAAACTCAAAATTCAATAATTTTCTTTCAATGTTTCAAAATTTAGTGATTGTAAATGCAATAAGGATACCTTTGAAGACTGTCAGTATATTTAATCCATTGTTTGTGGGGAGGCACTTGGACTCGAACTAATGCTTGTTTTTCACTTATCAAATATCATTTCATCTCCTTAGTCTTGAATATTGATAGGCCAAAGAACTTATTCACTCGTAGGGTTTTACTTAATGATAAAATTATATTCGTCAATTTCTAAAATTCAAACACTCGTTCATTATCTAAAATCAACGGTTAAATTAATGGTCAAAGATTAAATATTGATGACTGAAAAGATATTTTTATCTTTTTAATAATAAAAATTTTAAAAAATAATAAAATAAATTTTATAAAAATATGTAATAATATATAAACATTAAAATAAATTATAAAAATATTAACAAAATAAAAAATATAAAAATATAAAAAAATTTTAAAAATTAAAAAAGTAATCACTACTGCTAATAGTAGTGACCACCTAAAATTAAACTAAATGACTAGAAAATGCCATTTGATTCATGGGATGACTACATCTGATTGTCTCTATAATCAATGATGGTCGTAAACAACTATTGGGCACAAAACTGATCATTTTTGGTCATCATTAATGATGAAAATAGTGAAATCTAACAGTTATTTTCAATCACTATTGATGGTGGCGACGGTCTGCCTTCGTCAATCAGAACTGATGTAAATCAGGTGGGCTTCTCCGACCACTTGATTTAATTTCAGACGACCATAGTGTTTGCAGTGGTTTTTTTTTTAATTTTTAATTTTAATTTTTATATATTTTAAAATTCTTATTTTATTTTTTAAAATATTATTTTATATTTTTATTATGTTTTTATTTTTTGTAAGACATTTTTATCATTTTATTAAAAATTTTGATAAATTTTAGATGAGAAATAATTTGGATTTTAAAAAAAATTAACGAATAGACATTAAAAAAAACTTCGGGCCTTCGATACACCATGTGTATTACACGAGTTTAAGCCTTTAGATATTATGGCCGTGTTGTTCATGAAAGTGTCCGACCCAATTTTCAGACTAACCATTCAAGCTCTGTCGAAATTCATATTTAAGGGATAAAATATTCATCTCATTTTTTAAAACTTAAATGAAATCATTATTCAAGCTTTTAATTCATAAATTTATTTTAATTTCTTAAACACTTTGATGTATAAAAGGCAACAATGTAAATATTATTTATTATTAAATCACATGAGACCTTCGCTATTTTCATGAAAACCCTAAAACAATTCAAATCGAGGCAAAATTTGGCCGAAAACAATAAGCCTTTGCTTCCACCGTCCGAGGGACCTCATTCAAATGTCGGCGAGCATTTTCCGATACGTCTCTCGTTCAAAGTCTAATAATTCAGCAGCCCAACTCCTATTTTGCAGAGGAATCACTTCTAAGCTTTTCGTCAAAGGTATGCTCTTCTCTTTCACTATGTTTTTTATTTGTTTGTTCATACACTTCCGTATATTCTGACATAACAGGATATCGGTAACCCTATTTATTTTCGTGTTGTTTCCTTTACTTGGCAAACACAAATATATTCATGAAGGTTTTTTTTACTTAGCGGGTGTGTAAAATTGAGGTTCATGGTTTTTTTTTTTTTAATGATTTTGATAAGTTTACAAGTACTATGTCAGCTGTTTGTCAAGTATAGATGTCGTCTTGAGTGACCAAGATTGATGTGGAACATATTTGGTTAAGAAATTTTGTTAACTGTTTTGAACTGATTTTGATAGTTACAAGGGTCTTGCGAATTTTATCATAGTTTAATGGAAATCTTTACTCTTTATGAATTTAATTTTTTTTCATTTAAATTTAAATTTTTTTTTGTTCTTGTAATCATGAATCATTGGCTTTATAGCGACCTTGTGGTCTTGTATCTAAGAGAAGGTATTGGTTTGATTCAAATACTCATAAAAATGGTGGTTGACTCTTTTCTTTTTTCAATGGCAAATGATTTGAAGGTCAACAAGATCCACATTTGGCAATGAGTTCAATTCTGAAAGAACAAATATTGTTTCTGGGAAATGAAAATTATTTGTATAGGTAGTTTGGAAGTGTGTAGCTTGTCATTTATAGTTGGGGAAATGATGGGGGTATGTTGCCATGGTTAGAAAAATTGCAGTAAAAATTAAGTTTGGCATTCCCACATATCGTTTATAATCCAAGTTTGACTGTTGGAATTTAGATTGTGAGAATAGAATAATAGGAATAAGACATGTGTATCTTTTTCTACATAAAGGTGGTATTACATGTTAATGATGAAGTAGAGAAGGTAAGAAATAGAAGAGAAAAGGAAATGGAGTGTTTTTCTTTATTTTGTTGTGGGAGGAAATTTAGAGATTTGACTGATGTGACTCTGCCTTCTTTATATCAGAAGATACCTGGATGTAGTATGATAAGACTATTAAATGTAGTGAAAAGATATCAATGAATAAGATGCTATTTGTAATTGAGGAAAGTAATACTATTACTTGTATATAAATCTGGGTTAAATTAAGTATACTCCTTCTATCCCAAAAGTTTTTACCTCCCATTTTCAGAGTTAATGAATACTTTCGGATGCCTAATGATATGAGAAGAGACAATTTTGGGTGAAGGTAGTTGTTTATATTTTTTGCTTCATTGCAGAAGTTAGAAACCATTTCAGAGTGTTTGTGCTTGACAAGGCCCTATTTGGCTGATTGTACATTTTTACTTGAATGTTATAGTTTCCTTTTGCCCTCAACCATTCTTTGATTTGGTGTTGAAGAATTTGGGTGATGTTACCACTGAACCTAAGTTCATTTCTCTCCTGAGTTTGAATGATTTCTTTTCCTTGGGGCCAATCAGATTGGTTGCTCTAATCCTGGGTTGGGTTCATCAAAACATTAAAGTACTAAATTATTTGGACCAGAATGAGGAGAATTGAGTGTCAATATACAGTGCAATCCTTTAGTGCTAATCATGTAGGCAACATCTTAATAATGAAATTCCTTATATTACAGACAGTGATTGCTGCTGTAGCATCAATTCTATTCCGTGTGTATGTAATCTATGTATTTCTCAAGTATCTAAATTCCATTAGATTTCTGGTTTTGACATGTTTCCTCTTATCAAATTTCCCTGTCTAATCTAAGAACTATCTACATGAACTTATCACTGATTTGTCAAGTTAATTTTCTAATTTAGCAGTATTTGTATTGAAAATGTGAGGAAACTGGTATAATTTCCCTTTTTCAAAGTAAGTTAAATGCTTATGTTCTTTCTTGATTGAAGCATTTTCCAACTAACCTACATTTAGTACCATTGTCAGCTTCAGTAGTGTTTACTATCTTATTGACATTTATGCCGTTGCTGTTGCAATGTCCTTTGCAGGATTGTCTTTCTCAACCACAGAAGATACGTTAGCTAATGCTTTTTCACAGTTTGGTAAAGTTGTTGAGGGTATGTTTTACTCGAGTCCTTCAATACTTGTTTGCTTATTAATTATTGTCTAACTTCTAGTTGTTTTGCTTTGGCCAGCTAGAATAATATTAAGTAAAACTTCAAAAAGATCAAAAGGCTATGGATATGTCACCTTCAGTGCGGTGGATGAAGCGGAAAAGGCCTTGTCAGACATGAATGGAAAGGTAAAATTGCACGCCCAAAACTAGTAGAGAAAGTTGAGATGTAAACTTTGCGTCATAACTTGTTTAGCTACTAATTCGAGAACCGGGCTTTTTATATGAAGTTGAGATTGCAATTTTTTAGGACAACATAACAAGCCTCTCTTAAATTACCTGCAGATACTAGAGGGACGTGTACTTTTTGTGGACAGTGTGAGACCTACAAGGCCGCGAGCCACAGAGGATTGACATTCTGTTTTCAGCCGAAAATTCTCTGTAGCTGAGTCGAGTAATAACAAATTGGTAAATCCATTTCAATTCCAATTCGGGCAAGGCGAATTGTTTTGACTTACAAGAAGCTATATTTACAGAAAGGAACAGCTGCGGAATTGAGTTGTACACAAGATGATTACTGCTAGAAAAGCCGCAAAATAGACAATGAGGTGGAGGAGAAAGGCTGAAAGGGAAAAAATATATAATTGCTAAGGACAATCTAACATTTCATTGGATAAATTAGCAATTTCTACCACAATTAATGGATGTTGACAATCCAAACATTTTCATTATTCTATGACGGAATAATTGAAGGAAAATGATAATTTAGTTGAAAAGTGAATTTCAACAAAATTTTCCGAGTCCTGGTTTCTGCTTTTGGCACAACAAATTATAGTCATCTTCCTAGGATGAAAAGTTGAAACTATCTCTCGTGTCATAGAACTAAGCCAAAACTGATGTAGAACATAGATATCATCCCCAGGAGGAATCTTTCTAGTCTACAAGACGAATCTTTCCCCAACAAAATTACAGGCGATCATGCTGTCTTTGCCCTTCGTGAGGGGGGTCGTCGTAATAAACTGATTAGATCATCAAGACCCTGCTGAAAATAAGTTTTTTCATTTTTCTGCTTTATCTGTGTGTGTTCAAGAAATTATTAATGGAAAAATATAGGATAAGGTAGATATTTTGAATTTCATGCTTCATATTAAAAAAGAGGAATACCCTAGTTGTGATGACAAGAAAACTGAAGAGCACTATCAAATACGATCCCAGCACCAAAAGCAACAGCAAGTCAAATGTAACACTGGCGACCTGTAAAACACATTTAAAGTAACTGCCTTGAATTGAATCTCATAATAAAAGTGTGTGTGTGTGTATTAACTGTGACTCTCATTTCCATATTCAGATTTGACCTTCATACTGGTGGGGAGAAACCATACGGAGAATTATTTCCAATAATAGCAGTAAAAATATTTAACCAAAACAATGGTATGTTGGGCAAAAAGAAGAATCATCATTCATAACTGAGCTAATTAAAAAAATGAGTAACATCAAATATGCTTATGATGAGTATTGATTTGGGTATCAATAATCTGTTACTATATAATTAAGTGATTTTAAATTAAAGATAAAGTAATACTTAATTATATGATAATACATTATCATTAATACCTAAAAATAAAAATAGGTTGTCAAGTGTAGAATTTGGTATTTGACAGGGGAAAAGCTTTCTTAAATTCTCCCTCACCCATTTCTGTAAGGGTCTGAAGATACATAGCAGAGTCACATATGTGCGCTATGTGTTTTCGAGAGAGAAGAAGAGATGGCATATTTATGACCATAGTATCCAGCAGCCCGTAACAAAATACCTGATATATATTGAGCTTCGCTTCAGTAGAGTCGTAGAAAGTGAACATCCCATCAAGCACTTCATATTGTACATTCACCTCATCAGTATACTCGGCCAATTCCTGCAGACAAATACAAAATGGATATAATAAGATTATGAAAATGTTATTATCTAGTGTTGAACATGTAGAAGTGGGATCATGGCAAAGATCTTCGTATATCGTCGAATTCTATAGTATTTTGAATGAAGTGTCTGGCATCAAGACTAAATCCAAGTGCTTATAATGATTAGTGAGGCTGATTATTTGTGTGTTTCATTTTCTAAATATTTTTACCCTGTTTCGACCCATGGACTAGAAAGGAAAAAAAAAACACAATTCCACGGGCTTCATCAATCTATGCATTGACTCGAAAAAGTTTTGTGAATCATGGTACTACATGCCACTGGATCAAAGGCATTTCAAATCTCCATTCTATGATTACAAATACGGGCTTCTATTATCACTCATTAGAAACAAAATCAAATTTGTTCAGAAGGAATACTGCAATAGAATTCCAACAAGTTTTTAAGATAAGAGACAAAAAAGAGATTAAGAATATACCCTGAAAGTAATTTCAATTCAATGAAATGTCCATTCCATTAGAATCAAAAGAGTGCTGTCTTGAGCAAGGATAATTGGATTACACAGCTAAAAATTAAATACAATATCTGATCATCTAATCTATAGGGAAAACAGGAAAATAGAAAAAAATAAAAATACATGATGCTGCATTTAATGAATTCCAGCTGATAATCATCAGCAATAAACCAAGAAAACAGCGTACATGAATGAAAGATGAAAAAAGGGTAAGAAAATCAAACCTTTTTCAGTGCCAAGACAAACGGGTCATTCTTTGAGAGAAATGGTGCCACTCGAGGTGTTTGTGATACCAGATCCAACCAGGACCTAATGTAAGAAGGATTGACAGCCAAACTACTATTGTCTGCAAAAATTCTAATCTTCTTTCCCTGGAAACCATAAATATGCCTCTACACAAAAACAGAAAAGACAGCATCAGAAACATAAAACTAATGTCATAAATTCAAATATTACATGCAAGACGCAGAAATTATGTGCCTTCAAAGCAAGTTAGTGGCAATCAACTATATATGCCCATAACAGAAAATCAGGCGACAATTCCTATTAAAATAACAGTATACTGCGTTATAAGAACTCACGAGAGTTCATAGTAAAATAAATTAATAAATTCAAAGAAATTTTATATTCCAGAAAAAATCTAGATGTTTCCTTAGCCTTGCTGACATAACAAACAACATCTGAAATAACTTAGATTGTAATCAAGTACCTCAAAATAACAGAGAAATCAACATCAACATCATTACCAAACATCACAAGTTAAATAATTTTCATGCAACTTTATTAAAAAAAGGAAAAGAGAATGGCCCAGCTATAAATTGTGCAGTAAGCACCAGGAAGCTTAATAAATTGATCCAGCAAATAGCTCAGGCAGTTCTTTATTTTATAATAGGAACAATGAACTCAATTTTCATTATAAATTTTCCAAAAATCTTGCTGGTTTTGCCCACTTTCCTTTTCTATTTATTTTCTTTTCTAATTTATTCATCATATTAGAGGCTCATAACACCAGACACAGGCAATTTTCATTTATGTTGATGATACACTACAATCCTAGCAATCACATTATTCAAACTCCTTCAATGAGAACTAGATAAAAGTGGGAACATGAAAGGATCCCAGCCAATATTTAACCAAAGCAATGAAAAACACAATCCAATAAAGATAAAATAAAAAAAACTATTTTTATCAATTTGGGGATTTACAATGGATAAATTGGAAATTCGAGGACCTGGGGCCTTTGAAGTGTTGGATACCTCCCTTTGGCCAAAAGGCCAAAGCCAAAATCTGCCTAAACCCCAATTTCTTCTCCTCCCAATTATATATACTTATCCTACCCTATAGAATTGGGATATTGTTTCATACTCTAGGAAAAAGAAGAGCATCCAAATGGAAAGAAACAATATTGCTTAGTTATTATTATAGATTCAGTTACAAAAATATAGTATAAAGAATTGATATTTCCTTTATTGCTTGTAATGCCAGATGTTTATTAATTAGTAGCTATCAGTTTATATATATTATGAAAAAGTTGTAGTACTAAAGGTATCAATGAAAATACAGATGAATTCACTCGTTTCTCTTTCTCTAACTTTCTTTCCACTCTTCCCTTGTTTTGCCTCCTCTAGCTTGCCATATGATAGACTTAATTGTAATACTGAAGTTATCAATGAAAATTTGGCTTGACATATGTTTTTATTCATGATCTTTTTTACTTCTCTGATACCAATTGTTGTGTTCTTGAAATGATAGGGATGTTGTTTATGTGCAAGAATGGAGAATTAAAAGGAGACAAAATAAGGCAATTAGAATTACAAAGAAGAAAGGTAGAACAGAGGAAGAGTGGAGAGAAAGTTAGAGAAAGAGAAGAGAGTGAAAATTATCTGTATTTTCATTGATACTTCACTATTAAAACTTTTTTGTAATATATATAAACTGATAGCCAATAATGAATAGATATCGAGCATTACAAGCAATAAAAAAAATATCAATTCTTTAGACTATGCTTTTATAACTGAATCTATAATGATGACTAAGCAATATTATGTCTTTCCATTTTACTGTTTTTTTTTTTTTTAAGTATGTATACTAACATTATTTTGAGAATTATCTTGTCCTCAAGCTAGAAAAATTTAAAAGTTTTCTTTTTCAACTATCTAGATTGTTTTTTTATACCAACAGTCCAAGATATATTATCTTGTTTTTTTTTCTTTTTCTTCCCCTTCTGTTGGTTGGCCAAAATATATTTATCTTTTTTTCCTTTTCCCCTTACGCTTCTTGCTCCCTATCTTTTTTTTTTTTTTTAACATCTTCCCTATCTTTTACTATAACAAATCGACTCCCCACACAATTTTAGCCTTTGATTCAATCCCCCATCACCATAACTCACCAACTAATCTTCACAAGATAATGGATCATTTTCCCAATAGCCACCATTGTGACTCTCCAACTTCTTCACCGTTTTTCAATGTTGTTCTATCTCCCATACCCATTCCAATGCCTTACAATCTCCCTCGATTTCCACCCAAGCTGATTCGACTTTCCTTTGGCCGACTTGCTCCACCTAAGCTTCAATCAGGACACTTTAGCTTCCCTCTATCGATATCCTTTTTCTAACGACCATTAGCCTTCCCCTTGCCAATCCACCTTCCACGACTCCTACCTTGCCATTTTTTTTTTCCAACCAACCACCCAACTATCAATTTGTCTTTCTTGACCAATAACCATTTTTTATAAGAAACTCAAGATTTCAAGACATTTCATTTTGATAGGATTCTATCCAATATTCAACCAAAACAACAAAAACACAATCAATGAAGAGAACAAAAGCTATTTTTACTGAATTTGGACATTTAAAATGGATAAACAAACAATTTGAGAAATCAAGACCTCCCAATCCGGTCATTCAAGGCATTGAAAACCTCCCTTCAACCCAAAGACTATATCTACAACCAAAAGTTGCCTAATACCTGATTTCTTCTCCTTCCCATTTTACAATCCTAGCTCCCAATTATATACTTACCTTACCTTCTATAATTAGGATGTGTCCCAAAGAAGCCCTAAGTCCTAACATTTGGATAGGTTATGTTACGACTTCGGGTTTTTTGGGACACATCTCCTAATTCTACAGGTTCAGGTTTAGTATATAAAATGCAGTTAGGGTTGTAAAAGGGAAAGAAGAAAATTAAGGTTTGGACAACTTAGGTTATGGATAGCCTTCTAAATTTATTTGGAAGGTTGCCAATTTGAATGACTGAAACTGGGAGGCCTCAACTCTTCGAATTGTCGGTTTATCAACTATAAATTGCCCCTTATCAATAATATAGTTTCTTTTTAATTGTTGTGTTTGTTTGTTGTTTTTGGGTGAATATTGACTGGTATCTATCAGGTGGTATCAAAGCAGTGAGATCTAAAGTTTTTGATGCAAAATACCAATAAGAGAGGTTACCAAAAATGGTGAGAAAGACGAATCAACATCAGGGTAGTCGGCCAAAGGGCAAAATGGTAGGGGAATAGATCATGGGATGGTTGGATGGACATGGTGGGAGGTAGAGGAAGTCGAACTGACCAAGAAGAAGACCAAACATCATTGAATAAGTGCGAATCGACAGTAGTTTGGCAAACAATCATGATGCCACTTGGGCAGAGCAGATTAGTGAGGGAAAAGGTGCAATTAGCAAAGGGATGTGTTAGGGAAAATGAATTAACAATAGAAAATCGTGTGGAGATTTGATTTGTCGCTTGAAAGATGAAGTGGGGCTTGAGAGAAGATGAAATGACAAGGAAATAAATAAAAAGTGGTAGAAGAACCGTAAGGGGACGATTTAAAAAAAAAAACAAAGAGAAGACAACCAGCTTTTAAAAAAATTAGATAGCTAACATACTGAAAAAAAAAAAAATTTCCAAAAAATCAACATTGTTTGTTTTCTTCATTTTCGAAAAAAGTTCATTTTTCTATCTTGAAGACAAAGTCATTCTCAAGGGAATGGAAAATGTTAGGACTTAGGGTTTTTTGGGACACATGGTTTGATTCTAGAGGTTAGAGTTTAGTATATAAATGACACTTAGGGTTGTAAAAGGGAAAGGGAAGGAAATTAAGGTTCAAGGAACTTAGATTGTGGGCAGCCTTTTAGGCTGATTTGGGAGGTATTCGACACCTCAGATGATTAGAATTGAGTGGCCTTGACTCATCGAATTACCAGTTTATCAATTATAAATCCCTGTTTATCAAATATAGTTTTCGATTCTTTATTCATTGAGTTTTTGGGTGACTATTGGATGGGCATCTATCAAAAGACATCTAACATCTCTCCCCCTTTAGGTTCTAAAGAACTGATAAGACTTTCTATTCATTTTCATAACTCTGAATCAGCAAAATTAATATATGCATAAATCAGATACAAGCATCAAAATGATCCAACTTCACATCAACTTACCGCAAGACTCTCAGCAACCAACTTGACACTTCTTATAATTGAAGCTTCATTAACAAAATGCCTGGTGAATTAGAGCTCTCAGAATAACAACAATCTAAAATAAAAAGCTGTTCAATAGAATAATGTAAATTTATGAAAACACAACCTGCTATCCAATAAGCCTCCTGTTCTTTCCAAAAGCTCAGGTGCAGCCGAGAGCTCAGAAAGGGTGGCAGCAGTAACTCTCAGCCTTGAAAACTGTTCATGCTCCCAAGCTACCTACAGCAAACAACAGCTTTATCACCTAAGCCAATAAGAATAATATGGAAAGAAGCAAAAGCAGAGCTCTCTAGAAAATAGTTAAAAGATGAAGGGGAGACAGATTGAGGATAAAGAGACATATAGGATAAAATTAGCATTCTACTCAAATTTCCCATTGTTTGGAGATTGAACAACAGAAATAAGAAAAATAAAAAGCAGCCAGTGTATATAAAGGGAAAATTTTGAAAGTTCTTTTACAAACTTCACCATTGCCAAATACCAAAAAACACCCTAGAAATTGCAATTAAACATGCCAACAAAATTGAAACCCAAAGATTTATGAGCAAAATGTTATCTAAGTGAACAATCATGAATGCATAGAAATGTCTTCATAGAAAATAAATAACTATATAATAATAATAATAAAAACAAGAATGAGGAGAGAGAATGAAGGGAAAAAGAATGTCATGAATCATCAATTGAAATTAAAATAATACATGTTTGGGCATCATTTTTCCCATTTCCAGATTTTTCAATAGCATAATATAAAAAAAAGAAAAAATATCACGCTGACATAGATATATTACAGTCATTCATGTATATCTACTTACTCGAGGATTTGATATATTTATTTTCTTGTGCCTCAAACCAACTATGAAATCCAACTCTTCAGCTACAATAGTGAAACCCTACAAACCCAATCCATTAGATAATTAAAAACAGCTATATAAACCAAAAAAGACAAATTTATTTTATGATATACTCCTAGCTTACTTCAAAAATTTGTTTTATGTACGCATTTTCTGGAGGCTTAGACACGTGAACATATAATTCATTATCCCATGAACCCATACTATTTAAGCAGATAGCATAGTCAATACTCTCACGCAATCGCTGATCAAAACTTCTAAGCCACTGCAAATGGAGATACTCAGAAATTTAAATGTCATGAAGAAAAGAGATAGCAATCAATTATGAAGAAAAACTTAAAGAATAAAAACAATCTCAAATTAATTTGATTAAGCAAGAGACTTGGCACCTTATGAGTTCCATTGTAATTATAAGGTCCACCAGACGTCAGCCCAAAGAGCATATTGTACCTTCCTCTAGTCTTAGGGTTTGAATAGAGAAGAGAGAATAACCTAGCTATTTCAAGAAGTGCCACAACACCACTTCCATTGCTATCACTTCCCATAGATAATGCCTACAAGAGTAAGTTATCATGATATAGTTTACCATGAAACAATCATATAGGTCAAAAGAAATTGATTTAATCAACTATACTTAATAGAATTACATACCGGGGCAGCGCCAAATGTATCATATGAAGCTACTATGGCAATGGTTGGCAGTTGATTTGAATCTCCATCAGCTTTCAATCCTTGCAGCCATCCCTGTACACACACAAAAAACTCAATTAACAACAATTTCTTCAGAAGCAAGCTCCATTCTCAAGAACCCAAAATAGATGTCTTCTAGATTAGGTTACACTATATGACAACAGTTGACAAGCTTGAATTAATGGCAGCTGTCTTTGACACAAAAGAAAAGTGCCAATCAAGAGCTACATGCTGCTATGACTACAATCTGGTTATAAGGCCTGTGTCACACTCTCAGCCATCATATTTCACATTCAGCGCCCCAACCATATGCAATAAACTTTCAATGCCAATTATTATATAAAGATGTAAAAATGTCTTTAAATCTCAAGCAAAATGCATTAACTGTTTCGAGTGCACACATTGAAATGCTCCTTTGAGAGGTAGGAATCATTTTATCCCCCCAGCAAGGTCTACCTATTTCTTTACTATCAGAAGGAATTTCAATTTCCATCAAGTTTCACAAGGGGAAAAAAAAAGGCTTAGTATTATAAATTCTAGAAACCCATCAGGATTTAAGGGTATCAGTCAAATAACATTCTGCTATGCAACATATCAATTCCACATTAGCCGTTCCCACAAACAAGAACAGTTGTCTTCACACCTGAATGTTTGTGATGGTGGGAGATGCAACTTTCCTAGGCTCTGATGTTGGGACAACAAGCTTGTATCTGCAATATTCCCAAGAATAGATTAAATCAGATACGCAAAATGACGTGCAATATTAGCAATTGAAGGAATATGTGATATTCTGATCAATGTAAGCCAACACTAAAGGAAAAAGAAGAATAACTACTCCCTTTATCACGGAAATATTATCCACGAGAAGAATGCTTTGACAGAAAAAAGAGAAATCTTTTACTATTTGAATTGATAAAATGCCTATATTAGGAAAAAGATATCAGATCAAGGAGGATTTAGGCAGACTTTTTTGCTCTCATGAATATAGAAAGGTGAAAAATTAAGCTAGATGAATCCAGCCTATGGCACACAAGGAAAAATATGTTCCTTTAATAAAACAAAAGAGAGTTCATAAAAAATTAGATAAACAAATTATGTCTCTTTTCTATCTTCATATATGCTCTTCAAATATATCTCTCAATATAGAAATTAATGAGAATAAAGTCAGATATCTCAGAACCCACTACACAAAAAGAGAAAAATTCAACTGAAGATATTTAGAGGATGCAAATCACAAGGGTGGTCCTAGAACGCAAAAATCCTATGGAGAATGTTAATTGTATCTTAATAAATGACTTACCAAATTTCAAAGTTTTCAATAATTGAATTTGTTGGGCTCAGTAGAAAAAGCTATACATTTTCCTTTGTTTCATGGACAGCTGACTCCCTTTTGTAAACCTCACTTTATTAATACAACTTCCATACAAATAAAAAGCAGAAAATACAAATAACCATATTTTATTATAGCATTAACCGTTCCAAAGTTATCATAAAATTATGAACTGACCCTCCGGTAGTTGCAGTGGCAGATTGACCGGTATCATCATTCTTCTTGACATCGTCCAACACAGCTTCAATTTCATCATTCTCAAATGCAAAATACACAGGATACTGTATTTAAAACATTCTAGCATTAAGGTGTGGACTCACAAAGACTTCCTAAGAAAAAGAAAAAAAAAGAAATTCTATAAAACTTGAAAAGGCAAGAAGAAAAACACACAGAAGAGTACATAATAAATAAAATAACAGGACAGCTATACCACTATAACATTATCTGGATTTCTAGTCACATAATAGCCACAGAAAAAATTACATATAGTTTAAGCAATGGACATATTAACATAATCAATGCAATATTAAAACAAGATAATAAGCATCAGATCATTAGTAAATTTTGGATGAAAATCCTTAGAAAATATACAACTTCAGATTCCATCACTAGTCTAGTCATGCTATAACTTTTTACTTCTACTTTTGACTATAGCTGTAGCTATAGCCAAAAGTAGTAGTAAAAAGTTGACTAATGCATTTCAGGTAAAAGAAATCGAAATTAATATAAGTTACTCACAGGCATTTTGACATGAATAAGTAATCGTTCAAGTTCATCAAATACACTCTTAATTAATCCCCTTTCATCAACATGATCTCTACTACCTCCACCATTTCCATTCTCAATTCTAAACATCTCAGGGAGCAAAAACAACAATCCTCCAAGCGTCTTCTGCTGAGAAATAAACTCTGCAGCACATTTTTCAAAACACACAAAAAGAGAGGAAAAAAATCAACACTTTCCAATCTCAAAAACTACTTACAAACTTCAAAAACGACAGCTACCTTTAAGGAAGGTGATGTTCAATTCACGGACGGGGATCATGACGACGGTCCGAGAGAGATCCACGGCGGGCGATAAATGAAGAGAGCCGGCGTGGTGATTGAGAGTGGCCAAACGAGATCCGAAGGGAACGCCGGAAATATCATACTGAATGAGGCGGTAGACGTCGACGACGGTGGCTGCGTCACAGAGCTCGACGCAAGCGACGAGGATAAAGACCAGTGCGAGCATGGAGTAGATGGAATCGAAGAGGTCGCGGTGGCGACCGTTGGATGGAGGCATTGACGAAGGAAGACTTGGATGTGGGGCTTTGAATTAATGAATAAACACAACAATGATGAGCGCATGAACGTTTAATGCTCTGTCGCTGGATCGCCTTCTAAATGTGTTCAACCATATAATTTTTTAGTTAAAAATCGGATTTTTAAATTGGTTAAAACTTTTCATGAATTCATTGTTTTCCAAACATGGAGAAAACTGATATAATTTTGATGAACACAAAGCTTGTCGAATCGGCCGTCCGGATTTTGAACTATATGTTGGTTTCTTCTAAATGCCCATTTGGATTCATACCACAATTAGCATAGACTTCATTAAGATTTTCCTTTTTTATATACTATTTTTGTAGATCTTCCATTGATAAACTTACCTCAATCTCTTCTTTTAATATATAGTCTTAAGAGGGCAATTTATTTTCACAATGACTAAAAGCTTTCATGAGACATCAAAACAGTACGGTAAAAACTCATTGATTGAGGGGTTAAATGCATTCATGGTCACTGAACTATTAACTAAAATCATTCGCGGTCACTTTTGTTTAAATCGTTGCAAAAAAGTCACTGAACTTTGGATTTTGTTTGCCGTTAAGTCACTCTACTGTTCATCCGTCAAAATATTTAACGGTTGCTGACGTGGACGCTGACGTGGATGATGGTGTGGATTTTTTACTGACGTGGCACCACGTCATCATCTATGTCAACAGCCACATCAGCATTGGAACAATGGATGCTGACATGGCATCCACGTCAGCATCCACGTTAGATTTGTGTGAGTTTCTGTTACAGTGACCTCACAGTAAATAAATTCAAAATTCAGTGGCCACGGATGCAATTAGTGAAAACTTCAATGACCTTGAGTGCATTAACCTCTTACAATTTTTTTTTTCTCTTCTAGTTTGTTAAAGTGTTGGACTGTCAATTCTCTCACTCTACCTTTTTTTTTTTTTTTTATCTAATCACATTTAGATTGATTAGTCTATGAATTGAGAAGCCAAATTATAACAATCATAAAAACATACTAATTTTTTTGATCAAACAAACAATAAATATTTTTCACTTTCTCTCTCTATTTTCTTTATGATTGATGAGTGATAATGATTATAAATTGATTATGATTCAGTTTTTTTGTTAGACATTGAAACTTTGTTTTTCTTATATTTATATATGAGTTTGTGTTTTTATTTGAAATAGGGTTGGATTCGAGCTGAATTGAACACGAACAGACATATGTTCGTTTTTGGGCTCGTTCATACTGTTTAGGTTCATGTTCGCTGAGTAGTTTTATAACAAAGTTCGTATTCATGTTCGGTTCGTATAATTAATTCATATTCAGCTCGTATTTGATTCGTATAATTCGTATTTATATTTATTAAAAATTATAATTAATATAAATAATTAAAAAAATATAATTAAAAAATTTTTAATTTAAGTTCGGGTTCGTGTTTGTGTTCGGTTGGTATAGTTCAGGTTTGGATTCATATTCGTTGATTTTTAAAATTACTATTCTGATTCTGGTTCGTGTTCGTGTTAATTTATTTGTAAAAATACTTTTTTTTAGTGTTCTCATTTGTTTTTTATTTTAAAAATTTCTAGTTTGCATCTTTTTTAATTCGATTTAATGATTAATAAAGTAGATGAGAAGAAAAATGAGGTATCTTCTGTAGAGTGAGAGAATTGACAGTCTAACACTTTAACAAACTGGAAGAGGAAAAAAAAAGTTATAAGAGAGGTTAATGCACTCAAGGTCATTGAAGTTTTCACTAATTTCAACCGTGGTCACTGAATTTTGAGTTTATTTGTTATGAGGTCATTGTAACAGAAACTCACACAAATCTGACATGGATGCCACGTCAGCATCCACTGTTTTAATGCTGACGTGGCTGTTGACATGGATGATAACGTGATGCCACGTCAGCAAAAAATCCATACCATCATCCACGTCAGCAAAATGTCCACGTCAACAGCCGTTAAAAATTTTGACGGATGAACAGTAGAGTGACTTAACGGCAAATAAAATCCAAAGTTCAGTGACTTTTTTGCAACGATTTAAACAAAAGTGACCGCAAATGATTTTAGTGAATAGTTCAGTGACCATGAGTGTATTTAACCCTTGATTGAGTAGTTGTGCAAAAGTATTACAAAAGTTGATGGCTCAGTCAGTATCTTCCATAATAACATTTTACCTAGCAATAATCTTTATGGCAATAGAAACATTGATTTACACATGATTGGAGCTTGGAAGCATGCTCATCAGCTCCTAACAAAATATAAGATGCCTTATTCTTGCCTATAGACGTCTGAAGTTAAACTTGAACCAGCTGAGTTTGTCTATAGCCACTCAGGAAACTGGGAAATCCACTGAGATTTTGGATCCTTTTCTCACTTGAATTTTCTTGATGAATATAATACATCTATCCCAAGAAAAAGGAAGCTGAATATGTAAATTCCTTTGGGAAGGATCCAGTTCTGGTCTAAAAACATTAAATGATGAGCATTAAGTACCACATGGAAAACTTCAGTCACTGGAGCCTCCATTTTCTGGAAAGACAATTTGCAAGTCTTCATTGTCTCTGTAAACTTGAATGAGAGCAGCCGCCTTATACACAAACATCCCGACCATGGCCGGAACAAGCTGCAAATGACAGGAATCAACAGTAAAAATGAATAAACACTAAGTTCTTGCTTTTGAGGTTCGAGAATGTGGCAAACTTGCTACCTGGAAATCAAAGAAGTCATTTACAAAATACCGATGAGACAGAACCCACAACCCATATATTGCAGCTGGAATCACAAGCCTTGGAGATGAAAGAGCAACACCACTTCCCCTAATTGATCTTTCTATGAAGTTTTGAAGGTCCTCACTTCTTATTCCAATTCTAAGAAAGAACAATGAATTACTTGCATAAGAGAGAGTCAAGAACTATTTAACAAAAGAGTTGATAAAGGCAGAAGATTTTAGCTATACTTCTTGGACTTCTTTTGCATGAAAATCTGAGGAACCATTTGCTTAGACAGGCTGTCAGCATGTCGGTATAAGAGTTGAAGGTATAAGCAACTGCACTGGAAATGAAGTTGGTTAGAACATCAGAATTATGATCAGTAATAAGGACAACAAGGTGTCATGACAAATATTTTGATTTTCACATCCCTAAACCAGAACATGGGCAAGATTCACAATCTGAGTACATTGAGAGCTCTTTTGAGTACCACTTAGAACCAAGATAATCCTCCCAACAGTAAAACAATAGTCACCTAAGTCCAAAATATTTGAACAGGCTCTGATTGCTCTAGAAGAAGCTATCAGCAATGGCAATTTCTGTATATTGAGAAATTTATGAGAACATCCAATGGTCTAGGTGGAGGACTAACACAGTGATGCTATAATAGCTCAATTTTTGAAAGCATAAAAAACTTGATAAAAAGCCAAAAAGATTGTCATCTAAGAGTAAGAAAAAGGAAATAGTTAATATTTCTTTGAAGATTTAGTATAAATATATTTTTCTCAGCTAGAATATAGCATGTCAATAATTACAAAAGTGAATAATGGTTTATGGTGGAGAGACTTGACAAAGAGTGTGAATGAGAAGATTTTTGACATTAAGAGATTTTTGGAGGTATGTATTCTATAAACGTTAAGCAATGTTTCATTTGATTAATTTGAGGATGTTGAATGATCCTAGGCAGAAAATTAGAGACAAATATCTCTTTTAAATCATGCCCCTAACTAAGGAAATTAGAATCATTGACCATCATGGTTAATGATTCTATTCCTAAGATCAAGGGATTTGTTCCATATTTGTAAAGTTTGTGTATGTAAATACAAAAGGGAATAGGAAGCAACCTATCCTGATTCAGTTCACTCTCTTCTGTCTTCTACCTATCTTTTCATTCATGTAACCATAGACTAGATCTGCTTACCATGTTACTTGATTTGTTCATCCTTGGATGTGAGGTTCTTAGCAATTTTGTCTCCTTTTATGAGCATTAATCTCTAGCAGGAAGTTGTTTTTTACTCATTTTACGGATCTCTTGAAAAACAACTAAGACAATGGTAAAATTTCATCTCCACCACAACATTTGGTGAATTAAGTGGTAGGAAACTCAAATCTCTCAGTGAGAATCCGTCATTGCAATTACTTGGCTTGGTCTTGTTCTTGCAAATTATTCATTAAAACTCGTGGGTTAAACAATTGTCTCACTGAAGAGATTATTCATTAAAACTAGTGGATTATCAGATTATTCATTAAAAGTAGTGGATTTTCTTGCTTTCCCATGTTCATCCATTCATAATAATGTCTCGATAGATTAGAAGGCATATAAGGTATGTAATAGCACCGAAACTTGCCATGGGAGTGTACAAATAAGATGCATGAAATTATATGAATTAAGAGTGAAAGCAAGAAACGAGTTTGAGTTATGCACTAGGGGCTTGAGTGCATGCACATAGTTTTACATAAGAACATATTATAACATAAGTTTTCCATGAGACTAGTTTACACATGTTTTCTTAGGTAAGGTTGTAGCCATGTTTTAGAACTGATCTCAATCCACAGTACATGTGTGTGACCTGATCCCATAAGATACATGAAAACCTAGAATATCCACAAATATGTGTGGGACAAAATTCATAATTACAATTTTCAAACACCCATGAAAACATGATTTTCATGACAATTTTTAGATATGTTTTCATGAAGGTTACTCCAAAAAGACGCTTGTGAGATTCTCTCTACAGATAGAGTTATGGCACAATAGTCTAATAGTGTATGTAAGGAAAGAGGATTACACAATATACAACTTACATGACCAAAAAGTCAAATCACTGTTGCAACCAAACTGATCGACACAAAGGAAAATGTTTTTTAGAAAAATGATTTTAAAGAAAAATTCTTTCACCATAGTTTTCACATGTAAATAAAGAGTCATCTAGTATAGGATCTAAAGGCATACCCTAGATGACCGAGCTAAATCATCAAAGTTATAAAAGTAAATGTGTTCCCGAGATGACTAAGTTAAAATAAGAGTTCTACATTATCAAAAGTTTGGAGTTTGAAATTGTACTCCTGATGATTAAGTTAAAGCGCAACAGCAGATTAAGTTATGAAAGGGTTGAGTTATGGTATGACTAAGTTTTTAGGCTTTAAAGTTTAAGGTTAAGTTACAAAAGTGTAGAACTAAGTTCTCCTACTTACTGAGTGATTTTTCGCTCCCTCCCTTTTTCTTTATGTTTTGCATGTAATAGGTAAGGATGGCAACTACAGTATGAGGTCAGCCAGCATAGAGTAGCAAAAAAGCAATTTGGTCTTTTTGTAGTTGTTGTTATTTTCGCTTTTGATGATTAGACTTTATGTTATGTTAGTTTTATTTTAATATACACCTTATGGTTGGATGTTTATTTTTGTGTTGCACATCTTTTCTTTGCTTTCAATATTGATGCAT
This sequence comes from Anacardium occidentale, assembly GCA_026122585.1. Lineage (NCBI taxonomy): Eukaryota > Viridiplantae > Streptophyta > Magnoliopsida > Sapindales > Anacardiaceae > Anacardium > Anacardium occidentale. Next base: position 315,448 of record JAJEJH010000186.1, read on the forward strand.
GTGATGTAAGTGTATTTCAGTAATTTCACTTTTATGAATGTTTTCAATTTCACAAGTTATTTTAAGTGTTTCATGCTAAGATAGATAAGTTTTGTAGTGCTTTCCTCTAGAGGACAACACTTCTAGAGGGAGTGTTACACACCATAGCTACAACACTTTTAAAGGGAGTGTTACACACCATAACTACAAGCCACAAAGGGAAAAGCCTTTTAGCAGAGAAATTTGCCAAAGGATGGCAAGAAAAGGCAAAACTAGCATGATCCTACTAGAGTAAAGCAACAAAGAAGATGGAGAAATGGGCAAACGTGAAACGAAGGCATCTAGAGCTCGAAGAATAAGACTTTGTGATGATAAAGCTCCCCTCTCATTAAGTCAATATATTTCAACATTTGCATAAGGGTCTTGTTCGAAGGTACGATAAAACCTTTGCAATAAGAAAGGATCAGAAAGATAAAATATCGAGAAAGACTATTGGGATATCTAAAGATACACCTCGTATTCCACGCAAGCTACTTAAAACCTTACCATGTCAATAAGAAGATCTAAATAGGGTTGAATTATCTAGAGCTCCCAAAACAATCACCAAATCTTAAGAATGGGAAGCAAAAGAAATCTAGGCACACAAAAGAATACTAAGGCATCGGACTTATCCAAGCTATATTGAGCACTTGGTTAGATGGAAGGGACAACCGAATGCCAAAGCAAGTTGGGAACACAAGCTAGACTTGCGGCCATTCATGTAAAAGATCGAAGAGTTCCACAAAGCCTTGTGGAACTCAAAAAGGGCACTATACTATAGGTAAAGAAGAATATCACAACTCACTAATTAGAGCCCAAATCTTGCTAGCCCGACTCACATATGGAAGCCAACCTCTCGCAAAAATCCTTGTATGTAAAGACTTATAAAATACCTAGATATTTTTGTAGAGTATTCTAAACAATGTATAGTAGTTGTAGGATAAATTTGATTTCCACCATCCATTGAAAAGGTGGAATATTATATAAAGGAAAGGCCTTAGAAGGCCAAACCATCCAAGAGCTATGTGAGCAATTCACTTGTAAAGTTTTTTAGCAACATAAGCATTTTCTCTTCTACATTCTCTTGTATTCTTCCCTCATCTTGCAACAAATTGTGACTGTCACATAGTCATTGGTGGAAAGACTAAGCCCATGACATTAGACATGGGAACTTTCATCTCTCAAAATACGTGTTAGATCTAATTGAAGAAACTAGACTAAGATGTAGACTAGTTAAGACACTTATTGAAGCTATTCACCAACTTGAAGGAGATGGTAGGGAAGAAATTGATTGAGAATGTACTAAGAGCTCGTGGGAACTACATCTCTCATACAAAACCAAACATTGCCTATGCAATTGGGATAGTCAGTCGCTTCATGTAGAAGACAAAAGCAACACACCTACATGTAGTTCATTGCATTCTAAGGTATTTGAAATCATTACCTAGTAAGGACTACATTTAAAGAAGAATGGTCACATGAGGATAAAAGCTTTTTCAAATGCTAATTGGGTAAGTTCATAGGATGATAAGAGAACAACCTTTGGGTATTATATGTTTGTTGGTGGTAATTTGGTCACTTGACTCTGTAAGAAACAGACAATGGTTTCAAGGTCAAGAGTAGAGGTCAAATACAGAACTTTGGTCCTAGATACATGTGATTTGATTTGACATTGAAGGATTTTAGGGAAGCTAAGAATTGAAATCAATATGCCAATATCCTTATCTTGTGACAACAAGGCAGCCATAAGTACGACTCACAGTCATATACAACATAACAAGAGAAAGCATATTGAGGTTGACCACAGGAAAGCAGGCAAATGTGCATTCCCTTTGTCAAGTCTGAACAACAACTAGAAGATGTGTTAACTACGGGACTTAGCAAGAAAGGATTTCATTTCCAAACTAGGAAAAAAAAAAATCTAAATTGGAATCAAACCAGTCTAAACCATGAAAAAGAAATATTCAGTGATTAAATTGGAATTTTAGTCCCTTAAGTTTAGGGATTTATTGTTGGTTTCCTACACAATGAAAATAACTTTACCAAAAATTTATCAACTTACCTGAAAACAACTCCAACTGCATAGCTAAAAGCAGCCTGTATAATAAATCTGTTAGTTGATAACTGGCAATATTTCCTAATACCTACATTCACTTCTTTTAAAAAAAAAAAAAAATGAACACTATTTTTTAAAGTAGGAATGCGAAAAATAAATTATCTGTTCAATTTCCATAAGCACAGTCATATATTGAAGAAACAATGGAATCCTACAGTAGAAAGGATTAATCCTCATATACATTTTCATTCTCATATTTTCAGCAAATACACAAGGCATAATGTTCAATAACAGAAGCTACAAAAAGTTTTAATATCCAACATTTATTTAGCTTTACATACTGGCGCAGATTTGCTGTGAAAGTTTTACCTGAACTGATAAAGTTATCAAACAATACCCACTACATGCAGTCCCAATGCCAACCGATAAAAGCATAAGTTCTCTTTTGAGCTGCAAGATAAAAATCAACTAAAAAGGTAAAACAGTATTAAAAAATATCATATAGAAACCAAAACCTGGTCAGTAACATTATGTTTAAGAACAATTAACAACTTAATATAAGACTAAACTCAATCTTAGAAGTCTGTTCTAGTTACTAGGGAAACAATTTCTTGTTTTCTGATACAAAAATCTCTGGAAACAATTGGGTGTATACAGCCTAAAAGCATGAAGCAGAAATGAAGAAGTCAGCATCTGGAAATCCACAGCTTATGACTATCTAAACCATTTGAATACCATATTAGCAAAATAAAATGACATTAGAAAAGATTCCATGCTAAGAGTAAAATGAAAAATATTGTCCACCTGAAGTGAATTTATTTTGACACAATCGCAATTTTGATCTCAATTTTAGCAAATGAATTAATCAATCAAATATAGTTTGCGATCACATATCTAGGAAAATAGCTCCCAAAGACCAAAAATAGGACAAAGAAAAGGAAGTCTGCAATTAAATTCTACTACAACAAGAAGGAACCACAAGAACATTAAGAAGATGGCAATAGAAGTCATAATAGCCGTGATTGAAAATAGACATGGCAAGCAATTTTGAATGGCCAAAAGGTAATTCACAAACTGGTTCCAGGCAAGTGGAATAAAAGGCTTTTCAAACTGATCATATTGGATCAGATTTTATATTTAGTTGAATTATGCAGAATATGCCAATCCGTTAGTGCCACAATTATGCTCCCTCCAAATTTTTTTTCTCTAATTGACATCAACTGTAGCCACTCATGCTCTCAAAAAATATTCACTTGTTAACAGATCCACCACAATTTTCACTTGATGTCACGTGCATCACAGAAATCCTTGCCTAGAACTACTATGTAAGTCTATGAATAATGTGCAAGCAATGTGCCCAACACCCTCCAAGATGACAAATACTGTCAATTCAATTTTCATAATCCCTTATCTCAATTCTCTAAGTTAAAATTTTATATTTTGTATTGATCCCACTTCCTAAGACAATGACCCTGATATGGGCACCAAACAACAGTTACATTTCTAAGAATAACAAGATGATTTCCATGCTGGAATCCTATAAAAAATTTGCAAGACATGCTCTAAACATCATTAGGAAATAGTACACACACCCACTGTTTATGCTCACTTAAATTACAAGATTGAAGACACAAAACATATAGCAAAAATCTCATATATGCTAACTAAAGAAGGAAAAAGTTGACATCATTTGAACCAATTTTACGTCATATAACTTATTCGTCGTATGCTTGAATATAGAAAATAATTGCAATGTAAAGAGAAGATTTGCTAGCAAAAAAATCACAGAATATTGGAGTTACAATTGCATAGACAAATCCTAACTTCAGGAATTTACTTGTATCAATAACCGAGAAACCATGACAAAAAACTATTTCAAGAGAAGTATCATACAGCTTCGTACTTAAGAAGGTTCAGTTTCTTCCTTCTTTCACTGTCATCTTGGAGAGCCTGTATTCACAAGTACAAATTAGTAACACGAAAAAGGAGATTTTTTTCTTAGAGGTAACCTTGTCTTGTTAAGTGGGAGGGAGGAATTTTAAGTGCAAGCCTATTATAATGTAATGATAGCCAACAAAATACATTTACCTTAGCACTGGGTTTCTTATTGATCGGAGCAGAGTTGTCACCTAATAGCCATTCACGGGTTTTTGACAGTTTCAAAAAACCATCGTCATTATCACTTTCCACAACCTACATATATTATGACCATTAATACGAGTAAAAGCATATATATCAGCTTGGTCATCCAGAACAAAATGAAGAGAAACATATACAACAATATTCACAATTAAATTAATGAACTTTTGAAGAGAGACTATCACAAAGTACTGTGGAAATAGATCTGAACTCTGAAGCTAGAAATCCAACAAGAATGGAGTTGATGCCATGGTGTAATGCTAAAACATTTGAAAGATTGGATGAATAATTACGTACATGCTTCTTCAAATGGTTCAATAAAGCAATTTATTCCCATTCAAAGAATAAAAGGTTCCTCTTTTGATATGCAATGTTCACACAGCCTAAGTTTGAGTTATATTAAATAAAGAACTTCGCTTCAAGCACTCACATACAGCCTGATAACTTTGTTTTCAGCATACGAGATTTATGGAAGATTGTTATTGAAACAGCTCACTGTTCCACTGTTAGTCATTAGTACCCAGATTTTCTAAAGCCATATATTAAATGGACTTCATGAGTGAAAGGAAGTCTAAGAAAGATGTTCAGAGGAACAGACTGTTTGAAGTATACACCTGAACACTATATTCTTATTGAAAATTATAGTAAAATTCTCAGAGTCAATATCTTGTTTTGCAATTAAAATAATAGAATTGTTGATTCATACAAAGATCTTACCCAAAAAGAAAAAAGAACAAGACAAACGCCACAACTCAATCTAACACTACACTTTCCCGTATAAATCCAAAAATTCAGACAATTTAAAATTCAGTAAACCTGGTCTGCTTGTTGAGGGGTATCAGCGACATACAAAGTATCAGCGTCAATATATTTGGCATTAGCAACCTCTCTTTGCCAAAAAAAATCAGAAGCTTTTGAAATAAAATCTCCATTCAACTCTCTTTCCTTGAGGAACATCTGCAAAACGTCATCTTCTGCAACTTCGCTAACTGAAACTCAATAAAGACAACAACACCGCGATGGGTATTTGTTAAAAAGTGCAAAAGCTGTGATTTTACACACAATGAAATGAAATTGAGCAAGTGGGTAACCTGGACGAGCGCTTGTTCTTAATGCAAACAATTTTGAAGTTTTCTTGGAAAGTTGATTCTGGGTGTGAGAAATTAGAGGGAATATCGGGAAGTGAAAAGAGAAGGCATTGTTAGTTAAGAAACCAATTCGGGAAAGGGTCTGCATTTAGCTTTATGGCTGCTTAATTCTTCTTCTTGGCTTGAAGCTTATTTTTGTTGATGGGTGAATTCCCAGTGTTGTCTGTCTTATCGACTTATTGGAGGGCAGAGGATGTACTGGATGGGAACAAAATGGCCGTTAATGACTATAATACCCTTCTTCAAGTGTTCGCACAATAAATTTTATTTTTTTAAATAATTCTACAATTTTTTAGATTTAATAAATAACTCTTTCCTGCGTTCAAAGATAATTTTTATTTTAAAAAAACTAATTATATAAATATAAAATAATAATTTTCTCATATATTAAATTTAAAAAGAATAATTTATTTATAAATTAGGTGTAAACATTTTTAACATAATTATTTGAACCTTAAAAATATTTAAAAATTCACAAAAAAATTTTTAATTTCTTGAAGATTCTAATTGCATTATTGCTCTTTTAAATTATTTTATTCATTTGTATATATTTTTAAAACACAATATGATTTTAATAATTTATAATATAATATTTTTAATTTTAATTTATCAATGTGAATTCACTCTCAATTCAATAGATGTTTAAATACAAAATTCACTTCAAAAGTCCACTCAAAGACGAGCCCCAAAACTATGTAATATCATTCAAGATGGAAAAACCATTAATTCCCACTCAAGGTTTCCTTAAATAACAAAGTGTCATCCAAAAAGTTTTAAGAAATTAAATAGTTATATGTTGAACAAAATTAATGATTAAACTGAACAATCAATCGTAAAACTTAACAGGTCAATTGAATATTTTTATTTTTTTGAGTAAAAAAATAGTCATTACCACCAATGAACATAATCAGGTAATTAGAAATGACTACCTAGTTAGATTGACGACTAGATATGATAATCTCAATGATCGAAAATTTTGATCATCTTTGTCATTGAAAATGACCGAAAACAACTAGTATATATGAAATCGGTCATTTCTTATAGGTTTTTAAGGCCTCTCTTTAATATAAATTTTTGAAAAAACTTTAAATTTAAGAATAATAACAGTAGTTAAAAAGAAAGTTCCTTAATCTGAAAATATATTAAAGATTTCCTAAAATATATGTTTTTCTTTAATATGCACATACACATACTGAGAGTAGATTGTATAGTCCAAAGCCATAATCATTGGAAATATATAACATATGGCAAAATTCTTGAACAATCATTAATCATGAAAAGGGTGCATATTGATAATTATAAAACATAACAAGTGAAATAGAAAAAATCTCTAGTTGTGCCTCTCATGCCTATTCTAATTGCCTCCTATTGTTGTCACTCTCATCCACCACCTGCAAAATATTAAATGAAAAAGTGAGTACTATATTAAGTACTAAGTAAGGGAATCAGTGTTAAATCCATGTTCATCTTTTAATATTATGATAAGCGTAACTCTTGAAGTCTCTAATCCTTTTTATATTCTCTTCTCAATCTTTAACCTAGTTTAGGCATTGTTAATACTACAAATCCATATGTATTCATAATGCAACATTATTTATGTAACTAATGCATTGACTCTAATAAATCCATGAATCATGGTATAAAACAACACAATATGATTCATGTATTTCAAAATTCATGTATGTAATAACCCAAGGGGTAGATTTGTCATTTTTGAGAGTTTAGGGGGGGTAGAAGAGTCTTTTAGAAGTCCTTTGGGGCTTAGTTATAGTTTCTGCGCATGTGGGGGTGGAAATAGCTATTTTCCACTACACACGACCGTGTGCCCAGGACACACGACCGTGTGTCTTGCCCCAGTTAGATAAAGTGTTTTGATTTCTTCAGTTGCGCGCAGATTTCAGCTCCCAGCTTATTTCTCTTCTTCTTCCTTCAGCTCCAGTGAACCCTAGAGTTCCAGAGAGAGATCCCCCAGCAGCCCAGCTTCAGATTAGAGATCCAGAGACTCCCAGAGATAGAGGTTGAGCTTCCATGGCGCGAGGTAAGTGTTTTCCTTACCTCTTCGCTTGTTCAGAGCATGTTTGACTACTTCCAGCTTATGAGAATGTTATGTGTGCTTGTTTGAAGTATTTCGAGCATGCTTGAGCTGTATTATGATGGATGATAACATGATTGAGTGGCTTTCCATGCTTATTTGTGTATATGCTTATATACATGAGATTTATGCTTGATGTATGTTATTTGGCGTGTTGAGATGATGATATGATGTTTATGGGCATTTTAGTAGCAGTAAAGTTTGTGTATGTTTGATGATTTGGAGTGTGGAAGTGTTTGTGTGAGAATTTCTGGATTTCTAGACGTATTCTACAGTTTCTGGGTCGAGCACACGACCGTGTGTCCTTGAGGCACGCCCGTACGTCCTCATTTCTGCATGGGACACGGCCGTGCATACTGACCGTGTGCGTCTGAAAACCCAAACACACGCCCGTGTGCCCGAGTACACACGCCCTGTGCTTTCCCCTAATTCCACACGCCCGTGTTCGCTGAAACACAGGGAGAAGAAGATGACAGCCACACGCCCGTGTGTTGTCCCACACGCCCGTGTGCCTTGCCCAGTTTTCATGAAATAATTCCAGAACGTTGCACGCCTAATAGCACGACGGGGACACGGTCCTGTGTGCCTTGACACACGCCCGTGCGTCCCAGAACACACGCCCGTGCACTTCAGAAATCAGTAGTGATTAATTTTAAAAGAATATTAAGCCACTCTAAGCCATTTCTAAGCACACAGAACTCAAAATTTACTTCAGAAAATCAGCATTTCATGCATGATTATCAGCATTAGCACGAAATGCCATACCAGATGTTTTTAGACTGGATCCAGGGATCCAATAGCATGATTTTTCAGATATATATATATATATATATGATTTTCATGTATCATATAGGGGTGGATACGAGGGGGCCCCTGTGAGTTCGCACACCCGCTAGAGAGGGAAACCAGCGTCCGCTAGAGAGGACGTGGTCACTGACCAAGCTCAATAGAGAGTGCTGGTTGTGCATCAGTAGATTCAGGAGGACTTGAACTCACACGGTCAGGGTGTCGAATCCCTGTATTCATCAGTCTGGCCAGCACAGTAGATTTTCAGATACAGTACTTTCTGATTCAGTTTTCAGTATATACTATACGTATATTTTCAGGATCTTCAGATCACAGCTTTATTATCAGAAAGAGTTTTCAGAAAAGGTAGTTTTTCAGAAAAACAAGCCTAAGGGCGAGTTTTACAGTTTTTAGCATACACATGACATCAACATATACATTTCATATCATGTACAGAAACAGAACAGTATCAGAACATAATCATAATAGAAGTCAGTAAGAAAACTGTCTAGTTAAATCTTCTACGTGACGAGTCACGTAGTCGGTTGTTTGGACCTGCGAGTGTTGTGTTTGGAAACGCTTGCTGAGTGTAGCATCCTAGATCCTGAAGCCCTTAGGGGTAGACTTTCGGGGTTAGAAATCGAATTTAGAGAGAGATTGGGAGTCTGGATAAGTTCAGGGGTGAGTTGGTGAGTTTTCGAAGCCACGCGACTTCCGTTGGAATCCTTTCGGAAGGATTCGATTAGGCGAGCGAGCGGGAAATAAGTTATACTTATTTTCCCTGGTGCACGACCGTGCATCATTGGTGCACGCCCGTGCGTGGCTTGGTATATAAGTGGAACCGTGAGTTAAGTTCATTTCTTTACTCACCCGTTTGCATTTTTAGCCAGTTTCCCTCTTCCTTTCAGTGCCTCCCGTCCTTAGAGAGGAAATCCAGCCACCGGTTGTTCCAAATCCGGCGAGAGAGCAAAGGGATTAGTGAAGTTCCTAAGCATGGAGAGAGGTAAGTGTTCCTTACCTTTTCTTGAGCTTTCCCGACTTGCTTTGTGCCTTTTTGCTGCCATGGATGAATTATATGCATGCTGATGAATGTGTGGATGGCTTATATGTGATTGCATGTTGATTTGGTTGATAGATTTCCACCCTTGAAGCTTGCATGTGTGTATGTATAGCCTTAGAAAGAGAAAGAAGGTATTTCCATGGTAGATCCCGTGATTGATGATGCATGTGCAAGTTGAGGCTCGAATTGTGTTATTTGGGACGTGGTTAACGTGTGTTTGAAGTGTGATTGTGAATGAATGTGATTTGGTTGGCCATTTGTGCATTTTCCGAGCGGTGCTCTGTTGAAGAACCAGACGCACGACCGTGCGCCAGTATGGCACGGCCGTGAGCCTGTGTTTCTCCAGATGCACGCCCGTGTGCACGACCATGCACGGCCAGAAAATGTGCATGCACGCCCGTGTGTCCGCATACGCACGCCCGTGCATAAGCATTTTCAGTGACAATGAATAGTGAATTCCAGTAGCTAGCACGACCAGACGCACGACCAGCGCACGGTCCCGTGCGTCATGGTGCACGCCCGTGCACATTTCATGCACGCCCGTGCATCAGTAGAATTTCAGAAAAATGTTATTTGAATGGGAAATTGAGCATGCGAATTCAGAATAAATATTTAATGGCTTCAGATAAGCATCAAATAAGCATGTAATGAGTTAATAAGCTGCATATGCATGTCATGGCATTACATGTAGCTTCAGAGAGGATCAGGGGATCCGAATTCAGTAGTATTCAGAACCCGATGTACGGGTGAGAGTATAGGGTGAATACGAGGGGGCATCTGTGGGAATCAGCCTTCTGACACCAGTCAGAACGCTGAGCAGTGTTTTCAGATTCAGTTCCTGACACCAGTCAGATGATTCAGCAGCATTTCAGTTTCAGCTCTCTGACACCAGTCAGATCGTAGCAGTGCAGATATCAGATTCAGCTTTCTAGCCGGTAGCTAGAATGGTTAACCCACATGGCCAGGATGCCGAATCCCTGTATTACCCAGTCTGATCAGCACAGCAGGTACCCGAGGGTACAGAGAGAGGTATTCAGATGCATGCATCCAGTTTTCAGTTAGCATGACATGACATACACATCATGACATGCATCCATATGATAATAATGAATGAATGAGATACAGATAACGGTTTCCAGATTCCAGCAAGCGCATAGATGTATGATTAGGGCCGAGGCCCAGGTATGTGTTTGTTTATATGATTGTTGTGCTTGCTTGGGTATTGAGGGAAGTAAGGAGCGCTTACTGGGTGATCTTTATCACTCATCCCCCCTCCTTCTTCCAGTTTTGCAGGTGTTCGTGCTGGGCTGAGGAGCGGTTGGACCGAGGCTGACGGAGAAGGCATGCACACACATCTCGACCAGTGTATATCAGTTTTGGACCTGTGTGGTCGTATGTACTTTTGTATGTACCCAGATGTACAGAAACACTATGTATGTATAAGATAAAGGCTAATGGGCCCATTGTACAGAACAGAATATATATATATATGTTAATGATGTATATTCAGAAAAGCTTCCGCGTGTACAGAAATGTAAAGCATCGTATAGTTTCAGTTATTTTATTTTTTTTATTTTTCGTAGGATTCCCGTCGCGGGTACCCATATTTTCAGATGATTAATAAAAGCTCCCCAGACATTGTTATTATTCAGCACAGCAGGGGCACTCGTGGCGGCGGGTCCTACACTGAGTGACTTCGTCACTCACTCCCCTCCCTATTTCCTTTTGCAGGTCAGTAGTTCGAGGTTGAGCTGGAGCGAGATAGCTGCTAGATTTTGGGGATATGGCTCGGCAGCAGCAAATAGCATGTTGGCTCGCATGCTTTAGTTTTTCATGTATATATATATATGTGTGTGTATTATACTCTAGTACACTGTATGATCAGTTCATTTCTATACATGAGTAGCATGGGATTTCCACGCTTACATTTCAGTATATTTGACTACTGAATTATATTTATAGTTTCTTTTTATTAAGAAATTTTTCCGACAGCAGCAGTTCTTTTCTGTAGAGATCCCCGTCTCAGGTATATTTTATTATTATATGTACAGTATTTTTTGCAGCGCACAGTAGCCTGGGGCGGGGGTCGCTACAGTGTTTGGTATCAGAGCATTGCTTAGAGCCATTTAGCAGATTTTGAAAAGTATTTCAGAAAATATGTTTCATATGCATGATTTTATTAATTGCATGAGCCGAGAGCCAGCATATCCCAGCAGCCGTTGCTCGCTTCCTCTCAGCGTAAGTTTTAAGTTTGTAATTTCAGTTATGTTTTATGATTTATCCTCTGTGTGGTGATTTTCTAGATAGGAGATCCCATAGAGATAGAGATATGAGTGAGTAGGATAGTGCTTCCATTAGACCCATGAGCACTAGTGATCGTAGGCGGTCCCAGCATTCCAGAGCATCTCTTCAATCCGAAGATGTCAGAAACATTGTCAGAGATGTATTGAGAGGGGAAAGACAGCCTACAGAAAGGGTTGAGCCTCAATAGCCTGTCAGAGGCAGAGCCCGTCAGGGGCGAGGCAGAGAGTATTATGAGCAGAGACCAGAAGAGTTTCAGCGTCCAGAATATTTTCAGGCACCAGTATATGCTCAGGCACCAGTTTATGGTCAGATGCCAGAGTCTGATTACCAGCCAGGCCAGAGTTCAGGGGCAGGCACGACTAGTTCTAGTGGTTCAGCGAGACTGCATCCGATTTATAGTCTGCCAGGAGCCCATCAACCACCCAGATTCACTGGTTCCAGAGATCCTGCAGTCGTGAAAGACTGGATTGAATCAGTAGAGAATGCCATGGAGTTGTTTCCCATGACGGACAGAGAGAGAGTCAGATATGCCGTTTATATGCTCAAGAGGTGATGCGATGGTTTGGTGGAACCTCGTTAAGACGTCAGTTGATGTGCGCAGCATGTCTTGGGTTGACTTCAGAAGACTGTTTGATGAGGAGTACCGCAGTGCAGACATGATGCACGCCAGGGCTCAAGAGTTCATAGAGTTGACTCAGGGTACAGGTTCAGTAAAAGACTATGCCACCAAATTTAATCAGCTGGTGAGATTTGTGCCAGGCATGGCAGCTTCAGAGATTACCAGGGTATAGAAATTTATGCATGGATTACACCCAGCGATAACCAGGGACGTCATGACAGGACAGTCTCCTCCTCAGAGATTCAGTGATGCCCTGGGGAGAGCTTTGAGATCTAAGGTATTTTTACAGAGGATGGGTGCGTTCAGTATACCGGCAGAGAGAGCCCCAGAGAGAGCTCCTGAGAGGGGCAGTGGTAGAGACAAGGGAAAGAGACCCATGCAGTCTAAGAAGTCTGAAAAAGGAAGAAAGCAGAGAACAGATCTACCACAATGCAGGAGTTGTGGTAGGAGGCATTCAGGCGAGTACTTAACAGGACAGGGTGTATGCTTTCGATGCAGACAGTCTAGTCATCAGGCGTCAGAGTGCCCAGGGTTCGGTGGTAGTCCCCCAGCCAGAGGTTTTCCTGTTTCGGGTCCAGCAGACAGAGGTGCTGGAGCAGGCAGAGGTGGTCCTGGTGCACCTGGAGGAGGTGTTAGCCCTTCGGGTGGAGGTAGAGCTAGAGTCTTTACAGTCAGACGGGATCAGGTAGAGACAGTGTCGTATGCAGTTACCGGTCAGTTGCTCTTCCTTAATACTCCTATTTATGTGTTGATTGATTGTGGAGCCACACATAGTTTCATATCTAGTGAGGTAGTAGAGAGTTTAGGGTTGATCCCTGGTGTGGCAGATAGGAGTATTCATATTGAGATGCCAGATGGCAGTCTAGTCTTGAGTGACCGGGTATTGTCAGATCAGGAGATCGAGATTATGGGCAGGAGATTGAGGATAGACCTGATCATGTTGGAGTTAGCTGATTTTGACATGATCCTAGGTATGGACTTTCTGAGTGAGTATGGGGCTGAGATTGACTGTAGAAAGAAAAAAGTTAGACTGCAGTTAGACCCTGATCAGTTCGTATTCTGAGAGGGGAGAGTAGGGACCCTACTTATCTCCTGTTTGCAGGCAAGGAGACTCCTGAGTAAGGGATGTGTAGGGTACTTGGCTAATGTAGTTTGCAGAGATGTAGCTAGGCCAAGTATCGAGGATGTGCCTGTAGTTAGGGAGTTCCCTGATGTGTTTCCAGAGGATCTGCCAGGGTTGCCTCCTGAGAGAGAGTTAGAGTTTTACATAGAGTTGCTTCCGGGTACGGCTTCTATCTCCAAAGCTCTGTATCGGATGGCCCCAGCCGAGTTGCAAGAATTGAAGAAACAGCTGCAAGAGCTTATTGATAAGAGATTTATCAGACCGAGCTGCTCGCTATGGGGTGCTCCCATCTTGTTCGTTAAGAAGAAAGATGGTTCCCTGAGAATGTGTATAGATTACAGAGAGCTGAACAAGGTAACAGTGAAGAACAAGTATCCGTTGCCCAGGATTGATGACTTATTCGATCAGTTAAGTGGAGCTACAGTGTTCTCCAAGATAGATCTGAGGTATGGGTATCATCAAGTCAGAGTTGTAGAGCGAGATGTACCCAAGACAGCTTTCAGGACGAGGTATGGCCACTATGAGTTTGTGGTGATGCCTTTTGGGTTGACGAATGCTCATGCAGTATTCATGGACTTGATGAACCAAGTTTTCCAAGACTGTCTAGATAGATTCGTTGTTGTCTTTATCGACGACATCTTGGTCTACTCGAGGAGCGTAGAGGAGCATGAGGATCATTTGAGGTTTGTTCTTTAGAGATTGAGAGATCGTCAACTTTATGCCAAGTTTAGCAAGTGTGAGTTCTGGTTGAGCAGTGTAGCATTTCTCAGACATGTAGTCTCAGCAGCTTGTATTTCAGTAGATTCGAACAAGACAGAGGTTATCTTGAGTTGGCCGAGACCAAGAACACCTAAGGTGGTTAGGAGTTTTCTTGGTTTAGCTGGATATTATCGCAGATTCATAGAGGGTTTCTCCAGCATAGCGAGGCCATTGACAGCTTTGACTCGCAGAGAGGTTCCTTTTGTTTGGACTACGGCATGCGAGGAGAGATTTCAGGAGTTGAAGCAGAGATTGACCAGTGCTCCAGTGTTGGCATTACCTTAAGAGGGTGTTGACTATGAGGTTTACTCAGATGCATCCCATCAGAGGATTGGAGCGGTATTGATGCAGCAAGGTAGGGTAATTGCCTATGCCTCTAGGCAATTAAGGACTTTGAGTTGAGATACCCTACGCACGATTTAGAGTTAGCTGCAGTAGTATTTACATTGAAGATCTGGAGACATTATCTGTATGGTGTTAGGTGCTACATATTTTCAGATCATCAGAGTCTCAAGTATTTCTTTACTCAGAAAGAATTGAACATGAGACAGAGAAGATGGTTAGAGCTAGTAAAGCATTATGATTGCGAGATTCGCTATTATCCGGGCAAAGCTAATATAGTAGTTAATGCTTTGAGCAGGAGAGTAGCTCTATCCATGATTTCAGTACAGAGTCAGTTGCAGTACGAGATCGCCAGAGAGGACATCGAGATAGTGACAGCTGGTTTCTCCAGACTTCAGTTAGTGTCCACGTTGTATGATGATATCAGAGTGGCTCAGACGTCAGATGTTTGGGTGCAGAGTATGATTCAGAGGGTGTATCAGGGCACAACGCCAGACTTTGAGATCAGAGACGAGATTATGAGATTTAGAGACAGAGTTTGTGTGCCAGAGGACACAGATTTGAGACAGAGAATCTTGTCAGAGGCTCACAGTACAGCTTATTCAGCGCATCCCGGTAGTACCAAGATGTACCAAGATCTCAAGAGAGGATTTTGGTGGTCTGGTATGAAGAAAGATATCTCAGAGTTCATTGCCAGATGTTTGACTTGTCAGCAAGTCAAGGCAGAGCATCAGAGACCTTCTGGGTTGTTGCAGCCGCTGAGAATTCCTGAATGGAAATAGGAGAGTATCTCCATGGATTTCATTTCAGGACTTCCCAGAGTTCAGCGTAGGTATAGTAGCATATGGGTCATAGTAGACCGATTGACCAAGTCAGCTCACTTCTTACCGATCAGAGAGGGTCTGAGTACAGATCAGTTGGGCCGTTTGTACGTCAGAGAGGTGGTCAGATTACATGGGGTTCCCAGAGACATAGTTTCAGATAGAGATTCGAGATTTCTATATGTTTTCTGGGGTAGTTTACAAAGAGCATTGGGAACCAGACTTCATTTTAGTTCAGCTTACCACCCGCAGACAGATGGTCAGACTGAGAGAGTCAACCAGATTTTAGAGGACATGTTGAGAGCCTGCTGTATGGATTTTCAGACCAGTTGGGCTGATTTGCTACCGTTGATGGAGTTTACCTACAACAATAGCTATCAGTCAACGATCCAGATGGCACCTTTCGAGGCCTTGTATGGTAGGAGGTGCAGGTCACCATTGTATTGGGATGACATTGGTGACAGAGATTCGTTAGAGTCAACAGTGGGGTCAGAGATGACTTAGTTGATGATTGAGCAGATTAGAGTTATCAGGCAGAGAATTCAGTAGACCTAGGATCGTCAGAAAAGCTATACAGATCTGAGACGTAGGGACATAGAGTTTGAGGTTGGAGACCATGTGTTTCTACAAGTTGCTCCCTGCAGACGTGTTCTGAGATTTGACAGAAAAGGCAAGTTGGCTCTGAGATTCATCGAACCGTATCAGATTCTGGAGAGAGTAGGCAGAGTTGCTTACTGGTTAGCGCTTCCAGCCAGTTTAGACAGAATCCACAGTGTGTTTCATGTCTCTCAGTTGAGAAAGTATGTGAGTGATCCATCTCACGTGTTAGAGGTTCAAGATCTGGAGTTATCAGATGATTTGAGCTACCAAGAACTCCCAGTTCAAGTTTTGGACTACAGAGTAAAGAGACTGAGAAACAGAGAGATTCACCTAGTTAAAATTCTGTGGAGAAGTCAGAGAGTTGAGGAAGCTGCCTGGGAAATTAAAGCTGATATGAGGGAAAGATTCCCTGATTTGTTTAGGTAATTCCGGGAACGGAATTTTTATTAGAGGGGGAGAATTGTAATGACCCAAGGGGTAGATTTGTCATTTTTGAGAGTTCAGGGGGGGTAGAAGAGTCTTTTAGAAGTCCTTTGGGGCTTAGTTGTAGTTTCTACGCATGTAGGGGTGGAAATGACTATTTTCCACTACACACGACCGTGTGCCCAGGACACACGACCGTATGTCTTGCCCCAGTTAGATAAAGTGTTTTGATTTCTTCAGTTGCGCGCAGATTTTAGCTCCCAGCTTATTTCTCTTCTTCTTCCTTCAGCTCCAGTGAACCCTAGAGTTCCAGAGAGAGATCCCCCAGCAGCCCAGCTTCAGATTAGAGATCCAGAGACTCCCAGAGATAGAGGTTGAGCTTCCATGGCGCGAGGTAAGTGTTTTCCTTACCTCTTCGCTTGTTCAGAGCCTGTTTGGCTATTTCCAGCTTATGAGAATGTTATGTGTGCTTGTTTGAAGTATTTCCAGCATGCTTGAGCTGTATTATGATGGATGATACATGATTGAGTGGCTTTCCATGCTTATTTGTGTATATGCTTAGATACATGAGATTTATGCTTGATGTATGTTATTTGGCGTGTTGAGATGATGATATGATGTTTATGGGCATGTTAGTAACAGTAAAGTTTGTGTATGTTTGATGATTTGGAGTGTGGAAGTGTTTGTGTGGAAATTTCTGGATTTTCAGACGTATTCTGCAGTTTCTGGGTCGAGCACACGACCGTGTGTCCCTGAGGCACGCTAGTGCGTCCTCATTTCTGCATGGGACACGGCCATGAATGCTGACCGTGTGCGTCTGAAAACCTAGACACACGCCTGTGTGCCCGAGTACACACACCAGTGTGCTTTCCCCTAATTCCACACGCCCGTGTTCGCTGAAACACGGGGAGAAGAAGATGGCAGCCACACGACCGTGCAGTGCAATACACGCCCGTGTGCCCCTTGTTGCACGCCCGTGTGCCTTGCCCAGTTTTCATGAAATAATTCCAGAACGTTGCACACCCAACAGCACGACGGGGACACGGTCCTATGTGCCTTGACACACGCCCGTGCGTCCCAGAACACACGCTCGTGCACTTCAGAAATCAGCAGTGATTAATTTTAAAAGAATATTAAGCCACTCTAAGCCATTTCTAAGCACACAGAACTCAAAATTTACTTCAGAAAATCAGCATTTCATGCATGATTATCAGCATTAGCACGACATGCCATACCAGATGTTTTCAGACTGGATCCAGGGATCCAATAGCATGATTTTTCAGATATATATATATATATATGATTTTCATATATCATATAGGGGTGGATACGAGGGGGCACCTGTGAGTTCGCACACCCGCTAGAGAGGGAAACCAGCGTCCGCTAGAGAGGACGTGGTCACTGACCAAGCTCAATAGAGAGTGCTGGTTGTGCATCAGTAGATTCAGTAGGACTTGAACTCACACGGCCAGGGTGTCGAATCCCTGTATTCATCAGTCTGGCCAGCATAGCAGATTTTCAGATACAGTACTTTCTGATTCAGTTTTCAGTATATATTATACGTATATTTTCAGGATCCTCGGATCACAGCTTTATTATCAGAAAGAGTTTTCAGAAAAGGCAGTTTTTCAGAAAAACAAGCCTAAGGGCGAGTTTTACAGTTTTCAGCATACACATGACATCAACATATACATTTCATGTCATGTACAGAAACAGAACAGTATCAGAACAGAATCATAACAGAAGTCAGTAAGAAAACTGTCTAGTTAAATCTTCTACGTGACGAGTCACGTAGTCGGTTGTTTGAACCTGCGAGTGTTGTGTTTGGAAACGCTTGCTGAGTGACTTCGTCACTCACTCCCCTCCCTGTTTCCTTTTGCAGGTCAGTAGTTCGAGGCTGAGCTGGAGCGAGATAGCTGCGAGATTTTGGGGATATGGCTCGGCAGCAGCAGATAACATGTTGGCTCGCATGCTTTAGTTTCTCATGTATATATATATATATATATATATATATATATATGTGTGTGTGTGTATTATACTCTAGTACACTGTATGATCAGTTCATTTTCTATACATGAGTAGCCTGGGATTTCCACGCTTACATTTCAGTATATTTGACTACTGAATTATATTTATAGTTTCTTTTTATTAAGAAATTTTTCCAACAGCAGCAGTTCTTTTCTGTAGAGATCCCCGTCTCAGGTATATTTTATTATTATATGTACAGTATTTTCCGCAGCGCACAGTAGCCTGGGGCGGGGGTCGCTACAATGTATTTAAAACTCTATTTTCTTTAAAATCTCTTTTTCTATAAAAACTCTTTCTCTAAGTTACTGATTGGTTTTCAATATCATATAACATTACTCTGGTGTCCGTACTTACATGTATGTATACTCTTTGTGGGACACAACTTTTTGTGGCTAAAGGACCCATACATGAGGTATGAATACTATTACATTTATTACTTTATTGCTATGAATGACATGCCATTTTCCATGAAAATCTCTAGTAAGCATTTTAAACAAAACAATGATAAATCAATGATCTAAAGTATGTGCACACATGTACTTTGAATGCATGCATATGAAATAATATGTTTCTTTCTACACTTTTCTTTATTTTATTTCTATAAGACTCTAAGACTATAAGATCTCTTTACTCTGGATATTTTGAATGGTTAGGTTTTTTTTTTTCAACTTAGCGTTCCATTATAGGTTTGGGACATCTTATAAAGTTAAAGTAGATATCTCAAGCTTTTCAGAAAGATTTTGTTTGTAAAAATTTTAAGTTCATTTGAGCATCCAACCAAATTTTCAAAGTCAAAGACTAGAAAATTGGAATCAAATCCTAACTGAAGAAAAATTTTTATTCAACCTCTAAAGATTTCAAAGGGCATAATTAAAGCTTTCAAAGTCCAATTAAAGTGGTTCACCCAACTAGAAAATTAACAACTCATTAGCAACGATTCAACTCTAAGGTAAGGGAAGTCTCCTTACTTGATTTTGTAGTACCTTAACCACCATAAAGCAATCTCTATAACCTATCACAACAACTAAACTCATTTCACCATGGCTCTTACACTAAAATCAAGTTAAACTAACCCTAAATCAACAAAATCACAATAAAACATACCTTTTTGAAAAGAAGGATGACTTTTTCCTAAAATCTCATCTGACTTTTGTGATTATCTCTAATGAATGAAAAATTCATATTAGGGTTCCTTTTTTCATTAGTAGCTCACACAACAATTCAAACATACCTTTAATCCTTTGAAATACATAATCGTTTCCCCCAAAATTACTTCTAATGATTGATGGTTGAAACTTATCCTAGGATGAATGGTATTAGGTTATTAGAGGCATGGTTTCTATTCTATGTGATGAAAGGAACAAGGTTACAATTTCTTAAAAAAATAAGGGAAATGGGTTTGTTTAATTATGTCTAGCAAAACTACATCGTTTTGGGACAATTCTATTTAACCCTTTCCTAAATTTATTTGATACTTTAAATGTCTTATTTCATCTTTAGAACAAATTAATATATGGTAAAAACCATTATGCCAAATTTCACCCCTTAATAACTTTTTTAACAATCAATTGTAAAAGTGTCAATTTAGACCCCACGGTTAATCTCATTTATGGAATTAAAATTAATTAAACAATGAAATTAACTACTTACCCTTGTTGTAAGGACATGGATGTTACACTAATGTGATCACCAATTTGATTATGTCAACCCTTAAGTGGAGCAAAAACTTATCTGTAACTGATTTCAAACTCTTACTTGTATTCTTTAGTGATCAAACATGTAACATCTCATAGTTATAAATGTCTTTTAGGTTGAAAATATGAGATTAAAAATGAGAATTTATGGTAAAATTAGAGTTAAGAGAAAGTTCAGGGGTGAAATAGATAATTTTTAGGGTTGGGTGGTATGTACATGAATCCTGTTGAAATGCTGATTCATGCAAAGCGCGAAAAAATGGTATTTTTCAATTTTTCTAGCCATGCACAATCGTGCGTCATGAAGGGCACGATTGTGCGTGTTTAGTGATTCAACTGTCATACTTTAAGTTGATATTATCTCTTATTTCTTAGCACTTTTCATCCAAGGTTTCTTGCAATTCCAGAGATTACTAACCTAGAAGAGAGGAGCAACATCCAGTGATTTCAAATCCAGCTAGACAGAGTAAGATTTTCGTAGAGACAAAAGTTGGTTGATTATGGCTAGAGGTAAGTGTTTCTTGCCTCTTTCCTTTTCTTCTGTTGTGTGTATGATGCTTGTTTTGTTGAGATGAGATTAATTCCAGCATGCTTGTGGTTTCTTTGCATGATAAATGTGAAGATTAATGGTATGAAAGTGATGATGATGATATTTATATATATATATATATGTGTGTGTGTGTGTGTACGATTTTAAAAGGTTTAGATGATGAAATGTGAGAATTGATGTTGTTACCATGATAAGTTTGTGCTTATGAAGCGTTTAGAGTGTAAAATTTGATTGATGACGATTGATTTGTGTTTGGTATGAAAATGGATGGTAATAAGTATGATCAGCCACACCCATATTGAACTAGAGTGAGATACACGCCTGTGCGCCTATAGAGTGCATGCTCGTATAGTCATGCTTTGCATGGTCACTGTAATAGCCCAGGGGTAGACCTATCATTTTAGGCTCTGAGAGTAAGGGTAAAAGAGAGATTTCCAGTTAGGAAAGGGTTTTGAGAGGATTCCAGGGGTAGAAAAGTCTTTTAGAAGCTTTTCGTGGCTTATACATGGGTATTCTGGGAAGAATATTCTATGTATGACGTGAGGAGAGAGAAATTCAGGATTTTGAGGGGCACACGCCCGTGTGCCAGGAGAGAGATGAGATATATATATTTCTTTTTCCAGTATTTTCCCGTAGTTTTCCTTCAACTTTCTTTCTCTTCTCCCTTTTCCCAACGAACCCTAGAGTTGAACCTGTCTAGCCAACTGCCATTGTTCCAGTTAGAGATGCAGGACTAACTAGAGAGAGAGATCCGAACGCCATGGCAAGAGGTAAGTATTTCTTTACCTCTTCACTTAGGTTTCCAGCATGCTTTTCTGATTTTCCAGTTTTCTGGATGTTTGTTGCATATTGTGGATGTTTTTCAGCATGTTTTGATGATGATATGATGAGATGAATGATGATTCTTGAGTTAAATGTGCAATGTGTAATGTTTATATGCTTGGGTATGCTTTGGATGAGAAATGCATGAGATTTGATGAGCTAAATGAGACATGTATGAGTTGAGTATGTTTATGGGCATGAGTATGTGTTGTGTTTGTGTTTAATTGAAGATTGATTGAGTTTTGGATGTGTTTGAGTGGGATTTTTTGGGTTTTCAGACGTATCTACAGATTCTGGGTTGAGCGCACGACCATGTACCCGAGGGGACACGTCCGTGTGGCCTCAAATCTGCATGGACACGGCTTTGCATCCTGCCCATGTGCGTATGAAAATCCACACACACGCCTGTGTGCCCGAGGGGACACACCCGTGTGTCTGATCCCAAATGTGCACGCCCGTGTAGGTAAGACACGAGATGGTGCTGAGGCTGCTACACGTCCGTGCAGTGTGATACACGCCCGTGTATTTGCACCACACGCCCATGTGGTCAGCCAATTTCATGATTTGTTGAGAAATTTTCATAACCTTGCACGCCCATCAGCACGAGGAGCACACGGTCCCGTGTGCATTGACACACGCCCGTGCACGTTAACACACACGCCCGTGTGGCTTAAGAAAGAAAGAAAAGAGAATTTTAAATTAAAGATAAGCAATCCTAAGCTTTCCTAAGTGAAATCTAATCATGCGAAACACGAGAATAATGAGATATAACATTACATCATGCATGATTGAGAAACATTGAGCATGACATGCCATACATAAGATGTTTTTAGAAAAGGGATCTATGGATCCAATAGATGTTTTAAAAGTATATATATACGATGTTCCGGACATCAGTTAGGGGTGGATACGAGGGGGCACCTGTGAGTTCACACGCCCGCATAGAAGGAAACCATGGTTCGCTAGAGAGAACATGGTCGTGCACGAGTAGTTTTCTTATAGGTTTGAACTCATACGGCCAAGGTGCCGAATCCCTGTGTTCATCAGACTGACTAGCATAGCAGAGATATTTTTCAGATACAGTACTTTTGATACTGTTTTCAGATATACGATATGTATATATATAAGGATCTTCGGATTAGAGATTTTTATGAGAAAGAGTTTTTAGAAAATCAAGCCCGAAGGGCAAAGTTTTATTACATATGAGATTTACATGACATTATAGCATGCATACCATGTCATGTACCACATACATGAAAAACATATGAGATAAAAGTAAAGTAAAAAGCATAAAACAAATGAAAACTCTGAGAAACTTAATGATTAAAGAAAGTAAAGAGATAAAAGATAAGAAACAAGAAAAGAATGAGAAATCAGTAAACTGAGAGTTCAAGGTCTGATCTCTAATCAGCCTTTGCTTGATGACCTGTCTGTGTAAGAGATAGGAAATGCTTACTGAGTGATTTTGTCACTTACCCCTTCCCCTTCCTTTCTTTTTTGCAGGTCAGTGAGTTTGGGGACTGAGATGCGGCGATGCAGCTGTGAGGTTTTGGGGACATGGCTCGGCAGCTAGTTTTAAGATTCGGCTCATTTGCTCTGATTAATCGCATTTCATGTATTTACGTTGTGTGTATTATATTATTATGCACTGTATGGATAACATGATTTATACATGAGCAGCCTGGGATTTCAGAAAATTCTTTATGACTTATTTCATTAAAGTTTTCATATTCTATGCTTCCGTATATTAATGTTTAAAGTATTTTGAGCAGTAGTTAAATTTCTTTTCCCTCGTGGAGATCTCCGTCACAGGCAAATTTTATTATATATATATATATATATATATATATATATATATATATATACACACACTTTACAGCTGTGCATAGTAGGTCTGGGGTGGGGGTCACTACAGTCACGGTTGTGTTCACGACTTAGTGCACAACTAGATCAAGCAAGGTCATGGCCGTGCATGATAATATCATGGTTGTGCATTCACTAAGATTAAGAAATAAAGCTAAAATTACAGAAGTTAGCACGACTAGGTTGCACGACTGGCACACAACCCGTGCAGGTGCATGTACGCCTGTGTGTCTAGTCAAGTATGTCTGTGCGTCAAGCATAAATGAGAAATTCAACTTAAAACAGGTACAAAACACAGTAAACTCAATATACTTGACATAACTCAGTATAATAAGACAAGATAAACATACATGATGTATCATATACATATCATGACATGACATGCCATATAGTATTTTTAGAAAAGAATCCAATGATCCAAATACATGTTTTAATTAGAAAAGTATGATGTTCTGGACATCAATTTTAAGGGTGAATATAAGAGGGCACATGTGAGTTTCGCACACCCATCAGTTAAGGGAACCAGCATCAAGGTCAATGACCATACTAGCCATTATACATAGGCCTATATTAGTGTGTATTTAACTAGCAGCTTAGGATAAGATGATCAGTATATAGTTCAAATTTAGTGGCAGCACGTGTTGTAGACAGTTTCTATCCACGTGTTAGCATATAAAACTCACATGACCAGAGTGTCGAATCCTTGTATTCATCAGTCTGATTAGCACAACAGTTATTTTCAGTTATAAAAAGATTTTCAGTTATAGTATTTTATTCAACATGACAGATATTTTAAGATCTTTAGATCATAGTTTTATTCAAAAAATTCAGTTTTACAAATAAGCCTAAGGGCTCAGATATTATTGTCGGCATGTCATTTACACATGACATATGCAGCATAACATGACTCAACATATGAATAATCAGTCAAAAACTAGAAACAATATACACTTAGAATGTATAATAGCCACGTAATGAAACACGAATAACAAAATATGAACTCTAAAATAGTATACAAAATAACCAACTTGTTATGTTTATAGTGATATCCTCATAATATGATTGTTATGGGGTTAGAGATAAAAAATACTTACTAAATGAGTTTATCACTCACTCCCTATTTTTTTTTTGTCTTACAGGTCAGTTTCATAAGGGTTAAGAGGAGGAGATAATTGTTGTTTAGGATTTAGTTTTAGAGTGGGTAACATGCTTATGGTTTGCATGCTCACACTGTTTCATATTTGTACATAGTAGTACAATATATGTATATGTATACACAAATAGGCCAAAAAATTTATTCCCACCTAAGGTTTCATTAAAACACAAATTCTCATCCTCTAACTTTCGAAAACCCAAACACATATCTTTTGATCATTTTTCATCTAATTTTCCTAACATTTTTTATAAAATAACTAAAACACCTTTATTAAAAAACAAATTTATAATAAAATTATAAAATAATATTGATATATAAATATATTAAAAATTTAAAAATATATTTAAAAAATAAAAAAGATAACTATTGCTATCTATAGTATCGTCGATGATGATGACTATCGATAATTAAATTAAGTGGTTGAAAATAATCACCTAATTTTTATACCTCTTTTGTAGTATGAAACAACTATATTTGACAATTTCTTCTAAAATAAAGAGTAATTGATATGACAATTTTCATCAAATAGGACGACCAAATCTGGCAATTTGTGAAACTAGATGATTGTTTTTTGGCTATTTGGTTTAATAATAGTGGTTAATTTTAATTTTTTAAAATATTTAAATAATATTTTATTTATTTCATTTTATGAAAATGATTAAAATATTTTTTTATTATTAAAATTTAATTATTAATTATTAAATATTAAATTTATCTATTAATTTTAATGAATAGATAAATGTTTAGATTTTTAAATATTAAAAGGTGGGAATTGTCGTTTCATACAAACTTTGGTGGGACATAATGCATTTTTAAGCCGGTATTTTCGTCTTTTTAAGATGCTTTAAACAGCGAAAGAAGAGCGAGGCAACTCCAGTAGAACCCCGAAGCTGAAACAGAAAGGTAGCAGCAACCAAATTTCTGCAAAATCCAAGAAGAGAAGCTAAATCATGGACAAAATGAAAATAGAAGAAGTTCAATCTACTGCTAAGAAGCAGCGAATCGCATCCCACACTCACATTAAAGGCCTTGGTCTTGAGGTCCCTTTTTAAATATTAAGAAAACTTCTTATTGTTCTTCTAATTTTTGGCTGCTTTAAACTGTTATTGCTCTCCGTTCCGTCAATGCTTCAAGTTTTTTTGTCAGGTTTAGGGTTTAGGCTCTGTACTGTATTTTATTTTCATTTTCGTTTTTATTTATCCATGCTTTGATGTTTGACTTCGCGCAAGTTGATTGTTCTTCATCTTTAATATATCTATTAATATTTTTCGTTTCTCCAAGCACTGGAATTTGGGCTGTGCTTATTATATTTGTGTGTGTGTATATATATTTACCAAAGTTACAAGATTAGGAAATTGGTTGTCTTTATTTTATATTTTATTCACATTTTTTAAAAAATTTCTAGAATTTGGTTAAAATTTAAGGTTTTGGTGTAATTTGAAGTATTTACCCTAAGAAGTATTAGTCCTAGGATTACTTTGAGGTGATGCATATCAATTTTACAACGGTGACAATATTTTATCACTTTATCTGATAGTAAATGGTATAAATATCTGAACTGGTTTACTGGACTGATCTACATTGAAATAATTGATACATGTTTGCAACTTTTTCTGATGCAATTAGTTTTTCTTCATTTTCTATTCGGTAGGCAAATGGAACTGCAGTATCCTTGGCTGCTGGCTTTGTGGGTCAAGTGGAAGCAAGAGAAGCTGCTGGTCTTGTTGTTGATATGATTAGGCAGAAGAAGATGGCTGGGCGTGCACTCTTACTGGCTGGTCCTCCTGGCACTGGGAAGACTGCACTGGCACTTGGAATATGCCAGGAGCTTGGGAGCAAGGCATACTTGCTATTTTCACATCTCTTATTATATAATATATATTTTTTGCATTTTGATCTTCCTAATCGTAATATTTTGTTCGTTTTCTCGTCTTTTTTTATTGATCATTGCTATTGATGTTAACAATGTTGATGGGCCTTCATGCCTATAATAAATTTACACTTTTACTTCTTCTGGCTAGGTCCCATTTTGCCCAATGGTTGGTTCAGAAGTATACTCATCAGAAGTAAAGAAAACTGAGGTTTTGATGGAAAATTTCCGAAGGGCAATAGGTCTCCGTATCAAAGAAAATAAAGAGGTCTATGAAGGAGAGGTAGGCTCAATATAGTTATGTGGTTTTTTATGGCTAGTCTAGTGTGATGGTGGTTACTTTTTTATTGTGATCTTGAGTTGGACTTGGTTCATAATGCTTTTCAATTCTTGTTTTAGGTGACTGAACTATCCCCAGAGGAAACTGAGAGTGTGACAGGTGGCTATGGTAAAAGTATTAGCCATGTGATTATTGGATTAAAAACTGTCAAAGGAACTAAGCAACTGAAGTTGGACCCCACTATTTACGATGCCTTGATCAAAGAAAAAGTGAGCTCTTGTTATTTCTTTTCATTTCTATGCACAGAGCTATAATATGTGTTCTTTGATCTGTTTCAGTATTGCTCTATTTTGTCTGGAAGAATTTATTGCACGTTGGTTATTTGTTCGTTTCTCTTGCACCTCAGCATGCTTGAGTTTGAAGACATTTTTTTGGTTTTTGGTTTTCATTTGGTCTTCTACAGGTAGCTGTTGGAGATGTTATCTATATTGAGGCAAATAGCGGTGCAGTAAAAAGGGTGGGAAGGAGTGATGCTTTTGCTACTGAATTTGACCTTGAAGCAGAAGAGTATGTTCCACTTCCTAAGGGGGAAGTTCACAAAAAGAAAGAGATAGTTCAGGTTTGTCTTGTGTGAATTGTGGCTTCTTTGTGCATGTTTATTGATATCATTCATGATGTTTTATTTGCTAAACATTGGACCCGCAATATTTTCTTTTGGGGTTGATGGCGGTAATCTGCCCAATAAAGATTAGTTTTGAGTTTCATGCTTTATGACTTCTTTCTGGGCATTGCACCCCTGATGCAATTTATGTCATGGTGACTTGTTTATTTCTTATATCAGGATGTAACACTACATGATCTAGATGCAGCAAATGCGAGGCCTGAAGGTGGACAAGATATATTGTCTTTAATGGGTCAGATGATGAAGCCAAGGAAAACAGAAATCACTGAAAAACTACGACAAGAAATAAATAAGGTTTTACATTTAATCCTCTTTGTTTTGTTAGTAATGAGAAAAGCACTTGAGGCATGCCTAGCCATGACTCCAATAATTTCTCTGAAAAAAAAAAAGGATGACTGTCTGCAATGGTCCTAAGTCTCAACTTTCATATTTTTAAGTTTTCCTGTAAATGTAATGCTTTGGGTGTAAATTTGTGTTGATGCTAGGTTGTTAATCGGTATATTGATGAAGGTGTGGCAGAGCTTGTTCCTGGAGTTCTGTTCATTGACGAGGTTCTCTATCCTAGACCCATTTTGTTTACTGTATATATTCAGATGTGTTTTATATTTCTTATGTCACAATCTGCAGGTTCATATGTTGGACATGGAGTGCTTTTCATACTTGAATCGTGCTTTAGAGAGCTCACTATCTCCAATCGTAATTTTTGCTACAAATAGAGGAATATGTACTGTACGGTATGATACCTTTAGTGCTGATGTGGAAAATGTTAAGAGTAGTTATTCCAATATGTTTCTCAAGTCTCACTGTTGGTTTTATTGTATATAATCATGATGTTATTAGCATCATTGTTTAGGTAGTCGTTGTTGTCTCTGGCTATAACATAAACGAATGAACAAATAAGTAAATACTTGTTACATAACTTAATCTTTCCTAGTTTATTTGGTTACTAGTTAAGATCCCTGCTACAAGCTGACAAATAACTGTGGTACTTTTCAGCTATTTAATTCAAATTATGATCACAGCAAATGCGTGGCTGATACCAAGTGCTTGGGTGAATTTTGTTTTATTGCTATTGGGAGATTAGTAATTTGCATTTCTGATTTCCAGTGTATGTAATCATATATTCACTCACTAAGAACTTCTGTCTGCTTCACTAAGTAGAAATATAAGTGCTTCATTACTTGTCTGGTCAGTGATATTGACATCCTGTATGAAGCTGGTTTGAAGAAACTTAACTTGAGAATATATTGGGTCATTTAATAATAATGGAACTAGGAAGATCATTTGAGGATGGATAAAAATTTGGGACTTTCAAAAACAAAAACCATATTGTGAAGTTCTAAGTGTTAAAACTCTGTAATAAAACGTTTGGAAATTGTTTAAAGATTGTTGACTAATGCATCATCCTTTGTAAAAAGAAATGGAGAACCTGAGTCACATAACCAGCAGCTTCCAGAGATTTATGAAACATTTGTATTGGTTGGTGTAATTTGCCTGTCTTCTAGGGCAGACGAAATAATTTTTGTGGATGCCTTGACGGTAAAACTTTGACAACTAGTTAAATATTTTCATGCGGTGTTTTGTTACATTGGCTTCTATTAGTGGTTCAGTTGCACATTTTATTGGAGTATCTTGACACTACTAAGTGATAAATGCAAGTAGTGTTTTGTTTCTTGGACTATCATAATTATTTGAAATATCTTGTATTACTGCAGAAAATTCTAATGTCCTTATTCATTTATAATTTTAAGCGGTTCTTCAATCAGAAGGATTTTTCAATGTTCTTGATTCTGGTGGTTTTGTCTTCATTTATTAGTGTATACTCTTGGGATGAAAAAAGATTATGAGGGGTAAACCTTCATTCTTTATTGTTTTTCTTATTTTAACTTTTTTGCTGAAAAAGTTGACGATTGTTTGGAATATTGTGTGTTTCTTTGGTCCTGTAAATGGGAGAACAATAAATTACATGCATAGTTCAAGCACTTTGAAATGGTCAATTTCTTGAGCTTTTCCAGTGAACTTAAGACAACACTAGCTGTGACATCTTGTCATCTTGATTTAAACGTGGATATCATATGGTGCAGAGGAACTGATATGAATAGTCCTCATGGCATTCCTCTTGACTTGTTGGACCGACTGGTGATCATCCGAACGCAAATTTATGGTCCTGCTGAGATGATCCAGGTTTTTGCCAGCTTTATATGCTTTTATTGTCCGAAGTTTGTTCTCAACCAACTCTATCTATTAAAATGCCAATACAAAATTCCTTGTTGCTTGGCCAGATTTTAGCAATTCGAGCACAGGTTGAGGAGCTTGTTTTAGATGAGGATAGTTTGGCACGCCTTGGAGACATCGCAAGAGAGACATCCTTAAGGTTTGACTGAATTCTATAGTTGCTGTAGGCTTCACCTCCCATAGTATGCCTAAATTACATATCTTTTCTTTGTTCAGGCATGCTGTACAGCTGTTATCACCTGCGAGCATTGTGGCGAAAATGAATGGGCGAGACAGTATTTCCAGGGTACCTAATCCTATCTTTAGTTTCAATGAACCATTATAAACCGTCCAGAATTTTTTTGTATGCTATATGGGCTGCTTATGTTTCCTATTTACACAATTTATAGGCGGATGTTGAGGAAGTGAAAGAACTGTATCTGGATGCTAAGTCTTCAGCAAAGCTTCTTCAAGAGCAACAGGAAAAATACATTACATGATCTTTTCTAGATGTCTACCAAGCTTCTTTTCCACCTTAGGAGTGACACGTGTGTGTTCAACGATCTCCTCTGCTCTGCTGATTGTCAAAGTGGGAGGATCTGGTTAGGAGCGCATGAATAGGCAATGGTTTGTTTGGATAGATTGCAGAACCGGCGAAAAGGCAGTTCTTAACTTGAATGGAAAATTGTCTTTGTTTATAGTCGGTTTAAATATGTGAAACTCCATTAATGTGCCATTTTAGGGTGCAATCTTAACGTAAATCCATGGATTCTTCAACCAAGTCCTACTTGGAAATTTAACTTATTTCTCCCCCAGTCAGCTTCCTAATTGAAACCAAAGGGGCTGGTGCATTCCCATTTCCGTTGCAGGATCTGGGAAAGTCTTGAATTTCATGTTACGTCATTGGTTGTTTTGTTTACAGAACGCAGGAGAAGAACTCTTATTTTGTATAATAGATGGTTTATTAACTTTAATTTTTATGATACTGGTTCTTCATTATTTTAAAGTTAGAAAAAAAATTAATTAATTTATATTATCGTATAAATCTTTATTGATAAATTAATAAAATATGACTGTAAATAATTTTTTATTAAAATAGGATTGAATTTGAATTAAATATATTCGAATTTGTTTTGAATGAGTATGAGATGAATTATTTGAATATGAATCTGAATCTGAATCTGAATTCAAATTTGAACTATAGTATTAAAATTTTTTAAATACAAATCCAAATTCAAACCATACAAATTAAATTCAAATTTGTTTATAAAATCAAATTAATTTTTTAATTATAATTTATTAAAAGAAATATTGTTTAAATATGGATCAATGGGTTATAAATATAATTTTATTAGTTTTATGAAAGTAAAAAGACAGAATAGACAAGTGATTTTTATTTCTATATCATTAAAATCAATTGTCCATTTTTGTCTTTTCAATTTGTTGAGCCATATTTATTATAAATCAATTTGATTCAATTAGTATCACTTATTTATTTATAAATACATTTGTGTTTATAATAAATCATAATACATATATTTACATTTTTAATAAATTATAATAAATATATATCAGTTTTCAACCAATTATAAAGAATCTATTTATGTTTTCAAGTTAAAATAAATATATTTATGTTTTAAAAAATCATAATAAATATATTATAAATATGTTTAATGTTTTAATAAATTATATTAAATATATTTATTATAAATAAATTAATAAATTTTACTATAGTAAATCAAATGCAAATTAAACTTAAATTAAACTCTCAAATCCAAACTAAAGCTCAAATTTTGCTATATAAAATTTTAGCAAACACAAATTATAATCCGAACCAAATTCTTATACTGGAACTCAAGTATGAACATCCCTAAGTTTGAATTTGGTTCGATTCAAATCCAGTTCTTATAATTTTAATTTTCAAATTTTTTGATATAAAAAGATATATTTAGTTAATTTATGTTAATATTTAAAATTTCAAGATAAGGAAGATTTTAAAATTCCAATAAGATTATTGTTTTTTTATCTGATTATCAACCTTTTTTTTCTTTTTGATGGAGAGCTCTATTTCTAGTTTTAAGGGGGGGATTTAATAAAACCTGCTGTGCTGCTGAGACAAAGCTAGGGTTTTCGGTAATCCAGAACATGACTCGTCTGACCACCGACCAAATTCTCAAGGACAACCAGACTCGTGATCCTGACTCCATTACATCTCTCGCTCTCACTCACAAAGCTCTCTCCGACGTACTAACGACAGCCCTTTTTCTCTTTCTCTCACTATCACAAGCGCTACTTATGCCTACCCTAACCCTTCAATTCAACATTTCAGGTTACTTGCTTAAGTGATTTCAGGAACTTGGAGCGACTTGACTTGGGTTTCAACAACCTGACTTCTCTTGAGGTATTTATTTAATTACATCTATGCTTGAATAATGCTTGTAGAAATGAAATTGATTTTTTTTTTTTTTCATGTTGTATTTAAAGGGGTTGAAATCTTGCGTGAATTTGAAATGGTTATCTGTTGTACAAAACAAATTGCAAAGCTTGAAAGGAATTGAAGGACTTTCTAAGCTCGCTGTAAGTATCATATCATTTACTTGTCTTCATTCTTTTTTCTGTAAGTGGTTTGTGGTCACTTTCTCTTGTATTTCGGCATCAGGTGCTAAATGCTGGCAAAAATAAGCTAAGGTCAATGGATGAAGTCAGGTTTATTGCCAGCTTACGTGCTTTAATATTGAATGGTGAGTGTTAGAATCTGTAGCATTTTATGTTCTTAGTTGTTGAAGGTGATCACTTGAATATAACTAGAAGCATTTTTGTGTTTATGCTCATTCTTGTATCTTGATCGATTATGCAGACAATGAGATTGTTACCATTTGTAGGCTTGATCAACTGAAGGAGTTGAATACACTAGGTATGAATTCTTAGTTCTAATTTTCACACCATTCTATATGACCTACTATTTTAATTATTGGCTTTAGCTTAATTTGGTATAATTTGGCTTTTGTTTGAATTATATTAAATGGGAAAACATGTTGGAGGTAAAGGCAAAAAGTTGTTGCTACTAACACCATACAAGACAAAGCTGGTTGAAGCGAGGAATTAATATCGAACTGAGGATCTACTAATAGTTGTTATGTATAAAGCTGATTGACTTGTGGAAGGCTGGAGTGACAGAATCGTCTAAATCCCTACAGAAGTTGTTGCTGCCAATCTTGCTAACAGTCTCTAGATTAGTGTCTGTTTTCTGTTTATTTCAGATTCCTTTTAGGAGGTTTCTTCTCTTATTTAGATTCTAGAGGCGTCACAAGGAAATACCTTGGAGTTTTTCATGGTGTAATTTTGAGGCCTTGCCCTTTCCACAAGTTTTCTTAATAAACTCCAAGGTTAATAAGATCTTTGCTGCAACTTAAAGAGCAGGGTAGTTTCTCTTAGTTATTTGGTTTATCATGCCTACCTCAATCAAAATATGGGACTTCATAGGGTAGTTTGGATGGCAAAGGAGTTGGACCAAGTTTGCCATGTGATCCTCAGACTTGTTTTCATACTTAGTATATTTTTACTTCAAAGCTTCGCATCTTTTTTTTTTTTTTTTTTTTCAGTACCTAAATTCTAGATAGGGAAATGTAATTCTTATAGACATTAGATAGGTAATACTTGTTCACTTTTTTGTGGTACTTTCTTTAATTATTACAAGCTCTCTTGATTTTCTTTAAAAATTAAAAAGATAATATGTGTGTGTGTGTGTGTGTGTGCGCGTGCTTTACTGAAGCCAATAAAAAAAAAAGGCTTGCTTGCAAGATTCCATAGCTTTAGGGTCAAGGGATGGTGTGGTTTGTGGTGGGATTGAATGAGCTAAACTTGAAGATTCGGTTTTGAGGTTGGTTTGAATGTGTTGGAGATCGAAAGTGAAATTAGACTGGAAAAAAAACTGAGAAACAGAAACTGAATATGAAAACTAAGAGAGAAGCCAACCAAGAACTTTAAGACTTTAAGGCTAGGCTACCGGTCAAATAGGAGCTCTATCACCCATCTTTGCCAGGGATTGGTTAAAAGATGTAAACACAAATCAGAAGGATATCTTGTCTTTTTCTTTTTCAAACCCCATAATGGAGAAAATGGTCATATTTATAGACCAAAGGGAACTTACGACTAGTATATAAAAATTGCATGGAAAATAAAATTACAATATTTTATTAATGAAATGACAATGCAATTAACATAATTGTCTTCAAAAACTATACTATAATGAAAAAGAAAAAAATACAATTTTGTACCTATGAAATGACAACTTCACTAACACAGTTGTCTCCAAAAGTCTAACACTAATTGATGACTGCAAATGTTGGTGTTGACTTCTTCCTTGTATTTTTTTCTCAAGCAAGAATGTCCTTTATCAATGTGATCATATGACAATCAATATGATGGTTTGAGATCCAATTTGCTATCTTGGTATTTTTGTGGACCATGTAATAGGTCTAGGTTGAATGAGATGTGTTTGATGCTCTCACATCGTCGTCTTGGGTTGATGAAGATTTTTCCTCAAATCTAAAAGGTTATTATCTTCCAAATATGGAGATAAGTCCCCCATATTGAAAGTGGCCAAAACTCCCTCAAAGTTAGAGCTAGATTCGAACTGAACATGTTTGGATTTTTTTTAGTTCGATTTTGATGAGCTTGAAACAAACTAGTCAAATCTGAATATAAACATGAACTTGAACTATGGTTTTGAAAATTTGTGAATACGGATCCAAATTATAGTTTTAAAAATTTGTGAACATAAACCATAAAAACTGAATACAAACATGAATCCAAACTTAAATTGAAAATTTTTAGTTATTTTTATTAATTATAATTTTTTAATAAAATATAAATACAAACTGAAACGTGAACTCAACTCTCGAACTTGAACCCGAATTTGAATTTCACTATAAGAAAATTTGGCGAATATAAATTCGAACATGAACTAAATCTACAACGAACGAACCAAACATAAACATATTTCTATTTATATTTGGTTTGGTTTGGTTTGGTTTGAATCCAACCCTACTCAAAGTCATTAGGTAAGTCCATACTGTATGCATTTCCCCCAATTCTAGCAATCACTTCAAAAGGAACATTGAGTCTTGGAACTAACTTGCCTTTTCTCTTGTGTGAAAACAAATCTTTCCTCAAATGCACCCATATTAGGTCTCCCAACTAGAATATGGAAGGCTTTCTATTCTTGTTGGCTTTCCTCTCGTGTACCATTGTCTCTTGGATCTATCGTGCTTTTCCTCTTGGATGGAAACATGTCTTTTATAAAATGCACCCACATTAAGTCTCCCAATTGAAATATGGATGACTTTCTAGTTCTTTATTCTTTCTATTTGTGACCAATTGCTCTCATGAAGTCTCTTAATTGCTTTGGCCTTTTCAGGTGCATCCACATTGATTTGGACATTGATAGGCAAGGAGGCTAGTTTAGTGGGAGTGATTGAATTTATTCCATAAACTGTCTCAAAAGGAGAATGATTGGTTGTAGAATTTGGAGCTTCGATGTAGGCGAATTCGAGATGGGCAATTTTCACATTCCAATCCTTAAGACGCCCGTTGACCATAGTGTGTGAGAGTGTTCCTAATGTTTGATTAGTCACCTTGGTTTGGCCATCCTTTTGCAGGTGATGAGAGGTGTTAAACAAGATTTGAGTGTCAAGCCTTTCCCCACAATGTCTTCCAAAGGTGGCTTAAAAATTTTGTATCCTGATTAGATATAATGATTCTGGGAACTTCATGTAGTTTGACAATCTCTTTGAAAAACAATTCGACAATATGTAAAGTATCATCAGTTTTGTGGCATGGGATGAAATATGCCATTTTAGAAAACCGATCCATTAACACTATGATAAAGATTTTCCTCTTTGTGTTCTTAGGAGTGCAACAATGAAATCCATGCTTGAATCTTCAAGACTTATTTGAAATTGACAAAGATGTGTAAGGATCTGGTTTGATGTAACATATTGCCCTTTGACAATTACCACATCTAGTAATAATAGTTTGGACATCCCCTTGTATTTTTGGCCAATAAAAGTGTTCTTTTAGAATTCTGCAGTCTTATGGATGCCTCAATGACTAGCCAAGCCTTCTTCATGCTTCTTGTACACCAATAATTCTCTATAGGACCGTTTTGGAATTCACAATTGATTGTACTTGATGAGAAACCTCTCATGAACAATGTAGTCTCCATGGGTACCCTTGGCACACTAAATAGTAATAAAAGTTATTTTCAAGTCATTCATGTAGTAGTCTTTCATAAGTTGGGAACAAAGTATCTGAACATCAAGAGTGGCCATTAAAAAATACCTTCTAGACAAGGCATTTGCAATGATACTAGTAGCGTCTTGTATATAATGAGAAACAATGGAGAATAATTGGGCAAACTCTTCTCATTTTGCATGCCTTGGGTTGATCTTCTGTTGTCCACTTATGAATTTCTATGCTTGGTGATCCGAACATAGCACAAACTATTTAGGCCAAAGATAATGGTTCCGACAATCTAATGACCTTATGATGGCATAGAATTCCTTGTCATATAAAAGTATTTTCTTTTGGATTTGTTGAGTTTTTCATTGAAATCAGCCAAGGACCTAGCATTGTACCCAACTTTAAAGAGTTTGTCAAAGTCTGGTAGTTAAGAAAAGGAGCTTTGCATGACTATTACTTGACTACCCAAAAGTTGTACTTGCTAAACTAGACCACTTAAAATTGCCCTTTTTCAGGCACTCAGTTTTATAATAGTGTTTAAATTGGGAATGAATTGTCTGTAGGACCCCAAACCATGGAAACTTCTTGCTTTCATGATAGTCTTAGGCTTGAGCCTTGATTGTTTTGCTTCTACTTTAGATTGATTAACCGTAATCCCTTCTCTAGAAATCACATGACCAAGGAATACAATACTAGAAACAAAGAACTTACTTTTATAATTTAGCATATAACCTCTATTGTTTCATGACTTCAAAGATTTGTTGCAAGTGATTCCAGTGTTCTTCTTGACATTAGCTATACATTAGTATGTCATCTAAGTACATAACAAAAATTTTTTTCAGCAAAGGCTTCAATATCTCATTCATTAACCTTATGAAAGTATTAGGTGCGTTGGACAAACTGAATAAGATTACCAACCATTGGTACAACCCTTCTTTGGTTTTGAAGGAGTGCACAAAAGCACAACTCATTAGGCCTTGGCCTATGAAAATTCCAAGGCAGTAAATTGGACCTCAAATTGTATTCTTGGTTGCAATATGATCATATAGATTAAGGGCAATCCTGCTTAAGAAGAAATACAAGGAAAAAGAAGTCGACACCAACATGTGCTACGATCAAGTCGTGTCGCTCTTTGGGATACAACTATGTCATTGATTCATATTTTTTGGAGACAATTATGTTAGTGTAGTTGTTATTTCATAGATACAATATTGTACTTTTATTTTTTATACAATTTACTTTTTAGAGACAATCATGTTAATAGAGTTGTCGTTTTATAGTATATAATATTATACTTTTATTTTCTATGCTATTGTACTAGCCATAAGATCCCTTTGGCCTATGAATTTGACTATTTTCTCCATAGTTGAAAAAAAAAAAAAAAAAAGAAGTCCTTTTGAGTTGTGTTTACATTCTTTGTCTAATCTTTAATCAAGATTTGTGGTGGAACTTCTCTTTGGTTAGTGGTCTGACTTTTAAGTCTTGGAGTTCTTGCTTGGCTTTTCTCTTAGTTTTCTTGTTCAATTCCTATCTTTGTTTCCTTTTTTCTCATCTTCTTTCCTTTCATCTTCTTCACTCAAGTTCTACTTCTCTCCCTCAAGTCATTAAAGTCACTATTGATTGCAACTATCTTCATTCATGGCTAGTTGTTGAGGTTTGGGACGGTAATGATGTGCGTTGTTCTAGGTAGGGTGGGTTTGCTGCTCTTAAGAGTTGAATAACGTGGTTTAGTTGTTCTCTTAGTTTGGTTATCTCTCCATCCATCCTTCTGGTTGTTGTTTCTGTTGGACATGGTTTGTATTTGAGGGATAGTAAAAGAGAAAGGAAACTAAATGAGAAGCCAAACAAGAATTTTAAGATTTATGGGCTAGGCCACTGGTCAAGAAGGAGGTTCACTAACAATCTTTGTTAGGGATTGGATAAAAGATGTAAACACAAACTCAAAAGGAATTTTTTTCTTTTTTTCTTTTTCAAGCCATATAATGGAGACAATTATTATATTTTTAAACCAAAGGGAACCTACAACTAGTACATAAAAGTGCATGGAAAATAAAAATACAATATTGTATATATGGAATGACAACTCCACAAACATGGTTGTCTTCAAAGAGTAAGTTGTATGGAAAATAAAAAGTGCAATAATGTATCTATGAAATGACAACACTACTAACATAGTTGTCACCAATCAGTTTGACATAGCAATGTATTTGTCTCCAAAAGTCTAACATAAATGGTTGCACATGCTAGTGTTGATTTCTTCCTTGTATCCCTTCTCAAACAAGAGTACCCTTGATCCGTATAATCATATTGCAGCCAATGGGGCGGTTTGAGGTCCAATTTGTTGCTTGGAATTTTCATGGGTCATGTAATGAGCTGGCTGAATGAGGTCTGTTTGGTGCACTCGCACCAAGGGAGGCTAACTGGGAGGAGAGGAATAGGTGAAGTTCATAAGGGCCTTGAAAAAGGAAAGGATCTAGAATAGAAAGTGTTCAATAAAAGAGTATTGGCAACAATTTCTGATTTATTATCTACAATATTGCTTCTAATACATATCATGTATACCGTATTTATGTGAATTGGCTAAACAAAATGAAAATATTGGAAATATGGTGTCAATCTACATAAAGGTTTGCACTTGTTTTGTAAAGAAACATTAAGTGTTGTACTGAGTTTACAAATGCTATTATCTAGTACAATCTTATGGATTTGTGAGATGAGTTAAAGTTTGTCATTTTAATGTCAACATAACAACTTTTAAATTATTGGATTGATGTGGATGAATTAAGGTAGCTATTTTTCATTTGTTTACTTTTTGAATTTTAATTTGACATCAGCTCTTGATTAATGTAATATTTTGTTTCAAATGAGTAATAGAAGTCAAAAAATGGTTCTTGAAATGAAAGCTTACTTTGTAGTCAGTAGAATCTGAGTGATCCTCATTTTGGGATTTCTCTGCAGTTCTTTCCAGAAATCCAATCCGAGAAATTGGTGAATCTCTGCTTAAGATAACTTATATAACAAAGGTAAACGATTCTTCAGTCATCTTTTTTCTTTGGCTATGATTTAGCATAAAAGGCTAAAGATGCTATTCTCTCTTGGTGCCAGCTCTCCCTCTCTAATTGCCAAGTTCAGAGTGTTGATTTATCACTCAAGTCCTGTGCTGAACTGAAAGAACTCAGACTTGCTCACAATGATATTAAAGTATGTGGTCTACTCATTGGTTCATTCTATTGAAACTCAACATTTGATGATTGATTTAATAAATAATTGATTAGATTGCTTTCATCAGTTCTTATACAATAGACAATATTTGATCATTCAGTTACTTATAGCTTCTTCTGTTGTCTTTCTGATTTGCTTAGGCTCTCCCAGCTGAGTTGGCTAATAATAAGAAGCTCCAAAATTTGGACTTAGGAAATAACTTGATCACCAGATGGTCAGACTTGAAGGTGGGACTTGAGGAATTGAACTTTTTGTTTCCTTTCTAGTTAAATATTGTCTAGCCAAAATGTTCTTCACCACATATATTGACAACATGTATTAATGACAGGTGCTAAAATCGTTAGTTGGTTTGAGAAATCTCAATCTACAAGGCAACCCTATAGCTGCAAATGATAAATTAGCAAAGAAGGTAATGAGTTTGGCATCTTTATGTTGTTAATGTATCTTGAAGTCTAGCATTGCATTCCTTGGGATAACTTTGAAATCAGTTAAATTGCAGGTAAGAAAATCATTGCCAAACTTACATATATTTAATGCTAGACCGATAGATAAAGACACCATAAATGTTAAGGGAGACAGGGTTGATGAAATTGATGATGATTCAAGGAGTGCTCCTAAAAAACATAAAGTTAATTCAGCAGAGGAAAGAGATCACACCAAGGAAGTGAACTCTAAGGGACCTGTGACAGTGAAAAATGAGGATAGCCATATGAATATTCCTAATAATCTTGGCGTTGGAAAAGATTCAGCGCGCAAAAGGAATGACGTGAGTGATAAACTCTTGAAGAAAGAAATTCAGTGCAATAAAGATGATTCAGCTGTTGAAAAAAAATTAAAAAAGTCAAAAGAAAACCAAGATAAAAAGGGGGATGGGTATCTAAATGGTTCCAGATATGTTGATATGGAGAAAGAACTGGAGCAGAAGAGAAACAAAAGCACGAAGTTCTCAAAGAAAGAAGTTCCTGTCAGTGTTGATAGAGAGGGAGTTGAAAAGGAAAAAAAGAAAGGGTCAGAGGAACAAGGTGAACTTGCTGTGATTGATGATGCAGAAGCTTCTTTTGTAGAGCTTTTTTCTGCAAATGTTGAAAATCCAACATTTGATGGCGAACACAAGATGGTTAATGCAACTTTACGGTTGAAGACAGTGGATGGTTCAGTGACCTCTTCTGGTAAGAGAAAGAAAAATAAAAGCAAGGGTAGGGCTGCTACACTTAAGTTTGAAGAAGTTGAAGTTGGATTGGGAGGGCCATCAACATGGGGTGACGACTGACTAGTGATTATTCTGCAAATGTGCTAGCTGAGTGAAAGTTTTGTCTAATGTTGAGTTAAATTACATCTGATTTGGATGTCTTCTATGAGTTTGAGTTCCTAAAAGTTCTCTAGCACTGTTTATGAAAGGAAGTGACTCAAGACTAGAGTTGTAATTGATGAAATTTTGATCATGAGATTTTTTTGGCTGATTTCTGGAGGACTTTTGATGCAATACCTTCAAATCTGGCTTCTGGGTTTTTAGCACGCATTTTTTAGCATACAATTGGATCAAATCCAAGAGTTAGTTGGCTTCATTCTGCATTAAACGTGATCGGATTTGGTTTGGTTGAAAGATGTCAAAACTCAAATTTAGGTAAGAATATGACTAATTTTTATATAAGCAAAGTTTGAGTTTAAGAGTTATGTTCAAATGCGGTTCGTTTTTGTAATAAAATTTATTTATAATAAATATACTTTTTATTATTTATTAAAAATACAAATAAATTTATTAGAAATGTAAACGTATTAATTAAAATTTGTTAGAAATGAAAATACATTAATATGAGTTATTGAATACATAAGTATATTTATTATAATTTATTGAAACGTATGTAAATTTATTGTGATTTTGTTATAAATGTAAATTTATTTAATTGTACCATTCCTAATATGAGATAACTTAATAAACCTCAAATTGAAAGATTATATCTACATTTTAAGTCATAATGATTGATCCATAGATATAGGTAATACAATCTATATGAGATTTTCATTATTAGGCCTGTCTAGTAAACATGATCATTAAATCATATACTCATGTATGAGATGTAATAGCCTAATGGTAGAATTGTCTTTTATGCTTTGAAATCGAGGGTAAAAGAAAGATTTATCAATATAAAATAGATTTGAGAATGTTTAGGGGTAGAAGAGTCATTTAGGAGTCTTTCGTGGCTTGTAATATTTTGGGAAGAATATTCTATGTATGACGCGAAAAGAGTGGAAATTGAGATTTTCAGTACACACACGACTGTGTGTCATGTTATTTAGTAATAAATATGTTTTATTTTTCCAGCCGCATAGTTCCTAGCTTTTATTTTCTTTTCCTTCTTCTTCTCTTAGTTCCAGTGAACCCTAGGGTTGTTGAGAAAGATTAACCAACAGCTCAACTCCAAATTTTTTGAAATGCTCTTCATGTAAAGAAAGGTACACCCATACATCTATAATGTACGCTTGTACATAAGCTATTAAAAGTAATAAATATGACCAACGGAAAAATGGTTTAAGGTGGGAAATCAAATTTTTAAGTGAGTCACGATAGTAAATGTGAAGCACACACCTTTACATATCTATAAAATTCATGCAAAGCTTTAAATTTTCATATGTTAATGGATCTTTTCCACTTCAAGCAAGTTTGAGACTATATCAAAGACTTAGTTTGAGTTTGAGAAGGTTGGAAAACTTAAGAAAACCAATCAAAAATTATCTTCTCATTTTCTTAATCTTCAATCTCTCTTTGAAAGCTCAAAACTTACATCCTTTGGAGACTTGTGTGTTTAAAATTGTATATCAACCTCATAAACGTTTAAAAAAAAAAAAACCCTCATTCATTCTTTCATATTTTAATCAATCTTGGATGAAATCCTATATAATTATTGTAAATGGTATAATCTTGATTCAATTAGTGTAATCCAAAAGTGATTCAAGTGAAAAATTCAAGTAAGTTATTTGAAGAAATGGATGTAGAAGGCTTGGGATAAAAATCTCCAAAGCATTCTAAAATTGATATGAATGTTGGTTCTTAGCCATTAGCTTGCTTGGTATAGACTAGTCCCTTCCTAGCCACTAGCGGTAACTTTAGGATAACTTTCTATAGAAAATCTTTGTTAGATTTGTATATTTGCTTTTAGACATTGTTAATTACAAATTACAGGAGTACAACACATTTTAAAATGTAGGCCAAACAACTTTTTCCCACTCGAGGTTTCGTTCAATGACAAACTCCTATCACAAAAGTTTTTAAAATCAAATAGCTACTCATTTTTGGATGTAATATGTTAAGGTGAAAGGCACAAAGATAATTCAATTTACGTTTAAAAAGCTTATTTTATACAAATTTAAAAGTGGATTTATAAAAGTGATGGGCCTGATAATCAATATATGTAATATGTGACAAAAGAATTTTGTAACATTTCATATATGATCAGAGTGGACTAATGAAATACTAACAGGTGGAGTTGGAATTGAAAAACTCAGAGAGTTGTTTGAAAATTAATTGGTGACTTTTATGAAAGGCAAGGTGTGGCATTGTGAAGTTGCAACGCGTGGTGCAACTTTTTAAACACATCAAATTTAGTAAAATTAATCATCACTTGTTAATCAACAATACATGCATTCTGTCAAATGTAATTAATTCGTATCAATTGCGTTTGCAATGATCAATAACTTACACTTGCCTTGTGAAATCAACTATCAAATCTTTGTTGAAATTTTTAACTGATAGGAATGCGTTAGATAAGGGTTAGGATGGTAATTTTATGTATAAAAAAAGAAATAACAAACCAATTAATAAAATTTTAACCAAATAGTAGGTTGACACGTGGGTTAGAGAGGTTTAAATGAATGCAGGCAAACTAGTTTCTCATTTCTTGTTATATACAACTTTAAAAAACTTTGTTCTCTAGAATTTTTAATGAGGAGGTAAGGTTACTATGTTAACTGATTGACGGTGAAGAGGACAATGATGACTTGTTGGTTGACTAAGAGGATAGAAACTGACTATTTCTAAATTCTAGCAGTTGTTTTTGATAGCAAAGGTCGATTAAGCGATTTTATTATTGTTTTGATGGTGAAGGTTAGTTGACGGTGTTTATCCATTTGAGAGGAGTTTTTTGGTAACATATTGTATTTATTTTCCATGCAAACGAGGATCGGTCTTCACTTTAAATATTTTGAATGTTTATATTGTAGATATGTATTCCATAATGGGTTGTGCCGTTTGTTTTTATGTAAACAAGTGCTCTGTATCTAATATATTTTTATGTTTTTAATGGTTTTTGTTATGGGGGAACAAACTTCAATTTTGTTAGGGTTGAAATATATATATATATATATATATATGCGTGTGTGTGTGCGTGCGTGCGTGCGTATGTATGTATGTATGTATCTTTTGTACACTTTGAGGAATTATGATATATATATATATATTCTACATGTTGGGCTATAGGGTTTTTATTATGGTAACGTTATTTGCATGGAAATAGTAATAAGGTTACTATAGGGTTTTATATTCTATATGTGTGTGTGTGTGTGTGTGTGTGTGTGTGTATGTATATATGTATGTATGTATCTTTTGTACACTTTGAGGAATTATGTTCAACGTATTTCAAATGTTAGGTTAGAGTTTTGAAGCTTTCATGATTTATGCAAATGGTAAATGTTGATGTTTGTCAGTTTAGGGTTTTGTTGAACATTGTTATTATTCTGTTAAAAATTTTAGTGTCATTATATTAGGGTTTTGTTGAACATTAAAAATTGAATATATCAATGAATATGAAATGTAAGCATATAAAACTAGTTATATACTATTTGGGGTTGATGTGTAGTTGTTTAAATACACTGTTGCATATTGAAATTGAGTTATATATTGCTATACTCATTCTATAATACTTATGTATTGTTTTGATCATTCACTGAATTTATATGAAAGTGTGAATACTATTTATATATGTGGATAAGATATTGTTTACTGTTTGATGATGTATATTGTTTTGATTATCCTTATTTATGTTTCATGATGTATATTATGTCATTCATTATGTGTGTTTAGTGATTTATGTTATAAAATAAATGTTGACCATTGTTGTTATTTTGATGCTACTATTTTTAATTTGTTGTGAAATGAATATGAAATGGTATGTATATATATACTTTTAAGACAACATAACATACTAACAACATCTAATCATATTATGTGTGTGTATGTGTGTGTTGTCTTAAAAGGGTGATAACATGTAATGTTAACTATTGTGTTTGCTTATGTATACCATGTCATTCATTGGAGGGGATATAGGCTTGAAACTTGAGGGCCACTACTACTGATGGAAATGAAGGTTTAAGCCTTTGTCTCTTTAGTGTAACAATGTCACGTACCTTTTATTGACTTTTTTTAGTGCTAAATGTATTTTTTTTGTTTATGCATGACTATGTGTGCTAGTTAGGCCAAATTCTCACCTAAGGTTTCTACAAATGAAAATCTGCCACCCATCTACATTTTATCATCCAAATACCTATCTCTAAGATGGATTAACTTCTCTTAGAGATGGGTATTTGGTGTGTAAAATGTGTATAAGTGGTCATTTGTCATTTTTGGAAACTTTGGGTGGGAATTTGGCCTTTGGTAGGGTTGGATATGAAGCGAACCGAACATGAATGCGAGTATGTTCATGTTCGCTTCGTTCATTTTTTAGGTGTTGCTCGTGTTCGGCTCAGGTTCGACGAACAGGATTGGTCTGTGTTTGCGATTCATGTTTGGGCGAACGAAAAATGCCCAGATTCGTTCGCAGGTTAGCAACTGTAGATGCTGAACGAACATGTTTGTCATCTGGAATGAACGAACATGTTCGTTCGACCATATTTGGCCATGCTGGGGCAGAAAAGGATTTTCTCTGCAGGTCATTTTGCATGTCATTTTTCTTCTTTCTCATAAATCAAAGTTTATAATTGCCAATTAGCCAGTGTTACAGAAACTAAACTACATGAGAAATCCATAACATGCACATGCTATTAT
Source organism: Anacardium occidentale (assembly GCA_026122585.1). Taxonomy (NCBI): domain Eukaryota; kingdom Viridiplantae; phylum Streptophyta; class Magnoliopsida; order Sapindales; family Anacardiaceae; genus Anacardium; species Anacardium occidentale. The sequence goes on from JAJEJH010000186.1 coordinate 360,399, forward strand.
CATCTAAAATGTGCTAGAAAACATGAGAGAATCCTTCAACAATGTGTGTCAGAGGTGTTCTTAAAATACAAACCTGAAATTTTATCTTGGCAGTGCCTCCTCAAAATTGCAAAATAGAAACCTTCACACAAGCTGAGATATATAACAAGCACATATATAACAAAAATTTTAGAGCAAGAATGTCAAATTGATTACAATAAATAACAGTCATGCTAACATTCAAAACCTTTGAAATTCCTTTCAGAAGTAGACATTTTACCTATTACCTATAAATTAGTTTCTGTATAAAATGCAAATGCCATTAACATAACAAAACCCGTCAATCTTCTGCCAAGTTAAACTCCTCAATATCATCCTCAGTCTATAAAAATCGAAGAAAAAATAATCAGTTAGTGAGTTAATTCAGTAAACGGTAAAAACCATAATATAAAGTAAACATCAAGATAAGGAATTATTAAACAATGACATACCTTTGTGGGTTTCATAATGTTATGCATGGCTCTGATCCAATCACTTCCACACATAAGCATACTTACAGTTTTTGGTGATAGGGATGCCCTATATGGGTCAATTACCTTACTATCAGCACTGAAAGCGCTTTCTGAAGCGATTGAGGAGATTGGAATCGCCAGAATTTCTAAAGCTATACAAGAGAGGATTGGGTGTCTATGCTGGTTCTGTTGCCACCATGCCAAAATATTGAAAGGACCTGAAGCTTCCTCAAGTCTATCCTCAAGATATATATCCAATTCTGATTTATCAGGCAACGCTTGCTTCATCTTTATCTTTTCTTGCTGCCAACCCTGCCATGATGGTATTTGTTGTTATGATGTTGATGAGGTGGCCATTATAGTACCACCAGAGGTCAATGGTGTCCAGCTTCTTGGATTGGTGAATTAATAATAATAATATAACAATACTTATATTATAATAAGTAAATTGATCTAAAATACTTGTACAATTTTTTAAATAACTTTACCAATTTGTGCTTTTGATTGAGTTGAAGGGAAAATGGTTGGATCTTCCAACTGAATAATGTCCTTATATTCAGCAAATAAGTCATGAAGCAATTCTCGAACATTATGCATCTCCTCGCCTGCTTGAGACTGACCATATATAAATGGGAAAACATATTGTATGAACTCAAATTTAAACCTACGATAAATACAAAAATATAAATCATTCATCAGGGGGTTTTGAATAGTTTAGTTTAGAAGTTCACAAAACTTACCTAGGATCAAGTGTGTTTGCAAGTGACATGAGCAAGTTCACCTGTCCCCAGTATTTGTCAAATTTTGATTTCATGGTCGCTACCATAAGAGTCACATCGGGATTAGAATCATGCTCTCTGTCATTCAACATCTTCTTAATTCTAAAAATTTCAAGAAAATACAAATTTGTAGTGGGGTACTGAGTCCTCGAAACAATCTCCGTAGCATCATTAAAAGTGCTCAAAAATTGGCATATACAATCTAGCTTTTTCCATTATTTCGGAGTAGGACAAAATTCCAAGAATGCTTCATCGTTGCAGGCATAACGTGGGAAAACTTTCTGGAAACTCAAAGAAACCCTTAACATTTGGTACGTGCTATTCTATCAGGTTGGACAATTAAGAATCAATTTTCGTTGTGGTATGCTGCATATTTTACAAATTTTGACTAAGTCCTTCTATCTCGCCTCACTCGCCCGTATATATTTCACACTGTCTCTTATTTTGTTTATGATTTTGCTGATTACGGCCACGACATCCTGTACAAGAAGGTTGACAATGTGGGCAGTGCGACAAACTTGGAACAGTTGACCACCAACTATTAATGACCGTGCCATGTGAAATTCCTCTTTCAATGATGTAATGCATGTGTCATTGGTTCTCGCATTGTCGACAGTGATGGTGTGCACCTGCAAATTTAATTTTTAATCACACACAGAATTTACAATTAGAATTTAGAAAACAAAAACAATAAAATAATTAAAGTTAGAGTATCATATTGTATTACCTTCTTCTGTATTTCCCATTCAGTGAAACAATGGAACAAAACCACTGCAATGTTTCTTCCTGTTCTAGGGGGAGGCACGTTTAGGAAGCTTAATATACGCTTTTGTAAGGTCCAAGTGTTTTTATCCACCCAATGGGTAGTTACTACCATGTACTCCATATTCTGCACATCCAACTTCCACAAGTCGGCTGTCAAACTTATTCTATGGAGGTGGCCTAACTCTTTCTTTATTTTTTTCACTTCTGTTTGAACCATCCGTTCACAGTCAGCTTTTGCTTGTTTTCGTCCAATTTTTTCGTATAATGGTTATAAGACCTTAAAAGAGAAATTAAACACTGGATTCTCCACGATGTTGAAAGGCAACTCAACATCCAAAATTAAATGTGCGATTGCCTCTCTAACCTGCAAACATATGTAAAATATTGGTATATGTTAATTAATTTTTCTGAGAAAATGTAAAAGAGAATTGTTTACCTTACTATGCTCATATTTCCCGCTCATTTTGATAAGCGGTGCATTTGTCACAGATGCACTCTCATGGGATTCAACAATCGTACACCCCAATATTGTTTGCCCCTTGGGGAGAATCTCTTTCCCCAATGCTTTCTTTTTGAGCGTACATTGTTTCATATGTCTCATTAAGTGGGTGGTTGCGTGGGTTGATTGCAGCTTCAACTTCTTATCACAGAATTTACAAACCGCGTATCGTACATCTCCTATAGTAACTATTTTCTCCTCAGGAAAGCATTCCCACACAACGGATGTCTTTCGTTTTTTGCTAGGTGGGATAACGATGGTAGGCGGAGAGAAGGACATAGCTGTTGGTTGCTCAGTATTGGCATCTCTCGTATTTTCGTTGTCAGAGTCTGATAGGTAAAAGTTTTCGATGACCGTCATGTCTACTTTGATGTCATCCAGTCGATCACGAGTTGGCCCAGAGGGTACATGATGTCTACCTGTCTGACGGGAGGACCCGATCCTTCTATTTTTCGTTGATCCATAATCTGTAAATGAGTTGGAGACAAAATTTAAATGGTGCGTGTGAGAAGACAAACATAAATGAAAATAAATCGATCCCATATAAAAAATAACAAATGAGGAACAAATATAAACTTAATACTACTAAGTGATTATTATGAGAAAAGAGCAAAAAAATTAAAAAAAAGTGTAAGTAACAGTTATAATATTCAAGTTATTTAGTTGTTGGAAGATGAAAAAAATTTGAATAACTCACAGTTAATAAACAATGTGTTGATTACTTTTATTATCTGTTTGACATATGTTATGGACAAAATTTGAATAACTCACAATTAGTGTAAAATAGTTGACTAATGTTATCTTTCTAGAATTTCACTTATATAAGGATTTTTTGTATACTTTGGATAATTAATAATGTCATAATGTTTTGGCTGTTTCTTAAGGATATATGGTGTGCATGCACATTGCTTTAATAAAGTGTTGATTGTGTGTTTGTTTTGTATAGTAGGTTGTGACTTACTGTCTGAATTGCTTTAGTTAAATGCTGTTTTGACAGTCCTTCAGAAAGATGGAGTGAGAGAAACCATTTTTTCCAGGGTTTTAGTCACAGAAGACAACTACCCACTTAGCACTCTCCAAATCCTTTCTAAAATACAATTAAAAGAGATTAATATATATCATATTATTAGTGACATTACCCACAAATTGTCTTACTAACTTGTAATAATATTACCATAATATTTATACATCATAATAATACATTATTCTTTATTCAATAATACTTTATGTAAAGAGGGGGATACATTATTCTTTATAATTGGTCAGAGGGCCTGGAGGATGGTCTTGGTTGGTTAATGCCAATCTCCATTTTCATACCAATTATGCTTCTTTAGAATATGATTGGATCAAATTCTTTTTTTTTTAATTTTTTATTTACAGGCATGTAATTAGATTACAAAAATGAACCCAATTGAATATTGTGAAGGAAACATGCATCAAGTTTGTAAACAAATTATAATTTTGATCTTGTGATTTTCCTAATGATTTTCATGTTGCTTTTTGTATCACAAAGAAATATTGTGTGATCATTCCTTCTGTGTGACAATAACAAAACCTCTTATACTGGAAACTACATAGAAATACTTTGCTTACATGTCAAATTGAAATAAAAGTATGGATGATAATGAGAACAAGTGTCCAGTAATCTAAAACCATTGAAATACAATATGTTGAAATAAACTTGAATTTAAATTTTGATTTAAGAATGAAAGGATGGGAGAATTTAAATTCTCTTGTATCAATGTCCATCAAAATTTTAACCCTGATGTCTTGATTAAAAAAAATAAAATTTGGACAGTTACTTTATTTTGTTGTTTCTTTGAATGGTTTGTGATTGGATTCTTATGAAGAGATTAGAGAATTCTGAAATAATCATCCTCATTGCTTTGTGCATAATCAACTTAGGAATTTGAACGGCAAATTTTTTTATTGAAAGTTCAATTCTTCTTTTGATTTTGCTCTAACAAAGGATGATGAAGCCATTGAATTACTTGGTAGGAATTTGGCAAGCTTAGCATTGATTGCATTGTAAGTTGAGAGACATTGGATACATGTTTGGATATTTTCTTTTGTGAAATGAAAGTGGTCATATTTATCTCCCTGTTTGATTTTAAATTTTAGGTTATTATTCAGCCTAACACCCAAATTGAGCATAACACAACGACATCATCAGTTGACAATTTCAGCCTAACACCTAAGTTGAAAATAAAACAGTTCCCTCCTGCATTATAATCAAACACTAATAATTTCTTCCCACATCCTAAAACGGCAACAAGCAACAAGCAACACAAAATTTCAGAATAATAGAAACCCTAACGTGAATCAATTCAGGAAACCTTAGCAGCAAGCAGCACAAAATTTTGTTTCGTTAGCAAAACAAGAGAAAAATAATTCAATTTAATTTCATTAGTAAAAAAAATTGATAATTGATTGAGGCTACAATTAATTTAAGCAATCATGCAGTGTAAGCTACAATCAATGCCAGAAACCTTAGCAAGTTAGCAGCAAACAGCTAGCACAAATCAACGCACAGATTAATTAATTAATGAAAAATAATTAATTTTAATTTCATTAGTAAAAACAAGAGAAAGATGATAATTTGAGAGAAACCCAAACCTCAATCAATGCAGAAAACTTTAGCAACAAGCAACACAACTTCTTCTTCGTTGCGGCTACAGACGGTCAGAAAATGACTGAGATGGGACGGAGTCACGGAGAGCAGGAGGAGACAACAGAGACGGGACTAGCCAAATACGGGTGTGGGTGCACATGCGTGTGCTTTGCCTTTGCCTCAATCGACTACCTACATGAGCAAGACCGATAACAAAAAGAAGGAGAGACGAAAGAAAGGAAGGAAGAAGGAAGTCTCAGACTAAAAGGGTGGGTGCATTTTATGCCCACAAAAATGACGTCGTTTAATCACACAAAACGTTGTTGTTTGTTACATAACGAACAGTTCGGTTTAAACCGAACTATTTGTTAAATGGTTTGGGCTCGCGTTCATTCTGATCAAATATTCGTCACGCATACTCGTATTCGTATTCAATTCACATGAGGCCTGTGTCATTTCGTTGGCGAACGAAGCGAGCTCAAAAACGAGCCCAAACATGTTCTCTTCGAATCTAGCTCTAGCATTTGGTCTCCTATTGTTATATTGTTGATGTTATTTTCATACTCTTTGCATACTGTCTGTGTACTTTTCATATTCTATTAGTATGTTTTGTTACCTTTAAATGGTGTATACTAGAGGGTGTATAGGCTAGAAACTCGAAGGTGTATTATTACTAGTAAGAAGGAAAGTTTAAGCTTTCGTCTCTTTAGTATGACAATACTAGTACCCTTCGTTGAACTTTTTTAGTGTTGAATTTACTCCTTGTTTGTGTATGACTATATATGCTAGTTAGGCCAAATTCTTACCTAAGGTTTCTACAAATGTCAATTAGCCACTTATCTTATCCAAATACCTATCTTTGAGATGGATTAATTTCTCTTAAAGGTATTTGGTGTGTAAAATATGTATGAGTGGTATTTTTTTCATTTTTGGAAGCCTTGGGCGAGCATTTAGCCTTTGGCCTTTAGCCTTTGTTGTTATATTGCTGATGTTATTTATATACTTTTTGCATACTATCTGTGTATTTTTTACATTTTTTTAATATGTTTTATTACCTTCAGCTGTTGTACACTAGAGAGTATATAAGTTGGAAAATTGAGGGTGTACTACTACTTGTAGGAAGGAAGGTTTAAGCTTACATCTTTCTAGTAAAACAATGCCACGTACCTTTCACTGAACTCCTTTAACGTTGTACGTATGAATGTGCTTACTGGTTATATATGTTTTAAATACTAAATGTTGGTTGTTGAAAAGGTACAAAGCCTATTTTAACATGCCATGTAATGTGTAGGATGAAGACATAAAAGCTATTTAATTTACATTTTGAGCTTTATGGGTCAAAGTATGAAATCAAAAACGTAAATCCAAACGAATATAGTTACATTATTTTCATAGAAGAAATGAACCAATGTGTTGTAAATAAAAATAAAAAAGTATAACCTTTCCTAAAGGAAAGATTTAAGATAAAGGCTAAGACGTCTGACTGTTAGAATTGATGTATAGTAGATACTGATGAAGACATAAGTTATCTTTTTGAGCAATATGAAATTGATGGAATATCTAATATTGAGTTGCACGTACAATTTCTTCCACTAAAAACTATTGGGCCTTTACCAAAATTTTCCTTTTCTTTATCTGACCTCTCACATAATCATTATAACTCATATATAATAATAAAAAGAGGAACAAAGAGAATTCCAAATGCCTGATAATAATGATAAGAATGAGTGTATGGATGAAGACTGTCACTTGAGAGATGCTAATGTTGATGAAAACTTTAATTTTGATAAGGAAAGACCTATAGGCAATGATAGTAGAAATCAAGAATCGAAAGAAGGGAAGGATAAAGTCTAATCAAATAATGAGGATGATGATTTTACTGGTGCATCAAGTGATAATGATAATGCAAGTACAAAATTTCCAAATATATAAAGAGAAAATAGTTTAAGAAAGGTGTCAAAAGGAAGATTTATTTTGAAATTGGACAGGTATTTCATAGTGTTGAGCATTTTAGACAAGTTTTGCAAGATTATATTATTCAATGAGGGTTTGCACTGAAAAAAATGCATATTGAGAGAAGGATGATCAAAGTGGTGTATAAGACAAATGGTTATCCTTTCTCATTGCATGCTACAACGATGATAGATGAACAATCCTACCAAATAAGAAAATATGAGCACCAACACTATTGTTTAAGGATGTCAAATAATCTAGATGCTATTATGGCTTAGATTGTAGAAAAAAAAAAAAGAAGAGGATTTATAAGGTCTAAAAAGGAATCACGTATCAAGCCCTTAGCAAATGACTTAGACGAGGTTCATTTTCTTGATATGAACAAGAGAAAGTTGTATAAGGCCAAGAAGTTAGCCATTAGAATGATAGTTAAAGAGCATTCTGAACCATATAACTTGCTACATAGTTACACTAATAGAGTACTGAAAAGAAATCTTGGTTCTATAACTATACTACAATTAATTAGGGAGGAAATTTTACGAAGTCCAAGATTTCATAGATACTTCCTTAGGTTTACAACTCAGAAGAGAGAATTCTTGAAAGAAGCATATGATATTTTATAGGGATTGATGATTAGCACCTCAAAGGTTACTTTGGAGAGGTGTTATTGTTAGCTGCAGCTGTGGATGCTAATAGTGGTATTTTTCCTTTGGTCATATGTGTTTATGAGGTTGAAAATAATGACACGTGAGATTATTTCATTTTTTTGTTACGTGATTTTTTGGGGATCTATAGAGCTTATCACTTTCATGAATGATAGATAGAAAGAGATTATCAATGCTTTACAGTCCTAATGGCGAACTGCCAAAAATAGATTTTATGTCTAACATGTCTATGCCAATTTCAGGAAAAACTTTCCTATGGTTCACTTGAGGCACTTATTCGAGGCAATATGTATGGCAACATACAAGTCTGATTTCCTAGAGGTTTTTTCAAAAGTTAGAGCAATTGATAAGAAGGCTTACAAATGGATGATTAAGAATGAACCAGATTTGTGGTCAAGAGATGAGTTTGATACTAATTACAACAAGTTTGGCCACGTAATAAATAACATGTGTGAGACCTTCGATGGCTGGTTGGGTGAGGAAAGAGAGTTACCAATTTTAAGTCTATTGGAGATTTATAGGAGGAGGGTCACAAGGAGATTATAGTATTGATATAAGGTAGACAGAGATTGTGTTACTCCTTTACCTCTTCTAGTGCTTAATAGGCTCAATAAGAACATAGAGACAACAAACAATGTTAGTCTTTTATATGTTGATGACAAAGAATTTGAGGTAATAAATAGGAGTGTCATCCCTAATAAAAGTTTTAGGTTGAATTTGTCTAGGTAGACTTGTGACTGTCAACTATGGAAATTGTTTAGAGTGTTCCATGAGCATGCAACTTATAGCTGTTTGCATATGAATATCAGAGACTTTCATCATTATTGACAAAAAAACTTACAATTCTAATATACCTAAGGACATATTATAATATGATACATCCTATGACAGACAAAAGACAATAGCCAAAGCTCAACCAATCCAAAATATGGCTTTAAAAACTTGGCAGACTCGGGAAATCAAGGAGAAATGACCCAACAAAAGAAATGAAGAAGAAATCTTTTTCCATATTGAGATGTAGTGTGTCATGAAATGGGCCATAACAAGAGGACTTGCCAAAAGTGCATTTTTTGTATTTTTTTCCTTCTTTGTTTGCATTTTTTTTTCATTTGTTCCTAAAGAAGGGAAGGTTTCTAACTTTCTCTTTTTTATTGTTCACATCTTGATATTTTCTTTTTCCTTTTGCAAACAGAAAAGGTTTGTGCCCACAATCACATGCAACTTTGCTAGATTTATATTTGCTTCAACTGCTTCTTATAAGACAACTACCAAGGAGGAAAAGATGCACCTCTTCAGGCCATTGATATTGAATTTAATTTTAATCCTTTTTTCTTTTGCAAACAAGATTGATTTGTTCTTATTTTCTCTTTCCGTTTTTAACAGGACAGGGAAATCAATAGATTAAACAGAACAGCTAAAGTATAAAAATATTGGCGAATGATGTATTCATGTCTAGTCTTAACCATGAATTACTATCTTTTAGTAATGATTCTGAGATTGGTTTCAATTGAATTTACATTGATCGATATTTGATTTCTAAATGCATTTTTGATAGTTTCAATTGTTGATTTGGTGTTAGTGACAGTGGTATCTATCGTAATGACTTTGATAGTTTCAATTGTTGATTTTTGAATGTATGTTTGTTTTAGTTTTGATAGTAAGGTAAGTGATATTCATGTCGAAGATTGTGTTTGACACATGTCTGTTTGGGTTGTAGATTAAGTGAGGTTGGTGCATATTTGTTTGGGTTTATAGCTTAGATAATAAGCATCTGCCTGCATTTCAGGCGTCAGTCTGTAGTCTGCCTTACATTGCATTACATTACAATTCTGAATTTTTGCCTTCCATTTTCATGGGATTATATTATATTTGCCTGACATTACATTCTGGCTTACATTTTCATTTCTGCATTTCTAGTTATATTTGCTTTTTTTCATTTACGAAAATAATATTTCCAGGATTACATTTGCATTTTTGCATTTCTGGCTTACATTTGCATTTGCTTTAATTATATTTAGGATTACATTTGCATTTCTACATTCCTGGCTTCCCTATGCATTTTTGCATCAAAAACAACAATATTTTCAAGCTTGTCTCAGCATTTCTGCACTTTTAGCAACAATATTTTCATACTTACGTCTGCATTTCTGCCTTTCATTTTCATTGCATTACAATGGAAATGAAATCTTTGCAAGCGTGTTAACACCATTTCTAGACAAATGGTTTATTCCATCATGTAATTTCCATTTAAATTTGATACCATTTCAATTAATTTGAGAAATTCAGAATAATTTCATTACACTAATTAAGTTATGCAAATTTTTGGTAAGTAAAATAACAAGTATTGAACATTTTAATTAGAATAATCTATGTTAATTAGAATTATTGATAAAACACTACAATTGTCATTATTTGAGGGAATTTTAGTATTTTATAATATGTAATTTGATTAAATCTTCAAAAAAAAGTTATATTTTTAAAGAGTATTTTGGTCTTTTTTTGAACAAAATAAATAAATAATTTTATTAGAAATTCATAATGTTTTAGTTAAGGGTATTTATGTTATTTCATAAAGAGAGATAAATTAATAATTTAACTTTTCATTAATAGAATATTTGAATAGAAATGGTTAGAATAGCAACGACGAGTTAGTATTTGACTTTAAAAACTTTTATGGGTAAAAATTTGTTACAAAACAAAACTTTAGGTGAGAATAAGTTGTTTGGCCTCAAATATATTTAAAACAATGTTTTCATACCTAGATCTAAGTATTAACCTATTAAAGAGACTGATTTCTAAATTGATATTTAAACAAAATCTGATTTAATTTAGTGATATATGCCCCATGTGTAAAGACAAAATATGTACTTAAATCCCAATAGAAGAAAAAAAAAATATATATATATATTATTAACCTCCCCACGAACACATCAAATTTTAAATAAATACTATTATAGTATAAATTGGGAAAATATTAATTTTTGATTGAAGGGACATCAAGGACAAGCGGTGGGTGGTAGGATTTTGTCTCGTTTCAATTTTCTTCAGGCCGAATAACATGTTGCCTCCCAAGGTTTGGCTTACTAACAAGTTGCCACCGTCAAAACTTTTTAAATCTAAATACCCACCCTAAGAGAAGTATATTTAAATGTAACAGCGTCGTCGGTGAAGATGATTGTCTCTAACCTAGTCAAGTGACTAGAAACGGTAACTTGATTCTATTGACGGTCGAATCTGATCGTAACGATGACATAGATGATTAAATCTAGCTGTCCATCATTTTTGGCCTTCTTGACCACCTCCGCCTCATTATTAGCAACCAGATCTGGTTACCTCTGTTATTATAGCAGGCAGATCTAACCGTCAATAGGATCAGATGGTCGTTTTCAATCACTTAGTTAGGTTAGAGGCAACCATCGCCGTTGACGATACTATTGGTGGTGGTGATTGCTTTTTATACTTTTTTATTTTTTTATTTTTAATAATAATTTTTATTTTTTATTATTATTTTAATATTATTTATATTAACTTTTATTTTAATAGTAATATTATAAATAATATTTTATTCTTTTCTATAACGGAAGAGTGGCTATTTGGATTTAAAAAGTTTTGTAGGCGGCACTTGAGCGTTAAGCCAAACCTTGGGTGGCAATAGAACTTCGGCCTTTTCTTTATTATCACTGATCCAGAAGTCATCTACCTCCCAACCAGACTGATCCGTTTGGATTTCGGTCCATGATGGCCTTTTTATTGATTTTGACAGTTGGGTCTCCCTGTGAATGGAAAAGAGGTGCTTTGAATGGGAGTAATCACCTAGTCCTGCTGAAATTAAAAAGCAGGATGAGCAACCTTATCTCCTCCCTTTCAGGTGCACAACTTACCTCTCTCGTCAGTATAATTTGTATATCCACCGAAAACTATTCTGGATAGCCACATTTAATTCATATGTCTCTTCAGTTGATTTGAACAGAAAAGCATATGTTATAAATGAAATTTTGATAAAATATTTCTTTATTATTTATGTCATTTTTGTATATTTATTTATTTATAATGTTAATGTCAAACTAAGAGTTGCATGTGTCCAATGCCCTAGGAAGAAGATAAAATTTGAGATAATGTCCACCCTATGAAATTCTTAGCAAAAATTTGAGATAATGTCCACCCTATGAAATTCTTAGCAGTGTCGTGTCAGCTGACTTCTTTAAGTTACAATTTTTAATCATGCACTAAAATGAGATTGTCCACCCAAGTTTAGTGAAATGATCATTTTTACTTTATAGTTTAAAATATTTAATTTTTCAACTCTCTATTTATGTTAATGAATATTTTTATTCATTTGTAAGATCTATTAAGGTTATAATGATATTTTTACTTCATTTAAAATTTCCTCTTCTCAATTTTTCTTCATTTTCTCTTTCCTCCTTCGTTTTTCATTTGTGATCGTTATTGACCACTGGTCAAGAAAAACAAAGAATCATTTCCAAGTGAATATTTAGTGAATTGATCGTAATTTGTTCGACCACTCAAGGCTTCTCCCTCTATTACCTTTCTACTCTTCGGTCATTGGTATAAATCATTTCATTCCATTTCTCTTTTCTACCCCGCTATAGCTTGGGAATACATCTTTCTATTAGTTATATATTGTTAGTTATAATGCTAGAAAAAGCTTTATCAATTGGATGTTCTTGCTCATGAGCTAGAGACACCTAAGACTTCTCTTGACACCAAATTGCTTATTAGGACAATATAGAAAATCAAAAGGTTTTGATTTTGAAGACAATGGCTTATTTGAGGATATTGTAGAATAACTTATCTTTGAAGCGAGAGAAGGTAACTTTTTGATGACAAGAGGGTAGTGATGGAGAAAATATCCCATTCGACAACAATGACCACGATGAAATGGTGACATGGCAGTGATGATGGCGACAATGAATGAGATGATAAATGAGAGTCTACTGTTGGTGAGAATCAACTAATGGTTGTGAGGGTTTGTTGATGGTGGGGTGATATTGGTGATAACTGAGATGACGAGTGATAATCGATAGATGGTAGTGAGATACGATGATGATGGTGTTATTGACTAAGACGACAGATGAAAACCAATCGATGATTGTAAGAATATGCTAATGGTGGGATTGATGGCAATAGTGGCTTGAGATGACAGGTGAGAACCAGTCGACACTGGCAATGGTAACAGGTGAGAACTAACTGACGATCATGGTGAAAATGTGAGAAAAGAGGAAAACAAGAAATAAAAGAGAGGGGAAATAAATATAAGAATGAAAAAAAAATGTAATTATAATTAATATTTGAAACTAGTAAGAATATTTCTATACTTTTAATAAAAATAAGAATAAATTGGTAATTGATATTTATATTAACTATTAAGTGTAGTTTTATAAGTTTACTTAAAAAAAGGAAAATTAATGTTTATAATAAATTCAAATAATTTACATCCATGAAATTGTGGCGAGCAAAAAAATAGAATTTTTCAAGCAAAAACTTATTGTTTCATCAAAGTTTGGTGGGAAATATGCTTTGCCTTGGATTAAACAACCACCAACGACCATTGTTATGTCATATTCTTTACCATTTATTTATTGCTTTTTTTTTCTTGGCTGTGTCTATATGCATTAATTTGGTAGCTAGCACTAAGCCAATGAAAAATTTAAAGTCTATATAAAACATCCCTTTCATTTTGCATTCTAAAACAAGGTCACCATCTCGCTCAAGTATGGCTTCTTCTCCCACAACTGATAAACATCAAGCCCTCTGCAATTCAATTTCAACCCTCCATCCCAACCTCATTCAGGACCAAATTCTAACCAGACTTGATGGCCAAACCCTCGTTGCAATAGCTTCTGCTTCCTCCCAACTACGCTCTTTATCGCTCCAAGACGATTTGTGGCGCCAAATCTGCACCTCGACGTGGCCTTCCACGAACCACCCCCGAGTCCAAACTCTTATCTCCAGCTTCCCCACCGCTCACCGTTCTTTCTTTTCTGATTCATTTCCAGTTCTTGATTGCCAAGTTCGGAAGTCTTATTCAAAACACGCACTTGAATTTGATCATTCTTCATTTTTCGCTACAGAGTTAATCTCAGCCGTTGATATTCACTACCAAAACAATCCCATTCTCTCAAAAGTTGTGGAGACTGAGACCGTCACTGGCTGGTTCCAGTTCCCTCCATTTAGAATCGATTTACTGGACGAAAAACAGCGGGTACCAACGCCGATAAAATCTGCAAGTGAAACTAAAGTTTTGACCAAACATCTTGAAGAGAATCTAACTTTGAGTTGGATAATAATTGATTCAAGTGGAAAGCGAGCAGTCAATTTATCCAGCAGGTGGCCAGTTTCAGTGCAGCAACACTGGTTGACACGTGAGGTGCATGTGAAGTATGCGGCAATAGTCTTTGCAAGCGATCATCGTCGATGGTGGGAATCGTCAACAAGGGACTTCGTGGAGTGCGAGGTTACGGTAGCACTGGGAGGGGAGGTAGGAAAAGAAATATACGTGAGGGAAGTGAACATGCAGATTAAGGACTTGGAAGAGAGAAATTTAAATGGGAGGGAGAGTTTGGTGATTTTACAGAGAGCTGTTGGAATTGGGAAGAGGAGTGGGAAGAGAGAAGTAGTAAAAGAGAGATATAAAGAGTTCATGGAGAAGAAAAAAGAGAGAAAAGAAGGCAAGGTAAGAATAGAAAAGGTTTTAAACAAAGTTTGTGTTTGTTGCTTTCTTGTTGGTATAGCTTTTTGGTCATATAAATTGTTCAGTTGTATTACTTTAAAGTAGAAATACTAGGCAAATATAATCCTAATCTTGTCCTTGACTGCACTGTTGGATATAGCGTATTTCAAGTCATTGGCGGCCAAAAAATTTCTCTTTCACAAGAAGTCCAAGTCACTGTTTCATTAACATAGTATAGATGAGAGTTGACGTGAACAAACATTGAATATTAAACCCAGAATTAGATCGGAAAATATTTCATGTTACACAAGTCAATTAGAGTAGCTTTTTTATGTGAAGTCCAAGGGGATTTTGTTAAACATTCAGCCTTTCGGGGAAATCAAATTTCTTATTAGATGGAGCTAATTAAGGCAGTCCATTTATGACTTTGAAAAATATTTCTTCCTGTTGCCAATCATTGCCTTCAATATATCTAACATTGTTTCCACAAGGATGGCAAAGTCTTGTCTATGATAATATTGCTTTAACGATTAAATGGAAGACTTACAATTCACATAATTAACACATTTGAATCAAAACATTAAAGTAACAATTAATTGGAAGACTTGCAAGTCATGAGTCAAATTTTTCAATATATAGATGGACCTAAAATTTGAAGACCAAATTGTCATACGATAAATTTGTTGTGTCTCTGGATATTTGCGCAAACAAATAGGCATCAGATTGTTGATGCCAAATACTCGGGAGACTTGGATACGCGGTGGAGCAGGGTCTAAAGAATTAGGCGGCAACTTAGAGTGCAGCTGAATGCTTAGGACAATGCTAGGTCTCCTTTGTTGGCGAAGTCTCTGAGCTGTAGTCTTTCGTTGATATTTATGATAGCTAGGTAGACGTTGACATGAGGCTCATGACCTCGACCTCCTCGGATCACCCAGTTTGATTCTATAAAGTGAGCCGTATATCAGGCAAAATTTATGTGTAAAATGCTCAAATTAGTAATTAAAGCAACAAAGCTCTCATAGTTTTGTGGAGGAATAATGCTACAAGACCACCTGCTAAAGGAGACTCTTACGTGAATGGATGAGTCAGTTTACACATATTAGTAGAGGTCAAAGGGTGTGAAATATCCTCCGGATTTAATTGATCCGATTAATTAGAGTTGATTGACTGATATGGGTAGGGTTCCGATCATAAAAAAAAAAAAAAAAAAAAAGGTGTGAAATGAAAATGACACGTCAGATAGATAAAAAATTCAACTTTTTAACCCAAGTCTCTCTTCCCCTGTTTCGTTCTCTTTTCTAAATCTAGCCCCAAATCCTGTTGTAGAGTACAACTACCAGAAGATTAAACCCTTTAACCCAAATCTCTCCTGCCCCCATTTTGTTCTCTCCTCTAAATCCAGCCCCAAATTTTTGATGTGAACACTACGGCAGAAAGGGCTTTTAACGGCTTTTTTTTTTTTCTTTTTAGTGGCGTTTATAAACGCTGAAAATAAGGTTACCGATGTTTGCACAAACGTCGGTATAAGCTACGTTGGTAAAGATTTTACCGGTGTTTTTCTAAAACGCCGGTAAAACCATGTAAAAACGCCGTTAAAAGCACAAACCCTATAGCGACATTTTTATCAGGCTTTTACCGACGTTTTTTAAACGTCGGTAAATTCCTCCATACCCGCCAATTTATTTCTCACTGTTTTTTGGCGCGCGATATTCTGTAGGGATTAATACCCTATAGCGACATTTTTTAGGGTTTTAGCGGCATTTTTACTTTTTTCGTGCAATAATTTGCGACTGTTTGTAATGTTTTTAGCGGCGTTTTTCATCTTATAGCAGCGTTTTTTAAGGTTATAGCGGCGTTTTTTATATGTTTATAGCAGCGTTTTTTTAGTTATAGCGACGTTTATTTATATACCTTTTTTGGCACATTTTGCTTGTTTCATAAGCCTTTTTTCCTGCTTATTGATTAAACTTCCTGTTTATAATAAATATCATGCAAAATACTATAGATAAATTGATAGCAATATACGTAAAACAATACCATCTAAAAATATATACAAAAAATGCTTGTAACATCATTAATAAAATATTGGATAAAAAGTATTATTAGAATTATTGTCATACATGAATACAATTGTTAATCCTAATATTGTTTAGATACACAATTTGGGAATTGTTATGAAGCTTGTTAGAGCCAAAACTCTTTACATTATGCCCTGCGAAAAAAGTTAAAAGATTTTAGAAAAACGAAATACAATAATAGCAGACAATGTCCATTAATGGTCATCTAACGTAGAATAAAGCACAAAACTGTACGAATTATTTGATTAATAGTCTTGTTGTATGCAAATAGATGTATCGACATTATATAATTACAAGTATAAAATATTCTAATATAAAAAACCGAATGAAGAATTCTATCCTTATTTATGCATTATCTAGATCCAACATAGTACCAACATATGGTCCTTATCACAAGATATAAGATTTAGCTTTACGCTTCACATAAATACAAACACAAGAATAAATTATTAACAAATAAGTACAATCAGTAACAGAAAATTATGAGTGATACAAAATAACAATGACACACAAAACGCATCCAAATTAGAAATTCTAACAAAGTGCGTCAATAAACTTCTTCAGTTAGAGTTAATGAGAAGACACGAAATATAATTATATCTCATAAACCCACATGAATTTCAAACAACAAATAAAACCAACAACAAATAAAACAAACATCAAATAATTTCAACACTTCATATCCACATACAAACCATCCCTCCAATCGGTTAGACTTCACCAATACGTATTTCTCGAACATAGAAAACAATTCATCAAAACGTAAATACAAACTTACTAGTTCTCATCTGGAGAGTACTGGTTACTTGATGGATGAGGTACCTACGACACAAAAATGAACAATCCATGGTTAGTAATTTTCATATAATTACTTGATTTGAAGAAATATGTTATATGAACATATCCTGTAAACATTACCTCTCCACTAGGTGGCTCGTCATTTTGCTCTGGTGGCAAGCCTAATGATGCACAAATCCTAGACAACTGAGATTCAAGTGTGTTCATCCTACTACCAAGTGCTTCTTGCAGTATTCTCACTTGATCTTCCAATACTCTTATTTTGTCGTCCACCTCATTATTCACACTTGGAGGGTCACCTGAGTGGTGAGATGCTGATACCGATGTCGATGTCGATACCGATACCCTGTACATGCTAGGCGTTGAACTTAATACTAATCCACGCACTCGACCATGTCTTTCTGGTCCCATCACTTGAGTAAATGCATTATCTTCCATCTCTGAAAGACTTGTATTTGACTCTTGGATAGAACTTTGTAACTCATTTATCTTCTCTTGGAGGAGTTCCTAAACCTATTATAAAAAGCAATGACTTATTACACGAAATTTATCACAACCATAAATAAAGTAATATAAACTAAACTTACGATTACGTGTACAGAGTCTTGATCAATTAGTCTCCCATCTTTACGAGTCCGATGGGTGGCTATGAACACTTTGGCTCATGACGACTGTTTACCACTTGATGTTTATTCCTCGGATGTAGAAAAATACAATTACAACAAGATCTAATCATATGGTTAACAATGAGAGCAAAAAAATAACCATTTCATTCATTAATCGCGCTATACTCTTTGTTCCTCCAGTATGTGGCATTGTTTGAACAGAATGAGTCCTTCTATTTGTTCCGTTACGTCTCTGAAACAAAGAAAATGTTTAATAAAAATAAACAATTCATCATTACGTAACTAGAAAAGAAAGAGCAAAAATTATATTACCCGCCCCTGCTCAGAATGCCACTGTGTTACGAGAGCCATCCACTGGTCTCGTAGAATTTGATTCGATTTATTGTTGACAAGGTCATCAATGTTAGGATACCGTTCGTAGTACTCTGCTTTCAGGTCATACTTATAGTCTTTCCATTTCTTATCTAAAGACTGTAACTGATCTGAATCCGTATTTGCTTCCATGTGTGAAACCGAAGGTGACTTCAACACTCAAGTTTTCGAAGCCATTTCTAGCCATTAAGACAAGAAAAATAAGCTTATTCGGGTTCAATCGGAGGGTTCGAAAGAAATTCTGGATCCGTTCGCATAATTTTCCCCAAAGCTTTCGGATCGTGCTTAAGCTCAGAAACACAAAAAAATGGCACATCAAGGAGTGTGAATTCATCAAATGGCTTCATACGAAGCCAATGAAAGAAACGGGAGCTGAATCGGACGAGAATCGAAGTGGAATCGCGCAAGTGAAGAAATGGCCGGGCCGAGCGCGCCCTGCCTACGCCCTGTCGCGCAAATGTGCGCACGCGCGCGCTGCCTTGCAGCGCAAGCAAGCGCGCTGCACGCATGTTTGTGCGCGATGCGCGCACTTGCTCGCGCGCTGCCCGCACGCATGCAGCATGCCGCGGCATGATGCCGCAGCACTTGGGTTCTGCCTAATTTGCAGATTTTCAGCCTTTTTCAGGTTTCCTTGCATACCTTGACTTCCAGAATTGCTGCAATGCATCCTTTTGATAATTTTGAGTTTCGAATATCCTCCAACACGGATTCGAGCACCAACGACTCTTCAGATCGAATTTGAACAATTAATTCGGATCGAATATTCAAATCGAAAAATTCGAAAAAAGGTCAATTTAATCAAGGAAAAATTACATGAAGATATAAGCATGCAAATTATGATATTTTATAATATGTTTGTATTTAAATTATGCATTGTAATTAAATTTAGGAAACTTTTATAATTTGTATTTTATGTTTTATTTTATTTTATTTAAATTGTATTTAAGTTAACTAGGGTTAGCTTAACCAAGGTTGTATATTGCCTATAAAAAGGCAACTTAACTTTGTTGTAAGAAGAGCTTTTGATGAAATGAATATTTGAAAAGCCTTGGCTTTCTTTCAATTCCATGATGTTTTGGTAGCTCATGTGAATGTTTTTATTTCCTTTATCCAAATTTCCATTTGCAAGAAGGAATTTGGTGGTGGAAGAACCTTGGTGGTGGAATTTCCTTTATCCTTGGTTCACCCTCAAATTGGTGGAGAAATCCTTTATGTTTGAGGTTTGTTTTTCTTGCAACATTTTAGCTTCATTTTTCTACCTTTCTTTGGTTGTTGTTTGATGATCTTGGGAGGTTAGTTGTTGGAGATTTGAACTTATTTTTGGCTGGACTTGAAGTAGATAGGAATTAGGATGATTGTGGCATGGATTGTGCATGAAATACTATGATTTTAGGCTTGTTTTTATGCTAGAATTTTCAGATGCCATTTCTGAAATTTTCATCACTAAAAATACAAGAAAAGGGCTGCCAATTTTGATCATCTGGTATCAGAGCTTTTGGTTGAATTTGTAGTTGCATTGTGGTGAGAGATTAGTATTTGAAATCTGAAAAAAATTTTCTGCTGGAACGGGTGGAAATTTTCTGCATGAATTTTCTTTGTCTTGGCTGAAATTAATTGCTAGATATAGGCTGGAAATTTTGGCATGCATTTGTGGTATGAAGGAGTGATGTTTAAAGTGTTGAATGGAAGATTAAATTGAGTATGAAGTGGAAGAAGATGACTGTTAGAATTCTGCAATTTGGTGCTGGAAATTTTTGGTGCGTTGGCCAAAGGTTGAAGATGGTTGAGGAGAGAAGATGGACCAATTTTCTTTGCATAGCCTTGTAGCCTTAATTGCTTTTGTCCTCTCATTCATTAATTTTATACTTTGTGCTTTGTAAACTTACACATCAAGCCACCCTAGCATTTATTGAGCACAAATTGTTGACTTAATTTTTCCCTCCAATTACTTCCACTTTCCACATCACCATCTTTTATAACTAATTCCACCTTTAATCTCTCTCATTCCTAACCATTAGCCTTAATCACCTTTAATTAATCCTTAATCCATTCTCAAAATCAATTACCATCCTACCCTCACCACAAATTACCAAACTATCCTCACATATCCAATCCAAGCCCAAATATAAAGACCAAATACACATCAACACCCTAGCCCAAGCAATTGGCCCAAACCCAAACCCTAACCAAAAAAAAAAAAAAAGAAAAAAAAAGTATTATATTCCCGGAGTTACTGTTCACAGCCTGGAAACACTGTTCACAGAACCTTAACTCCACCCTTCTTAGTGTGTTCTCTTCCCATTTAATCCAAATATATCCATGGCTAGTACAAGGACAAAGCTTGAGAACCAAATTCAAAGCTTTAGAGTTGACATGCATGAGAAATTTAATGACCTTGAGAAACTTGTGCATGTAGTGTCCAACCAAATTTCCCAATTGGTCCAAAGCCAAGTTGAAGATGTGGATAGAAGTTTGAAGATGGATGTGTCCAAAGTTGAGAAGCTAAAGCCAAAAGAATGTTTGCATTGGTTGAGAGATTTTGAGATGATGTGTGAGCTCATGGAATGGCCGGATGAAAAAAAATTCAAAATTGCCATTGTGAGGATTAAAGAGCATCCTTCTTTGTCTCTATGGTGGGAAAGATTGAAGAAGCAAAGAGATTGGGAAGGCAAAGAAAAAATTAAATCTTGGGAGAAATTGAAAAGGTTGATGAAGAGGCAATTCCTACCCAAGCATGCTTTGATGGTGGCCAAGGAGCAAATTGTCACCAAGGAAATTGTCTTGAGTGGCCATGAAAATATGATTGAAGACCATGATAAATCCCAAGCCGAAGTTGCATTAGTTGAGGTTGCAAAGAAGATGGATGAAGTCCAAGACAATGCCTTGCAAGAGGATGAACATAAGATTAATGAGGTGAAAACTTCCCAAGGAGTTGATGGCATGTGCTTGGTGACTGAATTGGAAGTTCAGGATTTGAGGTCAAATCCTTTCCAACAAGGGGAGTATGATCTGAATCCGTATTTGCTTCCATGTGTGAAACCGAAGGTGACTTCAACACTCAAGTTTTCGAAGCCATTTCTAGCCATTAAGACAAGAAAAATAAGCTTATTCGGGTTCAATCGGAGGGTTCGAAAGAAATTCTGGATCCGTTCGCATAATTTTCCCCAAAGCTTTCGGATCGTGCTTAAGCTCAGAAACACAAAAAAATGGCACATCAAGGAGTGTGAATTCATCAAATGGCTTCATACGAAGCCAATGAAAGAAACGGGAGCTGAATCGGACGAGAATCGAAGTGGAATCGCGCAAGTGAAGAAATGGCCTGGCCGAGCGCGCCCTGCCTACGCCCTGTCGCGCAAATGTGCGCACGCGCGCGCTGCCTTGCAGCGCAAGCAAGCGCGCTGCACGCATGTTTGTGCGCGATGCGCGCACTTGCTCGCGCGCTGCCCGCACGCATGCAGCATGCCGCGGCATGATGCCGCAGCACTTGGGTTCTGCCTAATTTGCAGATTTTCAGCCTTTTTCAGGTTTCCTTGCATACCTTGACTTCCAGAATTGCTGCAATGCATCCTTTTGATAATTTTGAGTTTCGAATATCCTCCAACACGGATTCGAGCACCAACGACTCTTCAGATCGAATTTGAACAATTAATTCGGATCGAATATTCAAATCGAAAAATTCGAAAAAAGGTCAATTTAATCAAGGAAAAATTACATGAAGATATAAGCATGCAAATTATGATATTTTATAATATGTTTGTATTTAAATTATGCATTGTAATTAAATTTAGGAAACTTTTATAATTTGTATTTTATGTTTTATTTTATTTTATTTAAATTATATTTAAGTTAACTAGGGTTAGCTTAACCAAGGTTGTATATTGCCTATAAAAAGGCAACTTAACTTTGTTGTAAGAAGAGCTTTTGATGAAATGAATATTTGAAAAGCCTTGGCTTTCTTTCAATTCCATGATGTTTTGGTAGCTCATGTGAATGTTTTTATTTCCTTTATCCAAATTTCCATTTGCAAGAAGGAATTTGGTGGTGGAAGAACCTTGGTGGTGGAATTTCCTTTATCCTTGGTTCACCCTCAAATTGGTGGAGAAATCCTTTATGTTTGAGGTTTGTTTTTCTTGCAACATTTTAGCTTCATTTTTCTACCTTTCTTTGGTTGTTGTTTGATGATCTTGGGAGGTTAGTTGTTGGAGATTTGAACTTATTTTTGGCTGGACTTGAAGTAGATAGGAATTAGGATGATTGTGGCATGGATTGTGCATGAAATACTATGATTTTAGGCTTGTTTTTATGCTAGAATTTTCAGATGCCATTTCTGAAATTTTCATCACTAAAAATACAAGAAAAAGGCTGCCAATTTTGATCAGTAACACCTATTTGTCTCCTTCTGGAGGGTATGTAAACCTTACCTGAAAAAAACATACAATATTAAATTGTGTTATTGGGTCCATAATAAATAAAGTGATAGTATACGTAGACAATAATGTAATCTTACCTTAATAAATCCAAGAATCCTTTCTTTCTCTGATGCCGAAATTTGCCTCCAATCTTGCATACTTAAAGGGAGCAATTGACAATTCCTTGCTAAAGTCCCTAGAAAACTAGCCAACACACGAGCTTTGGGTCCTACTTCTTGGTTCATATCGTTAAACTACACTGTGACCTTCTCACCCGGAGGCATATTCCAAAGTTTCGACATCAAAGTTGGTCCCCTTCATCTTGTTTTTGAGTCCTGACCTATAACACATATGAGGAAAAATAACATATCAGTCAATGGTGCTTGATAATAAAATGTCATAACTTTTAATACCATGTTGTCTTTTACCAACTGTGGTTGGGGTGCTATCTTGATGTTGACTTGGTGGTTCAACGCTTTGTGAGGATTGCCCCTCGAAGATCGTTCGTATATCTCTTTTCCTCGACATTTTTTAACTATAATCTGTAAAAAAAGTTCTCGTTATTTATAGATTCATATGTAAAAAATTAAGTAAAAAAAGAAACATATATAAAAGGTTGCCTCATGTAGATAAAGAAATCATTAACACATCAAAGATAAAATTTGAGTTAACCTTAACAAACATTGTCATCATCATCTTATAACTGTTGCTCAGTAAGCACATCAACGAAAATACCTTTTATATCACTCCTAACCAACTCAAAATCATCATTCTCCGTCTCTATCTGATTTGCTAAATGGAGAATATTCAGACTATCGTCAGGGATATTCACATCAATGTTACCCCCATCAGATGTAACATCTCCTAAATCAAAGGTATCTCGAGGCCTTATGGGTAAAGGAACAACCCATTGTTCATCTCTTTGATCTTGGACAAAGATAACTTGTTGAGCCTGAGATGAAAACACAAAAGGTTCATCAAGTATATGATCACCAGTGTGAATTAGGTGAGCAAAACTTATTAGTGTAAATCCTTATGTGTCCTGTGTTATCCCTTTACCGTAGGTAACATCAACCTAGTCACATCTGAATAGTACAATCTTAAATTCATCGTAATAGTTGAATTCAATAATATCAGTCAATGCACCATAGTAAGTCACATCGCCTAACACAGGCCTTGAGTTACTACTATTGGCATAATTTTAAGTTTTGACTACCACCATAACTCCACAATTCTGTGTACTCATGTCTTTCTCATATTCCTTCATTCGAAATCTATACCCATTATACAAATCAAAACATTTGAGCCTCTTTGCTATATAGTTTAGACCACGCGCAAAGGCTTTGATTTCAGTGATGAGATGCTCATCGTCATCAATGTCCAGATCTTTTACCTAAAAGCAACATAAATAGTTATTTGTTAATGTCCACTAATATATACATATATAAAGAGAATTATATATATATAAAAAAAACTTCATTTACCTTTACGTTGAACCATTCATGAAAGGATTCGCTGTGTAAGCGGTCAATCTCATGTTGAGTTAGTCGTCGTCGACGATGCTGTCTTTTAGTAGTGTTGACATGTTCTCTGTAATTTAGGGACAAATGAGTACAATATCATCACAATTTGATGTCGATATATTCATGGATATGTTCATCGTCAAAGAGAACTTACTTTCGACACCTTCGGACTATATTTGAATCATAATTGAAAAGAACATAACGTCATGCCTGAACCCACATAATTTCATCCATCATGAAACCCTGAACAATTCCAGAGTGTTGTCCAACCTGGGGAAATAAGATTGACATGAACCCAGGTGCATTAGTTGTGTCTTTTTGGCCCTACGATGATTTGTTGTCATCTAGATATTGAGTGTAAAATGCCAAACACTCTAAAGTAAGAAACGCTTCAGTAATCGAACCCTCTGGATGAGCATTATTCCGGACAGTTGATTTTAAAGTGCCTAATGACCTGATGAATGACAGAGTGTGAGCTTACTTTCAAGAAATGACTATGAAATATATTTATTTATAACATTTACCTTTCGATTGGATACATCCATTGGTACTACACTGACCTGGTAAGCCTCGCTTCTGCAGCCAGATGAACAACCAAATGCACCATAATTGTAAAAAATACAGGGGGAAATTTTTTCCATATTGCAGAGTATGAGTACAACCTTTCTTTCAAGTTGCTCGAGATCACGAATTCGAAGTGATTTAGCACACAAAGCTCAAAAGAAGTTTGATAGTTTAGTCAGAATAGAACTTACTTTCGTAGGTAATGCACCTCGTAATGTAAGTGGAAGAGGTTGTTGCATTAATACATGACAATCATGAGTTTTTAAACCAGATAATTTGTATTGTTTACGAACAGATCGTGAAATGTTTGAGGCAAAACCTTCCGGGAACTTAACTTGTTCCAACACTCCATAAAAAATTTTCCTCTCATGTGATGCCATCGTATAGCAGGTCAGAGTTAAATAGGTTTTTTCTGAATCCCGCTGATGAGGCCATAACTCTTTTCTTATGTTCATCTCTTACAAGTTCCGATGAGCATGAATGTTATCCTTTGACTTTTTATCAATATTGAGAATTGTATTCACCACATTGTCACAAACATTTTTCTTAATGTGCATCACATCAAGGTTATGTCTTATTAAATGCGATTGCCAATAAGGGAAGTGGAAGAAGATATTTTTTTTTCTATGTTTTTGGCTTGACCCCCGTAACTTCTTTATGCATCTTTCCGTACATAAACTTGATATTTCTCAATTGATCCAAGATTGCAAACCCAGACGGTAGAACTGGAGTAGATCTTAATTTGATTATCCCGTCAAATGATTTTGCCTCAAAGCGAGACTTATGAGTGATATCCAAAAACCGATGATAGCCCATGAAACAAAACTTTTTGCTATTCCTCAGACGCCTGGAGTCTGTCTTTTTATTACAACAAGGACATGCAAAACAACTATGAATGTTCTACCCAGAGAGATTACTATAAGCTAGAAAATCATTTATGGTCCACATAATTGTTGCATGCAATTAAAACATTTGATTCGATGAGGCATCAAACGTTTCTACCCCTATCTCCCATAAGTCCTTAAGGTCCTCTATCAAAGGTTGCAAGTAAACATCAATATCATTACCAAGCCTAGAAGGACTGGGAATTAACAATGAGAGCATGCAGAATTGTTGTTTTATGCACAACCATGGTGGTAAATTGTAGGGAAGGAAAAAGACTGGCCATATGCTGTAAGTGCTTTGCATAGTACCAAATAGATTGAAACCATCGCTCGCTAAACCCAACCTGACATTACATGGTTCTTCACCAAATGTAGGTAGATTGAGTCAAAGCTTTTCCATGCTTCTGAGTCAGTCAGATGTCTCATAATTCCATCTTTGGTACGGTGTTTATCATGCCAAGTCATCAACTTTGAAGTTTTTGGGGACATGAATAACCTTTGAAGTCTCGGCTTGATAGGAAAATACCGCAACACTTTCGACGGAATTTGTTTTTTCTTGCTTAACTTCGAAATTCCTATGGCACTAGATAAAGCACTCTCAGAATTTCTCCACCGAGATGCCCCACAAACTGAGCATATATCATCAGAAGCTTTTTTCTTTCCATAATAGCATACAGTTATTGGGACAAGCATGAATTTTTATATATTCAAGTCCTAAGGCTTCAATAATCTTCTTGGTTTCATGAAAAGAGTTTGGTAGTGTCTCACCCTTTGGAAAAGCATATTTTAAAAGCTTAATTAAAGCATCAACCAATTCGTTAGACCAACTGTAATGACATTTTAAATTATAGAGATGCAAAACGAATGACAATTTAGTGAAATTCTCACACGTTGGATATAATTCTTCCTTAGCATTTTCTGTTAATTTTCGGAAGTCTTCATTTTCTCCAACAAAATGTTATGGATGTTCTTCCATCATAGTATCATCGATCCTGGGCTCAATTGCATCTCTGCCATGATTACATATATCGAAAAGTTGTCTAGATACTCCTAAAACATCATGTAACATTTCTGTTATGAAATTATCTGTACCCATTTCTTTTTGTACTTGGATGTCTGGCGTTGACTCTTGTGTGACCATAGATTCACCGTGACAATACCAAGTCGTATAACCAACCATAAATCCATGAACCACTAAATGATCATACAGTTCTATCCGATTTTTGTAGTAGTAATTAACACACTTTCTACAAGGACATGGAACCTTGTCAGTACTTGATTTACCTTGAAATGCAAATTCAAGGAAGCTATTCAACCCTTCTAAAAATTCTGCGTTAACTGTTGGTAAACTTATCTAGCTCCTACACTTGCGAGTATCCATAACAACGTATTGATAGATAATAACACAGTTAAAATTATACATAATGTAACCACCAAATCAATCAAACCATGTAAAATTACACAGTGAAAATTATACCTATTTATTACTCTTAACATAAAATCTTTGATAAAATATTTATTTTATCTTTAAAATGTGTTACTGTGATTATAAGTGTCAATCACGGATTCCAATGTGAATAAACTCAAATAAAATTTAGTTTTAGATTATATTAAATCTAAAAAAAATTAAGTTTAGATCAATGAATTAATATTCAAATTTAATATTTAATTCAATTGTGAAAATTAGGAAATCGAATTAAAAAAAAACTATAATAAAATTAATGGTTAATTTGACATGCTATCTAAGAAAATTCAAACCCAATATTTGAATTAGAGATTTAATTCTCTAATTTAGTTTAAAATTTACTTATTTATTTATTTAATAATATTATTTTTTATTTTTTATAGTAATTCTTCAATAATATTATATATTAATTTAATAATTTTAAATTTGAATCAGGTACTAAAAATTTGATTTGAACTCAAGTCTACCCTTGTTTGATATGGGACTTAAATCCATCCTTCATACTGTCCCCTATATAAATCTTGGAGAATGAAAAATGAAGAAATTTTTAGGAAAATTTTGAGCTGGCTTCTTGCAGAAAATCTTGTACTTGAATTGTTAGGAAATAGTTGTAGTTGAAATTTTAGTTGGGATTTTTGTAGCTTGCGGCTAAAAACTACCCCACCCCATTCTGCTAGATGTTGTTGTATGTGTACCATGAACCTTTCTCTCTGCCCATGAAGTCGGCAATTTAATGCAATATAAAGACATTGGCAGGCAGCTGCCATAAACAATTTCACTTCAAATTGGCTTAAGCTTGCATTAATTGATACACAGCCGTTGGGTTCTTCGTATGACTATGAGTTGTTCATGTTCAGATTCCTTGTTGCAGGCGACTTACAACCTAATTCCTTTAATGTCTAATAACAGATTAGTGCTAAACCCAATAAGGAATCCATAGAGTAGATATTTATATATTATGAGAGTTACCTAGGACTTCATTTGGTCCGAACTAAATCTGAATAAGACTTAAACTTTAAACAACTCTATTTAATTAAAATTTATTTATCCACACCCAATAGTATGAGATTAGGGTTGGTTTTAACCAAGTCAAGTTTAAATAAGATTAAATTAAATTTAAAAGAATCAATTCAAAATTGATTTATTAATGTTTCGATTGACTAAAAAATAATATAATTCTAAATTTGATTTAAATTGGTTCAAACTCAAATATTCAAATAAGTTCAAACTTATTTACAAAAATGATCTCAATCATTGATTTGAATTCTATTTATTTAATTTAAATTCAAATTATTTTGATTAAATATAATCCTATTTAGGTTTCATCCATAGAAAGGAATGAATTGGTGTTGAATTGATTTGAAAGTCAGCACACAGGGTGGATGCTGTACTATGTGATTAAACATATTAATTGAAAGTCATTAATAGATTTGAACATTTTTAATATATATTCAAATTATGAAATTCTTTTTTTATCCAAATTCTAACAAAGGTTTGTGTACATGGCTAAGGACAATACATTTTTAGTATACATTGATGATCAATTGCTAACGAAAGCCTAGAAATTTCTTAACAATATACACTACAGCAGAATGTCGGCATTAAATTCAGCTAAAAAAATTGAAAACCTTCAAGCAAAGAAAAAATATTTTTTTTTTCCTTTTCTATGATAAAAATCTGTACATTCTATCCTTATTAGTTCTAAATAATGATTCAATCAAACACTTCTAAGTCAAAACCACGTACAAACCAATCCTCTAATTGGTTGGATTTCAAGCATTTGCTCCAAATTCAAATACAAAACTTAATACTTTCATAAATAACAAATAATAAAAATTAATACAAAACTTACAATTTCGTCTCTCCAAATGAGAGCTAAACTGAAGAAGAGAAGAATGTCATCGCCAAATGAAGAAGAAATGACCGAAAACCGTCAAAAACACGCCTGAAACCGGCAAACACAGCAGCCACAGCGGTAGAAAACACAGCGCAACGCGGCGGAAGGAAATGGGAGAAGAGGGAAAAAAATGTTCGCGTGCTAGGTTTAAAAGGACTTTTAACGGCGTTTTTAAATGAGTTTTACCGGCGTTTTTAAAAACGCCGGTAAAAACTGTATACAGCGGTGTTTATGGTGGCGTTTTAGTAAAACGCCACTAAACCTTATTCTTTTAGCAATATTTGGGTAAACGCCGCTAAAAAACCATCGCTAAAGCCTCATTTTGTCGTAGTGGAAGTGCAACCATCAAAAGTGCACCAAAGCCTAGATTGAACCCAAGTAAATTCTCTTTGACTCAATTGAGAGGCCTTTGAATCACCAGTTCATTTCTTGGTTAATTTGGTTGGACTACTTGATCCCAAGCACCCCATTATAGCTAACACTTCTTCGGAAGATTTTGATTTAATTTTCAGGTAATTATATGTTAACATGCAACAAGCTTAAAATTTAGAAATGAAAAACAGCTTAATTTGTTTTGTTTTTGTATAGAGATCGAAAAATATGGAAAATGATGAAAAATCTATCGGTTTATACTTTTTTATTTTGGAAGTACAAACAAAGATTCCTTTTCATTAGTTTTAATTGCTAGTTGAAAATGTTTAAACAAGAAAATAAGATTAAATTTATAAAAAAATGTGAACATTAGAATCAACGTTAACGCCAAAAAGATAAAATAATTGGCATCAACTTATCCAATAAGATTAGTGTGTTGCTCCTTATAGTTATGAGTTTCTTTACTGTCTTCTTTTTTTGACTATAGGGAACACATTTTAAGGATGTTTCTTAAGAAACTTTCTTGGAATTAGAATAGATGGTTTAGGTTTCAATTTATAAAAGTAATCATAGTAGCACAAGAAAAGAATCCCAAATTATTGAAGACAATAGTCATTATCAGCAACATTGTTTGAGTTCGTTTGAAAATATACTTCAAGTAATTGCAAACGACATGCTTGGTTCACACTTTTGCTCTTTTATGCCACTCAGTTCACTTGGATCAAATATGATAAAAAAATTTTCATACTGTTATTTACTAATTTAAGAACATGAGGTTAATAAAATTAAATCATAGTATGATACTACTTTCTTGGTGTGACTTTTTTAAAGACAACAAGTCTGTTATAATATAACCTTTGGCCACTATAATTTGGTTGCTCATGTAAGAGCTACTTTTTCATTATTTTATTTAGTTAATTGGTGCAAAACCATTGGCTCACTAAGATGAATCGAGCTCTTTTTTATTTATTACATTTCACTTGCAAATTTCTTATCACTGCTTTGAGGAAAGATTTGTATAAGCCATTCTAAGACTTGAGCTCAGTTGTTTCTGTCCAAAATACTAGTTTGGCATTTTGTTACTAAAGATGGAAATGTGTATATATGTCTTTCCTTTTGATTTATTGTTTCCAATTGTTTCTTATTAATTTTTTTTATTATACTATATTTAAAGTTTGGTGATCAATTATTTTGATACATAACCACTAGAGTTTCACATTAAAGAGAGCAACATTATAGGCTTTGTGTCAAGTTCTATAGAAGATGAGTCTTTTAAGCCACTTGTAGAACAAACTCAAAATTAGGTTCATCAAACAACCTTAACTATGGAATAAGTATTATTGTAATCTAATGTGTATATTATATTATCAATAAATCAGGATACTCATGGACAAACAGTAGTAGATACAACAACTGTGGAAGATAGTCGTCATGGCTTGGAATGGTATTTGATACATATGACCAATTTGTGCAATGATACAAAAGCTACACGAATTTTATGTGTTTTGAATCTATTGTAAGAAATTTGAAGAAAATGATGACGAAGAGTTGATATGTTGCACTATCTTGTTGTTATTGTCAACCTTGGAAAAGTAATAACAGAAATGTACTTAAATTGCTTCTACAAATAGTAAGGATGAGTTAACTACATCTATTAATTCTAATGGTAGATGGCAAATAGGTTCAATTAATCTTGAACATAATCATGAACTTAATATTACTAACAAATGCAATTATATGAAGAGTAATAGAATAATTGAAGTGTATGTGAGGAGGAAGCTTATAATGAATGACATGGTAAGCATTAGACTAA
This sequence comes from Anacardium occidentale, assembly GCA_026122585.1. Lineage (NCBI taxonomy): Eukaryota > Viridiplantae > Streptophyta > Magnoliopsida > Sapindales > Anacardiaceae > Anacardium > Anacardium occidentale. The sequence goes on from JAJEJH010000186.1 coordinate 391,654, forward strand.
ATAAAACATTCAATGCCTCGGTAGTTGAAGTTAGTATGGTGTTGAGAATTTATTGTTCTTGGAGAAAGATTTTAGGAATTACAATAAAAAATACTAAGATTCTAAGACTTGGTAATGGAAATGCTTCTACAGTACAAAACTATTTTCTGAAAATGAAAGAAGATAATTCAAAGTTTTTCTACATGATTGATTTAAATGAACATGAGAGATTGAAGAATGTGTTATGGGTGGATGTAAGAAGTAGGGCTGCATAATAAGAATTTGGTGATGTTATGTTTGACACAACATATTTGACCAACAAGTATGATATGTCATTTGGTGCTTTTGTTAATGTTAATTATAATGATCAGTCAATATTATTATGTTATGGGCTAACTTCCAACAAGGACACAAATACATTTTCATGGTTTTTTAGATCTTTGCTTGTATGCATTTTGGATTATGCATCTCAAGTAATAACCACTAATCAAGATAAGACAATGCAAAATCCAATATAGACTTATCTTCCCTTTCACATGATGTAAATGGTGTTTGTGTCATATCTTAAAGAAATTGCCTGAAAAATTAAAAGGTTATCATTAATATGAACCAATAAAGTTTCATTTGCTAAATGTTGTATATGATTCATTAACATGTGACAACTTTGAAGAATACTGGAATATGATTATTGATAAACACAATCTCTATGAAAATGATTGGTTAATTAGATTGTATAATGAAAGATGACGTTGGGTTCTAACATTTATAAAAGATACTTTCAAGGGTGGAATGTCAACAATGTAAAACAGTGAAAGCATGCATACATTCTTTGATAGATATGTTAATTCAAAGACCACTTTAAAATAATTTATGGAATAATATGAGAATACGTTGCATGATAAAGTGGAAAAAGAAAGAGAAGCTAATTATAAATCTTTGAAGACTTGGATACCTTGCATAACCTATTTCGTTATTAAAAAACAATTTCAAAAGGCATATTCCACTAAGAAATTCAAATTTATAGTAAACCAAAACGTATTGGATGGACAAATGCAACCTCATGTTCTTTTTTTTGTTTACTTTGATGAGGTAACATGTGACGTCTATTGTAATTATTGAATGTTTAAGGGAATTTTATGTTCACATTAATTGTTGTGTTGGTTTTCAAGGAAGTAATACACATACCAAAAAGGTAGATTTTAAGGCGGTAGAGGAAAATATAACTAGATGTCATATAAAAGTTAAGATCAATTATAATAGTTAAAACACAAATATTGAAGCATAACAATTGATCAAATGTCTTATTTATTTAGTAGTATTGCAGATTTGGCATCAAACAGTGAGAATCATTGTAATATAATGATAAAGATGATCAAAAAGATGAAGATTACATTAAACAACTTGAATGAAAGTATTGGCAACACTAATCAAATGTTAAGCATGCCATATAATAGTATAACAAATTTTCATTTTTTGGTGATACAAACAAAGAGGGTAGGAGTAATATTCTTACCCCATAAGCTATACATAGCAAAAGTCATCCTCCTATTAGAAGAAAGTAATCAAAGATCAAACATTTGTAATCTAAAATAGGAGAATTCGTGAAAGCAAGTAAATCAAAGATCTTGTAGGTAATGGACTTTCTTAGGCAACCCAGGATAGGGCCTCGAAGAAATTTTTTTTTTTTTTTTTTTTGTATCATTTGCTTAATGCACTGATTATTTCATTAATATACATTTTATCTTGCTTAAGGATCAACAAGCATTTAGTTGAAGGAAGCTAGATGCTCATATTCATCTCATCCAATACATCAACATCAGCTTAGATATGTTTATTAGTATATAAAATGACCATATTCTTACCACTTAACTATTTTCTACAGTTGGACACAGGGTTCTCACATCATCGTTTACTTGAACCTGTGACATGTACAAACTTGGATGATATATAGCTATTGTAAAATAATCATATGTCGTATATATGTAATATATCCTTCTTTTCATTCCTGTCTTGTTGGAATATGTAGGCAATATGTTTAGTTTTTGGCAATTGTTGTACTAGAAACATATATATAGAACATAGATGATATCTAGTATGGTTGGAGTTTTCTTTTCATTTTCTTTTTTTGCTCTGTCATAGTTGCCATTTTACTTGCTAATGTTGCCAATCATGTTGTGAATTAATATTCTTTGTATTTGTATCGAGGTTGGTTTCCCTTGTGCACACTAACACTAAAGGCCCTTTTATATTTGGTTTTGTTGCATTCTAAGTACATTTGAGTTGATTGACAGTGAGAAGGCTTTGATTAAGTAATTTTTCTATCACATAATTGACTTAAAAATCAGTAATCAGTTAACTTCTATCAACTGTTTTGTTTGTTCTGTGACTACACATGCTAATAAGGGACTTTATTATTATTATTATTATGCAGTGTTGTTTATACTTTGTTCAACATGAGAATAAGTCGCAGTTGTTCTAAATTTCATAAAAGAAGGTCTAAAGCAGAATTAGCATATACCTATTTATCCAGGTGCATTTTATCTTTATATATGAATAATTTTTGATACCAAACTGCTCTAAAAGTTGATAATTTTAGTTTTTCATGCCACAATATGAAAGATCGTTCTTTACATATGGGTCTTTTGGCAATAATGTTTTCAACATTATATGAGATAGAACATATTACATTAAAAGCTAAACACAATTTATATAGACCATATGACAAAGTGCAATGGCCAATAGCTTTTGAATCAAAAAATATTTTAACCATACAATTCTTAAATTCAAAAGCATAACCTTATTTGGTTAATGATGAGATAAAAATCAAATTTTGTCTAAAGGACGATACATAAATTATGTTCCTTAAAGTAAGTTTGAATCCAAAATCTAAATTTAAACAAACTACTCATATGAACTCTACATCAATCTCTTTATTATTGCCAATAATGATCTTGGACTCTTCCTTATTTGGTTTCCTCTTATTTATGAACCCCTACAAATTAAAGGTAATATGATTAGTTGCTCTACTATCTGACCACCAAGACTAGATAATGTTATTGCTAAATTTGATTCATAAACAATAAAAGTCAAAGAGTTACCTTTATGCTCATGTTTCTCTAACCAAGATTTGTATTTTGCACACTCCAGTTTCTTATGACCTTTCTTTCTACAAAAAAAACATTTGACCTCTTTCTTAGAGACACTCTTAGAGACCTATCCCAGTAAACTGACCAGTTTCCTTTTTATTGTGTTGAACAAATTCAGAAACATTAAATTTTGTTTTAGTTCATTTTCTTTTATTGTTTGGTTTAGAAACTAAGAGAACAACTTGAGAATTCCATCTTTAAGTTTTTCTTCCTTAGTAACACAAAAGGTGATAAGGTCATTAACTTTCCAGGCTTCATTTTAGGAATTATAAATGGTGACAATCATGCCAAATTTAGGTGGAAGTGTGTTTAAGGCTTGGTGAACAATACAAGCATCAAGAAGAATACGAAGGGCTTTCAATTTAGTTTGGTAATGGACCATCTTAAGAATGTACTCCCTCATACCTTTCATACCATCATATTTTATGGAATAAAGACCTTTCAAAAGTGTACCTGTTTTAGCATTTGTGAAAACTTTGTACCATTATGCTATAACATCTAATAAGTCTTTTGCTATAGTATTGTCAGGCAAGCCACTAAGTAAATGTTCTAGAATCAATCTCTCAATTGTTAGATAACACATGATTAGATTTCATTTACACCATTTGAGCTTGCTTTTTTACATCAATATTAGTAGTTGTGAGGTCTACAAGCTTGGGAGTAGTCATACCCAAATCCATATTGCCCATCTCAATAGCAAACTCCACATAGCCAGTTAAAACCTTAATAGTAACCATATTGTTGCTAATAGAAAAGGTGACTAAAAAATATCAAACAATGCAACATCATTAGCATTTGATGGGCAATAATATTACTCAAAGCCATAAATGAGTATAATCAATGAGAATTCAGGCATATCATGATGCAAACACGTTTGGGTAGAACGCATAACATACAATATAGAATCTTCCATATGAAATGATCTAGAGAATTTATTCCAATGAAAGTGAATCTACCTCTCTTGGGGGAATAAACCACTCCAACAAGTCAAATCACAACCATATGTCTTATGCATAATCTCTTAACTAAATGCACAATAAACACTTTTGAGCAAAATAATTACATATTTTAACTAGAGACATCCTTAAACATATAAAAAAACAAAATTTTATAAATTCAGTGAATTAACCACTTTGGTGGCAATAATTCAACCAAAATTATAAAACCCTTTTACATTGCGACACACCTTTATATTATCCTTAAACTGAAAATATTTTTTGGTGTATTAACCTCATAGACATGGGCTCTTTAATGTCCTTAAAATAAATAAATAAATAAATAGTATACCTTAGTTTATCATAAAATTTAGGAGAGAAGATATCTCTAAATACAATTCTCTTGTCACACTAATAAATTGCATTGTAAAGTTGTAATGTGACAATAAAATTTATGAAATGATTTTATTTCTCTTATTGTCACCAACTTGATTATGACTTTTTAAAATTTTGTAAATTTAGAATATATACATCTGATTATATTACTACAAATAGTTTATCAATGTACATACATAAAATAAAGCAATGGAGATGTAATCACCGCTGCAATTTAATTTGTATTAAAAGAAAGCACACAAATTCACAAACAAGATAAGTAGCCCAACAGCAAATGTGCAGCACTTTGGCAAGGTGAACCAATCTCAAATCTAAAAACTTCATGACTCTATTTTAAAATTTATCAAATTTATGATCATAGACAAACCTGTCTTTGAATCCATCTTAATTTTAGCAGCAAAATATGTAAAAAAATAATTTCTAAACTAAAAGTTTTTTCTCCTTTCTTCTTGAGCAATCCCTAATGGGTGAGATAACGACAATTCTATTTTGTTAAAAAATAGAAAAGAAACGTAACATCTTTTATATAAAGTGTCAATTAGTCTTACCATCATAACCTAATAGGTCTCTATAGCTTATACTAATAATATGACCCACACATTAAAACTTAAAATATTAGCCGCTTTATTTAGATCAAACATATTTGGGTTGTAGGATGTATGATAATAGGTGAATTTATTCTGATATGATTTATTTTAAAACAAAAACTTACAATTAATGTAAGTCCACCAAAGAAAATTTCCAACAAAAGGATTTGGGAAAAAAGATTTAATCTTCTAATGGTCGCACTCCACAGCAAGATTTGGAGTTTGATTTAGAGGAGGGTGCCAATGCGGGGAGGAGAGATTTGGGTTAAAATCTTATGATGGCTGCACTTCGTAACAAGATTTGGCGTTGGATTTAGAGTAGGGAACAAAATAGAGGGAGGAGAGATTTAGGTTAAAAGGTTTATTTTTTTCCCATATTATGTGTCATCTTCCTTTCACGTCTCTTGACTTCTAGAAATGTGTATAGACTGACTCATCCAATCATTTAAGGTGTCGTGCGATTACCCTTTTAACAGTTGATCATACAACACTATACTTCATGGAGAGCTTATTTCTAGGAGAGAGAATGTGTATACCCGAGCTGGTGAAAGACTGAAGAAAAATCTGTCTTGTTAAAAGATGGCGTTGACTATCTCTCAGGCAATGTCCTTGGCACGCTAGTTGTCTCCCATGCTAGAGGAACCCAAAGTTTTCATAATTAGAATTTAAAAGTACTACTGAAACTAAACTTTTATATTATGAAAATAAAACAATTATCTTGCAAATCTAAATGAATTCACCCCAAAAAAACGTTTTGTATAAATTATGGTCAACTGTTGACATTCAATTATGAAATTTACTACACAGTACGATATATTGTGACATATTAATTTGAATTTTTTTTAAATATATAAATGCTTTGAATCTTTTACTGTCATATACTGGTTACGTATATATCTTTTAAGCACCTGTAGAAATTTATAAGCACTGATTTTTTTTCTTAGTGTAGAATCTTTTTTAACGAAAACCGAGTGGTCAAAAGTTAGATGGAAATAAGAAGTTCATTTTTATAATATGAAGAGTTTCATATCGGAAAATGATTACTACTAAGTTATTATTATTATGCTAAGAATCTTCTTATTTAATTTTCATAAATTGGGACAATTTTTGTTCTAGGAAAGTGGCCAAACAGCCTGTTGTGGTGGAGGCCCAGGGACCTAGTCACCACGAACCGTGGCTGCAATATTAATGTCACTTTTTTGGGTCAGGCAAGTTTTTTCCAAGTGTGGAATTGGCCCAGATTTTGAAGCATAATACTTGAACCCCTATCACTTCAATTTATAGGCTTAGTGTGTGGTTGACATCCCCAGTCACTTAAGCACATTCTTATGCAATATTCAAAGTCATGAGACAACTGTTACCATTATAAAAAGTCACCTAATAAGATGATCATCCCCATAGCTTTGTCATCAAAGTTTGCCAGCCGACTTGGCGATAGTGCTCTTGCCTTTGTGTGCCCATTGATCGTAACGCCTTCCTTTGCGTGCAGAAGTGGGAGGACACCCACTCATTCCATTTGTTCTCATACTTCGCCACAATTCCATCCATTAGCAACTGCGTTTTCCCACTTTGTTGCACCATTTTGCCACTTCAGCGCCAAGACTAGCATTTTGGACAATTCTGGCACATAACTCTACTGGTCAACGCACAAATCTCTCTTGGTCTGCAAACCTACTCACCTGTCCACCAATCAGCACATTTGTCTTCCCCTGATGCTTTTTTCTCTTATGTTTCAACCTCGTGGTCTTAATTGCATGCCCTGGAGATTGCCCATTTGGCCAGCTTAAGAGTTACCTTGGTCATTGTTTATTGATGCTAGTAATTGTTTATCGGATTGAGTTATTGTTTAACACATTTAATTACTATTCATAACAGATATTAGAATTTGACATTTTAAAAAATATATATTTTTCTTATTTGTATCTATGTAATCTATAGAATATTAGCTGATATTGTGTAAACACATTAAAAATAGGTTAAACAACTTATTCCCATGTAAGGTTTCCTTAACTAATAAACTTTCACCTAAAAACTTTAAAAAAAATCAATATTCACCCTTTAATTGAAGTCAACGATTAAATTTAACTGATCAAAAAAATATTTTATCTTTTTGAATAATAATTTAAAAAATAATAAATAATAAAATTAATTTTATAAAAGTAATAAATAATAAATTAAAAAACAATCACCGTCACCGACAAAGGTGGCTATTCGGCAAAATTCGATTGATAGTAAGATCTAATCATCAAAAATCTGACAAATGTCATCGCCACTCTCTATACATGGTCATACATCTGTGAGACTTTCAAATTAAACTGCCTGTTGAATGTATGAGCATGTATACTCCTTATACATGGGTGTTCATTGACTTATACTTAAAGAAATTTCTTACTTTTCATATAAAAAAAAAACTATTTACTCCTCAAGTATGTACAGGGATGCATTATCTACATGCACGGTCATACAACCACTTCCAACTAGCAAATAATTAAAAACATAACTAAATAAGGTAATCGAAATAACAGTTTTACCCTTGAGATATACTTAAAGGTATTATAAATAAACTTGGACTAAACTTGAATCACACTATTTTTTATTCTTATTAAACTTAAGTCAACACGAATGAAAAAACTCGATTTGGTTTGAATTCACCCCTATGTCTAACATCAACCTTAAGAACAAACCCAAACAATGATAGATTCCTTTACCACCTATAACCTAAACGATGTGTTAAATCATGTTAATAATTATATACTAGACTAGAATAGGTGTAAATTTACATTATAGATGCCACGTATGGTTGTGCCAAGGTTAGACATAATCGTGACATAAGTTTTATTCGTGCAAGTTATGTGTACCACGATCATGCATAAAGATGGAACAGTTGACATGCACGAGAAAATATGTAAATGATGTGCTATATGCTCGTGCACTAAAAAAGGCATGCATAGGCATGTTGTCATAACCAATTCGATCATGAAAGGCTAGGTTGTGCGAAAGAGAAGGAACACATGTGAGCAAAGTGGATAAGATGTTATTGAAGCACAATTAATAGGCCATGTAGGAATGTGATGGAAATGGGTAAAATAAGGACCATGTAATAGTATAAGGATCTAATGAAAAGAAGAGAAAGGATTTTTTTGAAAAAATTGTGGGCAACTTCAATTGATTCAGGAAAGTGTTTAGCCTCTTGAAAGCTAGGCAATTAAGGAGAAATTCATCACTATTTTCTTTTAACGTTCAATCTAATAACCCATATCACTATTAAAATGTTACTTACTTTAGACGCAAAATTAATTTTTCTTTTTTGTTTAACAACCTGAAATGTGTATTTAATCAACATTTTTTTATCATTTCATGCAATATGAGAATTTAATACCCAACATCTCTTTGTAATTTGTCAATGTAAGACTTACGCAGTACATAGTTGTTATGAGGTATTTTCATTTAATTTTACATCATAAGTGAAATTTGACTCCAAAAAATATATTTTTTTAATAAAATTTCACTCTCAAATAGCAAAATATTTTTTAGATGATTTTCATTCAATGATTTCCAAATGTGTTTATTAACCGATTAAATAAAGTCACCTATGAAAATTATATCTATATTTATATATGAATGTAATATAGAAAGATCAAGTGAGTAAAGAAATAATAGAGAGGACCATTAAAGCTTTCAAGTCCCAGGTTTCAATTATATACATAAATAAGCATCATTTATAATTATACAGAAACAATTCTAAATTATAATATCAAGTTTTTTTTTTAATATAATATTAAAACTATGATCAAATTATAAGACTTAGAAGTCAAAATACTCATCGCGATGAAGTTCTAGAGCCCTACCAATGAGCTTTACCTTATTTTCAATATAATCACCAATTTTATGGTGACCATCGACGTTAGCCAAATAAGCTAGTGTGTTACCTTTGAAAAACGATGGTGATCTAAGAGCTATACCTTTTGAGATAAGAGACTCAAGTGTATGCATTTTGTAATAAAAGAAAACAATTAGGTTACATGCACATTTGTTGTAAACAAAAACCCTTAGGCTAATTTTTAAGAGCTTTTACCCATTCAGACTAAATAACAGGCTATGGAATCTCCTTCTTTTTGCCACTATACCTTCCAATCAAATTCGTTGCAACACTTATAATGATCGACTTTACGAAGATCTCATTCAAGTCCAGATGCTCTTAGCATTACCCTTCCAAACTTTGTTACCTAATAAAGAGTTATGCATCCATTTTTGTCACTTAAATTTGTATCTACTTTTGTTGCATTGATAAAACTCATTGCAATTGTAATTTTCTCTTTCATACTTTTATTGATTCTCAATAGTGATATTTATACCTCAGATGCTTTACCAAACATTTTAGATTATTCTGATTCAACTTAATAACATAAAATTGTAACATAGAGTATTGTTATCATTTGAATTCTGTTATGGGTTAGCCTTACTATCCTTATTCTAAAAGAATAGAGATTCTAATCTCTATAGGGCTAAGCTATGACTAAAACTAGAAACTGGTCCTTGGTACAGAGGAAAACAATAGATAGAGTTTTGGCAATGACTTTGTCTCTAACAAATTAGATGCTAATGTCAATATGCTTTATTTGAGCATGCAATACAAGATTTATGAAGACGTAAATGGTTCTCAAGTTGTCACACCAAAGTATAGGAGTATCTAAAAGTGAGACCCCAAGCTCCCTTAATAGACTCTAAATCCATGTAAGCTTTATAATAGTATTCGTAAGCACTTTATATTCAACCTTTATACTTGACCAACCAATAATACGTTGTTTTTTAAACTACTAAGTTATAAGGTTAAGACCAAAATAGATATTAAAACCACCAGTCGAGTAACGATCATCAGGTAACTAGCCCAATCTATGTTAGAATACCCAAAGAATGTGAAAGATAAGTTATATCGAATATGAAAGCCCACGTGAGAAGTATGTTTCGGATACCTTAAGATACATTTTATAGCTTACCAATAGGGAATACGATGAGAGTGCATAAATTCACAACACCTATTTACAAAAAAGGTAATACTAGGCCTTATGAGAGAGACATTACAAGTTACCTACAATATTGTTATATAGAGAAGGCTCATCAAAAGAGGCACCATCAAGTTGAGATAAATTAAGAGAAACTATTATAGGATAAGTAATCTAGTTGGCAAACTACATATTAGTTTTGATAAGAAGATCTATGATATACTTGTTTTGAGAAAGGATGAGGCCATTAGACACCTTGATAAATTTAACCCCTAAAAAATAATAGATTGGCTCAGATCTTTAACTAGGAAAGAAGTGTCCAAAAATGAAATAATTTGTTAATAATGGTGGATAAGGAGCCAACAATAAGGATATCATCAATATAGACTAGTTCATATACAGAGACACTAGTAAAGTAAAGAATGAATAAAGATGATTCAAATAAAAAGGTTACAAAACCTAATTACAAAAGCCAAGTACTTAACTTATGGAACCAAGCTCGTAGAGCTTGTTTAGGCCCATAAAGTGCTTTGTGTAAGTGACAGACATGATGAAGGTTACTACATGTAAACATCTTCCTACAAGTCAAAGTAAAGGAATGTATTTTAAACATCAAGTTGTCAAATAGGCCAATTTGTACCAATAAAAAGGGACAACACCAAACAAATAGTTGTAGGCTTTATAACAAGATTAAAAGTATCATCAAAATCAAATTCTAAGAAGCTGATAAAACCTTGTGGTCGCTAGACATATTTTTTGCCTTGTACTTGTGATATACGCACATTGCTTAGTCTAAAACACTCATTTGCAGCCAACCAAATTTTACAAAGGAGAAACAGGTACCAAAGACCAAGTATTATTAGTTAATAAAGCTTGAAACTCAAATTACATAGCCTACTATAATTAGGGGTACTTGAGGGCCTTTATGAATGAAGTAGGTTGGTTAGGAATAGAGGATTGGGTTGTTAAATGACCTCAGGGTAAAGGCTAATTCACTATGCCATTAATGTAAATTTTAGGAGTAAAGCAAAAGGTTTTAATCCTGTAACCATAGTGTGAGAAATCTAAGGCAACAAGGTAAGTAAAAGAAAAGAAACATATGAAGAATATGAGCTTATGAGCATTGGTTCAACACTACAACAAATTCGATAAATTGTGACGTCAAAATTTGTCACATAAAGTGTCATTTTTGTCACTAAATTTTTTTTTGTGACGAAATTTTATTATCACAAGGATTGTCACCGCAGTCTCGTCTCAAAAAGTATATATGACGTAATTTGTATTTGTCATCAAATAGTTAAGTTTTGGTGACGAAAACTTTCATTGTCACCATATGTTATCACTTTTTGTAACATTAATAATGTCACAATTAATGTCAAAAATTTGTCATCTAATATCATATTTCGTCATAAAATTATTATACTTTAAATGACAAAATTATATCTCGTTACCAAATAATGTGGTTATAGTGACGAAAATCACTATAAATATGAAAATAATGAAATTATATTGACAAAAATATTGTTTAATTTTTTGTCATCTAAATTTATTTTTCATCACAATAGATACGATGATAAATGACAATAAAAAAAATCGTCACCAAATAATATACATTTTTTATGATGAAAATGTATTTGTCATTAAACTAATAAATTTTAATGATGTATTAAATGTCAAAATTAAGAGACAATTTTTTTTATCGAAATGTTATTTTTCTTTACAAAATTTATATTGCCATTATATAATTATGTTTGTGAACAATATAATTCATTACAATAAGATATGACATTTTATTAATTAAAACATAATATTTGAAAATTGCAATAAATAAAAAATATCATAAATTATTGATAAATATACTTCAAGAAATTATATGAAAAATAAAATTCTTAACATTCTCAAAATAAAATATCAATAAACATAAATTTAATAATGTCGAATCATTATATCAGTAACTAAATCAACATAACAAGTCTTAAAACAATAATGAAAACTTATTAAAAAAAGTCATCAAGATCAATCTCCTTTCAAGCTTTACTTCTCAGATAACTTTGGTCCATCTTCCTTCCAAAATTAACAACTGTAAAATCAATATACAATAATATCATCAAAACATATTATAGTTGTTATCTGCTGTATAGAAACAAGAGCAGAGTGGATAATAAAAATAGATACTAAATCAGTAGGATCAACTATTGCACTCGAAAAGAATTTATTTTGCCACCTTTCTCATATTTTTACCAGTCAATGTGGAGAAGAAATGGTTTATCTGAAATTCTCATTTCTTATCATCCACGACAGATATGTAAGTCTAAATATGCTATTCCATGATCATGTAATTACAGTTAAGAACAAAAATGCTCATCTTTGGGATCAATAAACAAATTTATAACAACAAATTAAGGAAGTGCTAAGTTTTCTACAAGATATTCCAAAACATCTTTAAATTGATATTGAAAGTAAAATGAAAGGCAGATACAGTTTGGAAAAAAGAAATAAAACAAACAATCCTCTAAATCTAGCCTGATATCTAAATAAAAGATCAAAAGAGCAAAATTCAAGATAAAACCTGGGCAAAATTGATAATGAACTGGGAAAAAAGAAATAAAACAAACAACCTATTTCAAGCATGTATATGGATCATCAATGAAAACAATTATATAACAAATAGAATGTCAATTAAATATAAACAATTATACAGTAGTCTGTCCAAGTACTTATAAATGTGCAACAATACAAATCTATAGCCCTACAACAGACAAAATCAAATCTCAGAATAATTGAATAAAATCCTAGAAGCACTGATGATTTACTGCAGCAAAAAAGAAAAAGGCGGATATGAATGCATACAGGGTAAACGAGTACAGGGTACTTCAATATCATACTCAAACTTAAATAGCAAAAGATTAATCAAATATGATTCCCATATATAATACACTGTTAACAAGGAAATTATTAAGAAGCTATGGGTAAAAATATTGATTAAACTATGGCTGTAGAATTCCTAATATATTATAGAAATCAAGAGAAAAATTAATCACTACTTTAATCTCTAAACATAGAAGTTGTAAAATAACTAAACTAGAGCATTACGCTTCTAGGATGACGTAATAAGTTGTTCAATTATCATATCCAGCATGGAAGAACAGCTTTGTTAAGACAGACACTACAATTGCAATACCAAAACTGACAAGAATTTACTTTAGACTTCAAGACAACCATTGCAAAAACCATGAGCACATGATTCGAGAAACACGATGTTGGTAACAAGCAAATACAGTATTTAAGAGAACCAAGTCCTTGAACCATTAGGATGAATAAATGTCCTATAGTTCTTCATTGCTTTTTTATATAAATATAATTTGAATTTAAAACCAGAATTATTATTCCTTTCAAAGTGTGACTAGCAAAAAGCCACAAATGGTAGTTTATTTCATTCCCTTACAAAGAAATAATCAGATAAGAATAGTCCTAAGAATTTTCAAATGATATTTGATAGAAATTGTACATAAATAGACAAGTCTCATACAAGCCAAAATCTGAAGCAATGCCAACTGTTATTGAACCCAAGCAGCTGTAAGGAATAAAAAATAGTTGTTCCACTTAACGTTCATGAAAATAAAATTTCATTATTGTGGTGTTCTCATTATTTATCTATAATAAAAAACCTATTTGAAAATTTCTGGGGCTATTGGACATGATCCTAACCAAGGAAACTATGAAATAGCTTCCTTCATCAAGTTATATAACAGCAACCAATCTATAGCCCTACAACAGACAAAATCAAATCTCAGAATAATTGAATATGAAATAGCTTTCTCTGCGTGTGTGTGTGTGTGTGTGTGTGTGTATACACATGTGTGCTCATTCTCTAGAAATTTTTCTCTTCATGGTTGGAGTGATAATGTTCATGAAAATTAAGCTTCACAGAAAGCAAAGAGAACCAGAAAATGGCATTTGATTCTTATTGTAATTTCCATGTTCTTAACAAGTGCTCAAGCTGTGAATTAAAATACTCTTTTCTAACAATTAATTAAGTAATTCTCTTTTCTATCTACAATATAAAAGGTAGAAGAAGAAGAAGAAGAAGAAGAAGCGTACCTCTAAGAGAAGGCCAGGTGACACAGTCGGGGAGGAAGAGAACCCTAGCGCTTCAGGGGAAACAGGTTGGCCTTCGCGAATTTTCTACGGTGGGTATTTGGTTAAAAACAATATTAACAATATTCACTTTTTATTTATTTTTCCTTAATATTAAATTACTTTTTTAATAAATAAAAACTCTTATTTATTTTTTAAAAAGTATTTATTAAAAGAACTAAAATTAGGGATTATATACTAACTTAACTAATTTTGTATATAATAAAAAGTATTTATTATAAAAACAGAATTATACGAATCGAACACAAATAAGAATCGAACACGAGCTAAGTTATTCGAATCGAACATAAACTTGAACTTTATTACAAAAAAATTCGACGAACATGAACTTGAACTGTACGAAACGAGCCCAAACACGAACATGTGCATGTTTGCATTTGATTCGGCTTGAATTCATCCCTAATTGCTTTCATGACACATTTGATAATTCGTCATCTAATTTCATTATTAGTGACGTCAATTATCGTCATTAAACAAATTCTTATTCGAATAATTTTTCCTTCATATTTTAATTATGATATAGTTATCTTTTTTATTTAAATAAATGTATATTGGTGACTAGGTAGGGCTAGATTTGAATCAAACATGTTAAGGTTCGTTTTAAAATTTAGTTCGAATAAGCCTAAAACAAACTATTCAAATATGAATACGAATACGAACATGTATATTGGTGACAAAAATAATTCGGCAATAATATTTTTCATGTGTATCAGTGACAATAATTATATTGTCACTAAATATTAATATTAAGTGACACAAATAATTGTTATCAAATGTGTTCCCTCCAAAAATTTTAGTGGGAAATTTTATTATTAGTAACAACTAATTAAATTGTCACCAAATATTAATATTATATGATAAAAATAGTTACCATCAAACTTATTTCCTCTAAAAATTTTGCCATAAAATTTTACCTTCATATCAATTGTGACGAATATTATATTTTGTCACAAACAATATTCAACTGCGACAATTAAAATGGTCACAAAAATAATATTTTATAATTATTTTATTTTATATATTAATTAATGACAAATTTGTATTACGTCATCAAAAGATACAATATTGTGACGATACGTTCGTCATAAATGTATATTATATCGTCATAAAATTATTTTAAACTATGGTACCAAATGAAAAAGTGATAAAATTTAATCATTCGTCACTAAATATGAATATTGGTGACGAATAACTTGAATTTTGTTGACAATATATTAATCATCACAATAATAAATGATTTAATGACAATTATAAAAAAAACGTCATCAAAAACTGTCATATAGTGATAAAATTACATTCGTCACAAATAAATTTGTCATAAAATATATAATTTCTTGTAGTGCAAGCTATGAATTTAAGGGTTAGGTATCAGGTACAATGATGGGTTAGGTTGTGCTAGATAGTGAATAGGGGAATGGGCTTGGATTATGTAATGGTTGAGAGGAAGTAGGTTGTGAGAGAGAAATGAGAACTGGACTTAAAATAAAGGGTAATAAAGAAGGTTGAGTGGCATGTAGGTTTGGGGGAGATGTAGATTGGGCGAAGAAAATTTTCTTTCATCAAACAATGCATCTCATAAGATGATAACATTAGATGTGGTCAAAATAAAACATTTATAACCTTTGTGCTGTGACATATACCCTAAAAATATACAAGACTTGGACCTAAAATCAATTTTATGATGATTAAAAGGTCGAAGATATAGCTAACATGCACACCTGAACACATGGAGAAACCTTTATTAAAGGGATTCATGAAAAAGAATCTCATAGGGTGAGTGATGATGTAAAAAGACACTAGAAAGACAATTACTTAAATAAACAATGGTAAAAAAAGCATCGATCCAAAATATATGAGGAAGGGAAGAGTAGGCCAGAAGAGCGAGTTCCGTTTTAACAATATGGTAATGTTTTCTTTCAATGGTGCCACTTTATGAATAGGCATAGGGACAAAAAAGACAATATGAAATACCTTAAGAGAATAGATGTATTATAACGGGGTGAAACTCATCACCTTAACTAGATTGAACATTGAAAATTTTGGAATTAAAAAAACATTCAACATGAGATTGAAAAACATAGAACATTTGAGTAACTTTAAACTTTGATTGTAATGGGAAAAACGAAATAAATTGATTAAAATTGTCTACCATTGAAATATAATATCGATAACTAGAGGCAAAAATATCTAGGTATGGACCTCATACATCCATAGATAATAACCATAATAAACTATAAAAATAAGATGGAAAGGCTAGATAGGGGAGATGATGCATCTTTATAGAGTAATAAGCAGGGTAAAGTGTAAGGACATGGTGATAGAGATTGAACGCTGAAATGTCTAAAGAACTATAGAGATAACATAAAAAATAAGATAACCAAGATGAGCATACCCATTACTGAGAGTGGTATAATAAGAAAAAGTCACTTATAGAGAAAGCAATGAAGGAGTAAACATATAGAACTTGTCCTTAGTTAGTCCTTGAAGAAGGATTGTCCCTAAGTCAAAATCCTTGACAAGAAAAGAATCCAAATGAAATTTAAAAAACACATGATTTTTTAAACAAAATTTTTGAATAGAAACTAGTTTTTTTAGTAATGTTAGGTACATGAAAAGATAATGAAGGATAAATGTAGTTTTAGCATATGACAAATGAGAATCTCTTGTGTGTTGCAATTGTGAGAACCTTACCATCACCGACACAAAGGTGGTCCTCACATGTATACTTTTAGGTATTAAGATAAAGATTGGAGAGCTTAGTGGTCATACGGTTAGTGACAGTAGTATTTGGATACCAATTTAAATTAACAATTTAAATAGGGGTAGGAGAAGCATAATAAGCCATAAAAGCTAGGGTAAAGTTAGGGATCGCCTTAGCTTGATACATTGGGTTATACCTGTGATAAAAATTGAGAGCAGTATGACTAATTTTTTAGTAAACTTGGCATGTAGGACACAGGTCGAGGAAGAGAGAAATAGGTTAAGGTAAACTATGACCTTGACTGGTATGACCACTATAAGATGATCCATAATAATAGTCATACCTTAAAGAGTTTCATCCTTCACGACTATCACAATTTGATTGTAAGTGAGACACTATATTGGTGATGAGATCAACAGAGGTCTAAGTAATAAAATGATATTTCTGAATATGAGCATCAAAAGTTAAGAGATGACCAAGCAGTTACTTAATAATGAGAATATCAACACGAGTGGTAATAGACGTGATGAAAGCATCATAGTCAAAACCCAAATCAGCAAGAAGGTAAGTTGAGAATTCTTGAGAGGTGAGAGTTTTGCTAGTAATGGCTAATGTATCAAAAAGATTTTTAGCTTTTCCATAATAATTTGTGATGAAGTCATTGTCTTTCTTTAAGGACACAAGTTGATATTGCAAATGCACTAAGCATACTTGAGAAGTTGCAACGAAAAAATTTTCTGAAGCAAGCCAAACCTCTCATGATATTGAATACCTAACAACGTGTGAGATAAGATCTCAAAGAGAGAAGAAATAATAGCACTCAAAATTAATTGATCGTGTTGAGCCCATTGAAGGTAAACAAGGTTAGAAAAGGTGTTGTTTGATAAAGTAAATAAAGGGGCTAGGTGAGAACCATCAACGAAGCCAAAAATGTTTTGGCCTTTGAGGTAAGGGATAAGCTAACTCTTCCAAAAGAGGTAGTTTTCATTGGTTAATTTAACAAAAACATAGTAAGGTAGGTTGGTGAAAAAGGTAGTAGTAGTAAGCGATACGGTATTGGATAGGGAAGGATTGATAAAAGAATAATTTAAGTTAGACATGATGAAAATGATGGAAGTCACTAGAGCTCTGATAACATGACAAGACTTAATGTAGTTGTAATTTTCTCTTACATACTTTTATTAATTCTCAATAATGATATTTATACATTTGGTGTTTTTCCATATGTTTTAGATTATTCTGATTCAACTTAATAACATAAATTTGTTACAAAGTGTATTACTGTCATTTGTATTCTAGTATGGGATAGCCTTGTTGTCCTTGTTCTAAAAGAACAGAGATTTTAATCTTTGTAAGACTAAGCGATGATTGATCAAGCATTGGTTACTGAGGTATGTTTGGTTAAGTCAACTTTTGATTACTAACCAATTATGTCTTGTAAAATTGAATTATAACTAATTGTAACTGTAAGATGCATCACTTCTACAACTGACATAGTAAGGTTACCTCTACTTTCAACATGATTCTTAAGCCATAAATGAAACTTATGCAAAATTATGCATTAGAATTTTGGATAAGCACCTTTAGGGTAACAATAGATTGTTTGAATACCCCATAAAAAAAACGTTGGAATCAATACAAGAACTTATGTGGGAGAAGCCTATGTAAAAATAGCTTTTCTATTACCTCTTTCAATGATATTTCAGCTATGTTACAATTAAAGCAACTCAAAGACAATAGGTTTTCAAATATTTGATAGAAACTTTCAATTGTTTTGTTACCAAAATTATCAATAGGGTCCATAACAGGGGTGAAACACTGTAAAATTAAACAAATGTAAGTATTATTTGTAACAAATTATGCTTAAAAATAATTCCACAGTCATAAACTTGAAGTTAATAATCAAATAAAGTATCCTTTTTTTCTTACATGAAACACTTTGAATTTCAAAAAAAATTACAACTACAATATTTATTATAACTCACTTTTGAAAATTGTTCCGCAGACTTCAGTCGTTCATAAAATGTACTAGTTATATTAGGGTTTGGAGAGAAATCATTCTCAATCACTTGGTGAAAGATCAGATTTTTCATAATATGGTATGTCATCTTCTTAAACAAAAAGTAAGCAACATATATATTAATAAACACATATTTTAATCAATTGAAGCAAACTAATTAATTGATTAATTGTTAAATGAAATAAAGTTACAAGAACTAGTAAACATAATTATAAACTCAAACCTATAAGAACATAAAAGAGCTACAAGAATGCACTTGATCTTACATATCCTTGAATGTTGCTCAGATTGCTTGCATATGTAATTTGTGATGATAAAGTTAATTGATAACTCTCATGATGGACAATATCTGATGAAGAACTTGTTATGTCCAAAATGTTCAACTTCTAGTTGTGTTTACAATTTTTTCTACTTTTATATTGGTTTCAAAAACAACACATAAAAAAGTAAGACCCAAATTACAACTTTGTATTTGTATGGGGCAATATGCAAGAGTCATGTAGCATAAGCTTCAGATATAGCCCAAAAAATGAAAGATAATGTGAGTGGAGTATTTGTTCCTTGAGCATAAGGTATAACTAGCATAGAAATACAATGTTTTAAGAAATTACATGAGTGATATAAGAGCTCAAAGTTGCAAACTGGGAGATGAGTTTTGTTGTTTTAGGATGATGTATATTATACTTCTCTTGTGTGCTATCTCTTAACACAATGGTGTAGCTAAAGAAAGATATAGAGAATTAATTAGACAGCCTAAAGTACCAAATTGTTGATAATTATACAAGAATCTCATACTTTAGGAAATTCAAGAATCAATCTTTCCAACTTTAGTTTTGTTCTTATTTCAATGTTTTTTTCCAATTTGGGTGAAAATTAGTTGGTTGTTTTCTGGTTTAGCTCTTAGGAGAATCAAACTTTTATATATATCACTAACTGGATCGAATATCACCTATAATGTTAATGTTGTCAGTCAATACATGCAATCTCTTACAAAGAGGTATATAGATAACATGAATCAAATCCTATGGTACTTAAAGAGATCCCCAGGATAGGTTCGTTATTTCAAAAACTGACAACAAGAATGTTGAAAGATTTTTTGATCTAATTAGGCTAGTCTTGTTGAAGACACTAGGTCAGCTACACAGTACTACACCGAACTATGGGGAAATGTTATTACATTGAGGAGCAAGCAGACAATGATTGCAAGAATATGTGTTAAAATAGAATATATGGCTACAACATAAGGAATCTACAAAATGATCTAGATAAAAAGGCTTTTAAAGACTTGAGTATTTCTTTGCAAGGTCCAATGAAGTTATAAAATGATAGCAAAAGTTTGATCTATTGTTCACAACCCTATACATCACGACAAGATGAAGTATATATTCTTATTATGCTTCAAGAATATGACAAACAACTTGCACTATATTCCTATTATGCATCAAGAAATTGATGTTCTCACCAAAGCTTTACTTATTCAGTTTGGAGTCAAATAAAAGAAGCTTGTACTTTGGGGTATTCAAAGTCAAATTTTCTAGTTTTAGTTTTCTTTATTTTTTATTGTTTGCTATTCGGATGAAAATTAGTTGATTATTTATTGGTTTAGCTCTTAGAAGATTGATTTCCTATTTTGTTTTTCAAGTTATATAATGCACCTACGATAAATAGAATAGAACAACTAGAGTAATTAGTTTCAGTATCCTCATAATTTCACATATAAATGTGATGTCAATGATATAGTAGCTTTATGATCAACTCTTTACACCATAATCTGGATTCTGTTGGAAAATCACGCAATCTTGATATCCATTAGAGGTGTTGGCAAGAACCTCTCAAGTATTGTCACTAACTCGCTTAGGATTATTCTTACTTGTTTAATAATTGCAAGGAAAAATGTTAAATATCCAAATTTTGACTATATGGAGCAAAATGAAAACTCGAAGTCAGCAAGACACTTCTACTTATGACCTCCAACTCTTCGTCATTTAGGTTAATATTTGAATTCGTTGAAACAACATTATTCTTGCATCAATAGTATTCATTTAACGTGGTAGAAATTCAAAAAGACAAATCAACCCAACAGAAAAATTATACGTTACTTCAAAATGAAGCCATATCAACCTTTACCATGTACTTCCAAATAAACCACACAAAAAAACCGAAAAGCCATGGATGGAGTAATGGCAGATGGAGCAGATCAGACTGCCGCAACGGTAAGCATACATATTTTCATGAATTTTACAGAGGATACATATACAAACAAGAGATGTAGAGAGGCAAACTCAAATGCCAGTCAACGCCTGCAAACCTCATTTTAAAAGACTCACTTTCCTTTTTCTTAATTCCAGAAGTAGTCACTGCACCGAAGCACATTTGTTTAGAGAAAAGATTAAAAAGATAAAAGAAAAAAACAATATCTTCCAAAAAAAGCATGCCTTTTCAAAATCTGGGTAAACCCAAGAATCTTAGAGGAAGAGACTCTGATTTCTTACTTTCCAATCATCTGATAAATACGTCTTTGAAAATTTTCACTGGTTTCCAAATAGGCTTATGAGCAATTCAGCTTCTAAACTCCGTTCACCCGTCAGAATTCACTCTTGTTAATCTACAAAACTGACAGTCGACATTGAATATAAAATCTACTTGAAATTATTGCACGAACCTTTAGTTTTTCATGAGATATTTGGGATTTTGTCTTTCCGACAAAATCGCAAATGAAACAATACTTGTAGGCCTTTGTTGTGGTGGATAGGCAAGTATTTGGAGCTTTTCATGGTTTTCAAATATTTTGTATATTTCAG
The DNA here is from genome assembly GCA_026122585.1 of Anacardium occidentale. NCBI lineage: Eukaryota > Viridiplantae > Streptophyta > Magnoliopsida > Sapindales > Anacardiaceae > Anacardium > Anacardium occidentale. The sequence continues at coordinate 413,380 of JAJEJH010000186.1, forward strand.
CGGAATTCAGCCACCTGTGTGGCATTTCTTTCAATACTTCTTCAACATATGTGTCATTGCAATCAATCAGCGTAATTCACTTGAGTAAAACAGTTCAAACTGTAATCTCAACGGTAGAACTCATTCATAAGTTCTTACTGTGCTCAACCGGAAAGGGTGGTATAGCTGAAAGTGCCATAACAACAAATGTGTTAAAGATGAAACGATGGCTGCAGAAACATGAAACGAGTGGGTTCAGAATCGTAAAAAAGAAGGGGAAGAAGAGAGAAGAAATATTTCATAGAAGAGAAGAGGATTGGGATGAAATGAAACGAAACAAGTTTATATGATATGGTACTGTTGGCAGTAAAACCACTCAAATTGGTGGCAAGAAAAGTGAACGGTGAGAGAGGGAGAAATACGTAAGAATTATTTTAATTAGAATTCATAAAAATACTTAGAATTACAAACAATAAGAATTTATAATGATGTCAAAGATGCATGCAAACCTATAATTGTACCTACAACAAATTTTCTTTTTTAAATATTAATATATTAATATTTTGATTCAAATTTTTTTATTTATTTAGATATTATATATATATATATATAAGGGACACGTATTTTATTTTTAATATATAGTTTTTTTGGAGCAAAGGAGAAGGTGACATATATTAAGATGGTGTATCTATAGGCTTGAATTGTGGGGTGAAGAATGTGTACTTAAATATAGTTTATGATAGGGTTAGATTTAAGTCAAATTATTTTAGGAATGAATTTGAAACAAGCTCGACATTCATAAGTTCGCAATTTCAAACTCATAACGATTTTGACTTCGTGAAATTTACAAACTGAAAAAATTTGATTTAAATTAATTTAAATGATATTGTTTTAATTTAAAAAAAAGATATTATTTTAACAAAAACAATATCGTTTTGACCAATGTATATCAATATTCTGTTCACTGAGATAAATTGATGGTGCTCGAGTCTTGGTTTGTAGTTCTTATTCAATATATAATTGTAGACATTAGTTTTTTATGGTTGAAAAGGTGACAAACTGATCAATATGTGTGTATTTGTCAAGGGGTTGTAATATTGTATAACTTAATGCTCTCTATCTTCCTAATAAAATTATTAGTGTTTATCATGCATGTTAAATAAGTGAAGTCATACAAGGAGAAAATATATATAGATAGGAGATTTTGCGGTTGAAAACGTACAGTTTTAAGACCAACATTAAAAATTGATAGATATTTCTCCATTAAAAGAAAAACAATGTCAAAATCATAATACTAAATAAGCATCACATGGGCTTAGCTTGAAGATGCAAATCAACATACACAAGTTTTTTTTTTTTTTTTTAAATGTAGGAGAAAATGACCGACTTTATTATGTTATCTTTATGAATAACGAAGAATTTCCATGCTTCATGTGTATGATTAATTCCCCAGATGGAGGTGGGTTGAGAGTCAGCAGAAAGCCACAAATTGGGTAAAGAAAAAAGACGTATTATATTTTAATTACAAAAAGTATTATATTTATTATCTTGTCATTCTCTCCTACACGAAACGACTATTTGAACTATAACAACGACCCATTGGGTGGTGTCTTGTGTGCTTTTCTTCTTCTTCTAACTTATGTTCAGGTCCTCCTAAAATTTGTTAAATTATTATAAAAAAAAATAAACTTCAGGAATAAACTAGCTACGATCTAATCTAATTCAATTATAAAATATATACATTAATCTTTGTGAGTTTATGCAATATACATGAGTGAAACCAATAATATTTTGTGCATCAACAATATTGAGTACAAACACTTACATGGTAATTTTAAATTAAAAATATGTTGAAGGATATATTTTCATCTAGGGTTTGTTAAAAAGACAAAATTTCATGCTCTAATTTTTAAAAACTCAAACACCAGTATAAACTATTTTCACTCATGGTTTTAATGTGATAATCATTATTTATTATATCTTTAAAACTAAATAGATTTACTCTAGATATACTTGGATATAATGAAACATTAATACTTAGTTTGTTCCTATTTTTTAATAGAATTGTAACTCTTCTGGAACCTTTAATCAGGTTCATTGGCCTTGAGATAGTATTTACTTTACCTTTAAGTTGTTCTAAAGTTAAGAAAATCTTCTTTTCTTGAAATTGTTGTTATAGGAGCATATTTGAGGGATCGAAGGTGAAGAAGAAATTTTTTCCTACCATATTTTCTTTCCACATAATCTCATTTGGACATGATCCTGAATATAGTAGAGTTATATTCACTTACAAATTTTTAATCTTGTAAGCATAAATGGGTCCATTTATATTGATTATTTGGAGTGTGACAGATTTCTAATTCAAATTTGTCTACAATTCTAGTAGATTCATTATGTCTACATATTTAGCTTATAATCTTTCGTGAATATGATGCCAAAAAAAAATTATGGCATTGGAATTTTTTTTAAGGCATTTTACTTAATTACTTCTCCAAGGCTCATAGATTCCAAGTAAAGAACTCACTCAATATAATTTTCTCCATTCAATCTTATAGCAACATATTGGATTTAATTTTTGAAACTTCAAATTAAAATATTGTCTCATATTTACAAAGTTTATAGTTTTGTGATTAACGTCTAGAATTTGGGGAGTACAATATTTTAAACATCAGTTTTAATGATATTTAAAACTTCGTATCCAAATTTTTTCATATTTTTGCAAAATTCAGGTTACGAATGAGATACAATTATAATTATAATGCACATAAATATTCACAATTTGCATTCAACAAATGGTACAATTATAATAATAATTTAACGAGTATAAATCTAAATATCCACAATTTGTATGTGCAAACGGGGAACGGATACAAAAGGAACATAAATATTAATATGTGTAACTTGTTTTCGCAAAAGGCAAAGTATTAGGTGTCCATAATTTGAATTTGTAAAAGGAAATGTAGTTCTAGTCAAAATATAAATGAAAATGTCAACCATTCACATTTTCAAAAAAAAAAAAAAAAAAACAATTATAATATGCAATAAACTTAAACAAAACCTCTCGAACTTTCTTAATAAACATAACACATTCAAATATGGTTAAATAATATGGGTGGGGTGACTACTTATAGAGTTGCCCCATGGCCTCAGTTACTTCGAGGATTGGAAATCCACCAATATTATAATAATAATAATAATTATATAATTTTTCACAATAAGTTGTAAAAGCATGGTTGGGCTCTCCCACCATAGAGATGGATCCGGGCTGACCAATATGGATAAATTATCCGCCTAATTTATGTCCTAACTATAATTAATGACAATTTAATAGTAGAATGTTGTGAATACTGAATTGTGATGGGCAAGTCAATGGTCGATATCACAGAAAGGACGACATGTGTAAGGCAATGGCCGTCAGATCTCTTATGATAAACAAAGTGCTTTGTCTTTGGGGAAAGCACGCATTAATATTCAAGCATGCAATATGATCAAATATAAAATTCCAAACTTGGTTGAATGGTTGGTTATTATTGGCCTCTCTCAAACTTCAAAAAGCTTAAATGATCTGCTATGCATGAATGAAGCAGGCCAGCTTCCAACTCTTGTCTCCATATCATTAACATTTTCAAGATAAAAGTGTTGTACAGAGAAGCTGAAAGAGAAAGAAAGAAAGAAAGAAAGAAACTTAAAATCATACATATATATATGTTCTCAATTAGATTACCAACAACATAACACTATTTCAACATAATTCATTTGGTTTGGATAACTTGTTGAAAATAAGTAATATTTATAACTATTCATATATAAAATTATATCAATTACATGACTTAACATTAAGATGAAATACAATATGATTATGTCTATGAATAATGATAGAAATTTTTATTTTTAGAAGAAACGCTCTTATTATTAAATTATTATGTATACTTAATTAGTTAAACAATAAAAATCCTTAAAAATATATCAGAGAATATAACCTAATAATTTAAAATATTTAAATTGAAATATTGTATTGCATATGTGTGTGTGTATATATATATATAACTCTATATTAAATTTTATTTAATATTGTAAAACATATTATTTCGTAAAAATTTTAGAAAAATCAACAATCTTCAAAATTGTTTAACATCTATCAACGTTGTCGAACAATGGTGTTTTTTACTCTTCAAACATCATTTTTGACAAACGAAGGCTTTATGTTGTTCATCTAACCATCCAGGCAAATATCAACTATTGAAGATAACATCATCGAATGTTCATATTTTTCATCATCACACTTGACATTAATGCATTGTATAACCCAATAATTAATATATTAAATTTTGAGCAGCCAGTATCAAACTAGATCAATGACTGTAAAAAGCCTTTACTTATCGAATAATGATACTAAAAGGGTGAAAAAAAATATTAAGATTTCGTCATTGGTTTTGATAATTTTATATTTTGTTATTTTTTAATTAAAATAACGTTTTTATATTATTAAGTAAAAATTAATTTTTCATTTTTGAAATAAAATTTTTATTTTTTAGTGTTTATATATTACTTTTGATTTTGCCTAAGAATTATTATTTAATTAAATTAGAAAGTATAACATAGTAATATTAATTTGGATTAGGGGCATGAGTGAAATTCTAGCCCATTCCTCCCAAATTTTGAGGGAACTGGATTCCCCCATTTTGGGGGAATGAGCACTATATTGGAATGCTGATTAATCCATCCTCTGTTTTCACATAATTTAATAATCACAAATTATATTAAATAATACATTAATTGATTATCTAATAATAAATTATTCTTCTTTTCATAATTTATAGATTTTTAAAGACCAAAATCAAGATTAAAAGTGTTGTAGTGATGCGATCAATATAATCTTGTATATGTTAGTCAGGATTTCCAAGTTTATGAGAAAGTAGGATATTAATGTAAACTACAGGGGTTAAAGGGAATAATGATGTATGACTCTCAATTCTATGCGATTGTCGTCAGTTGTTGTATTTCAGGATAAGATGCAGAGACTGCCACGTATTTCTAGTGTGTTACGTGTCAACAATATCCACTGTTCATGCCCCTGGGCAATCCTATCTGTTATTAATTATTAAATTAATTTTAATATTTTTTTGACAAAGCTATAAGTCGGATAATGAGGAACTATCAAAGGGAGTTCAAAATCTCCTTATTACCCTTTTCAGTTCTTCTCTATAAAACCCCGCCAAACTCCCAGTGGCAGTACATTTCAATGAACACTTGCCCACATCACAAATGTCTTCTTTTCCCACTTCTTCAACGACACCAACCGTCAATCAGCGTCCCGCCACATCCATCTCAGCCCTCCATCCTGACATCATCCAGGCCAACATCTTCACACGCCTAGATGGCCCGACACTCGCTGCAGCCGCCTGTGCTTCCTCTGAGTTATATCTCCTCTCCACGGAAGATAAACTATGGAAAAATATTTGCGACTCCGCTTGGCCGTCCATTAAGGACCCACGTGTCGGCCGCGTCATCTCAACCTTCCCCGCTGCTTACCGTTCGTTCTTTTCTGATTCGTTTCCGGTTCTTGATCATCAACCATCTTTGAAACACAATCTTAATCTTTCTTCAACTATAACGACTGAGTTAATCTCTTGTGTTGATGTTTACTATAAAAACTCCCTCATCATGTCCAAAACTCAAGAAATTGAAAAGGTAACCGGGTGGTTTTTGTGTTCGCCATTTCGGGTCGATTTGTTTGACGAGAAAGAATCTGTTTTGACGCCTATAGTACATGGTGGCCAAGGTAACAAGTGGCTTAATGATATCGAGGACAATTTGACGTTGAGTTGGATATTGATTAACCCGGTACAGAAACGGGCACTGAATTTGTCAAGCGGGAGAGCAGTTTCAGTGGAGCGGCGCTGGCTGACGGGTCAAATACAAGCGAAATTCGCAACGATCTTGGCAGGAGACGAAGGGTCAGAAACGGAGTTGGTGAAATGTGAGGTAGTGGTCACCTGCGGAGGGAAAGAGGGAGGGGAGGTGCACGTGCGGGAAGTGAGTTTGCAAGCAGAGGACATGGAGGGAAGGAGTTTGAGCGGGAGGGATAGTCTGGTAATTTTGGAATGGGCAATGGAGAATCGGAAGAGAAATAGAGGGAATGGACATGGAAGTGAAGTGAAAGAGAAATACGAAAAATTTGTGGAGAGACAAAGAGAGAGAAGGGAAAAGAAGCAAAGAAGAGAAAGGTCATTAGACATGGCGTGTATTTTAACGGGAATTAGCATTTTCCTGGGAATATGGTCCTTGGTCTTGTTTAGGTAAAAAATTTGAGGGAAGATTGAATTATTATTTATTTATTTGTTTAATTTGGTTTGAAATAATATAATAATATAATTATTTATATTTATTTAGAGAAACAGACAAGGAGAGGATTTGAAAAGAATAGCACCAAAAGCATCTTAAATTGGTTTTGACTTAGAAGCCGGCGGAATTTGTTAGGAGGCCGCTGTTCCATTTACAGCCATCTATTTGTTTTCAGCACTGTTAGCATGTATGAAAATTAGGGGTTTGGCGGAAAACAAAATCAACTACCTCTCCACCTGTTGAACTGCCTTACACGAAAAAGAAGAAAATATGAGCCGCAAGCACACTGGCGGAGGAGCCACTCCATAACTCAAAACCATGTGAACATTGACTGTAGCCTCAGGATTGCAGACAATCAGGCCAGGCCCTCCAGCCATCAGATTTAAGCACAAAAATTAGATGAATTATCCATAGAAGTGTTTGAATTGTGAGACCTTAGTTATAAACACAATATCCAATACTAAATAAGCCAAGATAAACCCACCGTACTCAAAAAAACACTCGAGTGAAGCCTCCATTGCATTAGTTTAAGTCCACCAAATGACTTAATCTCACCAATGGTTTTTTAAATGGTAAATTTTTATTCAAAAATTTTAAAAAAGTCAAATACTTACCTATTAACTAAATTCTTTTCAATTTCATTCATATTTTTACTAAAATGATTAAAATAACTTTTAATAAAGACTAAATAAATTTTAATATAAAATAATATTATAACAATAATAATTTAATACTAAATTAAAAAAATTAAATTAAAAAAAAAAAGCCAATGCCACCAACGATTGTAGCTATTGTTAATCTAACTAGGTAATAAAAAATGGCTACTTAGTTCTAATGATAGTCAGATATGGTCGCCTAGATAGCAGAAACAATCAGATTTAGTTGCCAAATATCTGGTGGTGATAGTCAAATCAGGTAACTTCTACCATCAGAAAAGGCTAAAATTGGTAGAAATATTTGAAATCGATTGTTTTTTATTATTTTTGATGATAGAAACGGTTAAATATGGCTATCATTGTCAGATCTAATAGCCTCTATCATGAATATAGTTAGATCCGACTGTCAATAAAACTAGTTAGTCATTTTTTACTATCTGATTAGGTTAATGATGATAACCATCGCTGACTATGTTGCTAGTGATGGTTGCTGTTTTTTTAATTTTTAGTTTTTTTTAATTTTATTTATTTTATAAATTTTTATTAATTTATCATTATTATTTTTTTATTTTATATTTTAATTATTTTTATAAAATTAATTTATTATTTTTAAATTTTTTATTCAAAAAACAAAAATTTCTTTTTAACCAATCAAATTTAATAATTAACTATTAAATTTAATAATTGATTTTGATTAATGAATAAATGTTTAACTTTTTAAAAACTTTTAGATAAAAATTTATCGTTTAAGAAAACCTTATATGGGAAAAGTCGTTTAGCCTTACTAAAGTTCACTATTTTTATAATTCTACTATAAGATCAAATAGTCCATTGTCATGGTTGAGTAGGATCTGTCTTACAAAGTAAGAATCCTAATACAAGTCTATTTATCTCTAACATATCCTTCGATACTTCTAGGCCTAGCATTTATCTATCAAGAAATCAATCTTGATGCAAATCTATAAAATAATTTTATTTGATGAGATACTAAAATTGATGAAGTTCTAAAATAAATAAAATAAAATTAGACTAATATAAAAAATTTGTATGAAATCTATCTAATGAAATCTATATATAGATTAATTGTGATTTTTTGATTTAAAAAAATTGAGTAATTGCTTAATATTGATAAATATTATCGAAAAACCAATATTTTAAATCAATTAATCAAGTTAATTAAAAATATCATTAGAAAAAAATGAAATAAAATTTTTAAAAAATAAAAAGAATTATCTATTTTGTCATTTTATTCAAATCCAAGACTCAATAATTCATTGCGAATAAAAATATATTTGTTAAATTTTCAAACTTATTAAAAACTTGTAAAGGTGTTTTTACAAATTTATAAAACTATAAAACAGTTCTAAAGTAGAATTAAAACAAACCCGAAACCTTAAAAAAATTAATAAAACGGGTTTAAACACAAAATCTTACACTCAAACCTAAAATTTTGAAGGACTTAGACTTGAAAAAGTCAAATTTAATTCAATTGGTTGAATTGACAACCCTTTATCCTTTTTGTAGACAGAAATGATGTGCTTATAGTGGTCATATATGTGGCTTATCCTTACTTGGCTCCTTTCTCTATTGGCATTACCAAGAGAAGATGTGGCATGTTTGCTTGACTTGTTCACTGTAAGGATCATTCGCAGACTTCCTTTCCAAGATGCAAATAGTGTTGAGTTGTGGCAATTTTATAACACCGATTATGATGTCAAAACTTCTAGTGGAACATTGAAAGATTCAGCTTACCACTCTATTTGCCTAATTGTAGTCCCACATCACGTATTACACCATCAAGATACTTTATTGCGGTATTTAAAGTTTTTAACCAAGTGCTTCCTTTGTCAACAATAAGGCCTAGCTTATCTACCTCTTCTTTCAGAATTATATGAGAAGCTCATGTGCGTCTGATGACTTAGGTAGTTTTCTCATTAATGCGAGATTCTATATACAAGTGGGATTTCACATTCCGATTAAGTGTAACTAGGTTTGCATTCAAGGCATTAAGGAGTTACAAAGACCTTGTTTAAGTCCTATCAGCGAACTCTTATTCTATGATGGCATATTCAACACGCTTCTCTTTGAAAACTGGAATTACCAATGTTGATTGTTGCATATGAAACTACTAATTTGTGTGCTCTCTTTTCTTTATTTCATTCCTTCTTGGCTAGCCTTTTCTGTCATCGGAGTTGGGACTTTTTTGCTCTCCTGCCTTTGTCATGCTTCAGTTTGGAATGCTTCGAGGTTGAAGGAAGACTTTGGAGGGTCTCTCTAATGATCATAGCAGTGGCTACGTCTTGCACCTCATGCTATCGTATTTCATTTTAAGCCCACTTTCATAGTTCATCCATGAAATTAAAGAGCTTGTTTTTCTCACTTGCATCATTGATTTGCAACATAAATCCCAAGAAACTCTTTGACATAGTTCACTATTTAACAAGTATATTCTAACTCCTTCGTTTGTTTCCTTGCATCATGAAACACATTCTCAGGAGAACATTGACATTTTAGTTCCTTTTTAAAATCTTCATATGTCTGAACCCTGCAAGAGCCACTTTTTATCTTTACATATTTTAGACGCCACCAACTAGTCATAGGGTTAGCGAGATACATCATGGCTTGATTCACTTTTTCCTTCTCATTGGAAAGCTTAATTGTTTCAAAATAGCATTATGTGGGCCAAATGAAATTATCCAACTCCTTCTCATTCCTCTTTCCGCTTTACTTCTTGAGTATAAGTGTTTCAACATGTAAGAGAGATAACTAGTCCTGCGTCTATTGTCTTCTTGTAAATAGCTCAATTCATCATCATCTCTTTGAGGACCATTTCTGGCTCTACAATATAAGACTGATGTTTGGCCAATTCATCGAACATCTTTCCTTCAAAAGCCTTAATGAAATCATTCATCACATGGCGATTATCATTGACAATGACGCTGACAACATAAAGGATGGATTCATGAATTCCTGGGACTTGTCTAGGACTTCTTCCTTACGTAGACTGAATTATTTACTGTTCTTGTTAGGATCTGCCCATTCCAATTCAAAAATTGGAGCTTAGTCTTCATGAATCTGAAGGGGTCACTATATCTTGAATAGCCATGAATTTGTTCCTGCATTTGCGAAAATCCTCTTGCCCACATGTATGGCTTAATAACCATACATTGCAGCATAAGAGAAGGTATTTTGCAAGAGCTTTTGAAAACAATATTTAACAATCTCTTTTGGATGTGCAACCTTACAAAATCTTATCACTGAATCTTAGAGGTCTCACCTCTACTAAGAAACCTTATTGCATCAAAATTCTATCTTAAAGGGGAATAAATTGATCTTTAGTACAGTGCACCTAGCACACGCACCGACCTTTACTGCCATTGAGCAGTTATCGATATTCAACGGACATTTATACTATAACAGAACAGGCTGAGCCCAATTTGAAGAACTCAGAAATCTAGGTACCAAGCTAGAACCTGTTAAGTTTTACAAAGCCCATCAACATTTGTGGTCAGTATATAGGCAATGGCAGCCAAGAAAAGGATAACATGAAGATATCCTCAGCGTAAAATCACAGCCCCACTATATCCATACAATTCCAACGTGGCAAAACTTCATTGAAGAACAAACCATCCATGCAAATCTTTCTCCTCCACAAAATCCTCCATCTCATACAACAAAACCAACATTAACATTTTCTGATCGTTCACCATTCTAGCATCCCAAAAATGGCGGCAACATTTGCCACCTCATCCACCATTGTAGGCCTAGGAAGTTCTTCCCTACAATCAACTTCCCGTGTCTCTTCACCTAAGAGATCAACTGCTCTTACTTCAAGTAAATAATATTTCTATCTAATTAAATCTTAACCCAAGAAGAATCTTTCAATGGTGATGTACGTTTGATTATGTTTTCGTGTTTATGCAGGCTTTGTGAAATCAGGAGAGAGAGGTAGGAATCCTCTGAGGCTGGCTGGTGCTTCGGGAGGAAAGTTCGTATGGTAAGTGGGAAATATGTATGTATGTATGTATTTATGTATGTGATAGGATTATAATTTGAGAATTGGATGAACAGCTTTGAGAGAGATTGGCTGCGTACAGATTTCAATGTGATAGGATTTGGGTTGATTGGATGGTTAGCTCCATCAAGCATACCAGCCATCGATGGTAAGAGCTTGACCGGACTCTTTTTCGAGAGCATTGGAACTGAGCTCGCTCACTTCCCCTCTCCTCCACCTATCACTTCTCAGTTCTGGTCAGTTTCATTACTAAACTCTTTTCATTTTTACAGTGCTCCTTGGTAGTGTAATAAATTATACATAAAGATTAGTTGTGTTTTTTTTTTTTTTTTTTTTTTTTTTTTTTCTGGCATAACAAAAAGGTCCCACCGAGATTTGATCTCGGTTTGATGGATAATAAATTTAATTGAATAATGTGCAGGTTGTGGCTGATCACATGGCATTTTGGGTTGTTCTTGTGCCTCACTTTTGGGCAAATTGGGTTCAAGGGAAGGACTGATGATTACTTCTGAGTTTGGTTTCTTATTTCCTCTTCTATGCAATCTTCTTCCTTTATTGTGTAATATTTGTGATGTGCCCAATGATTGACAAGAAGGAAAAAGGCTAAGGTGTAATATGCTGGTTTGAATTAATTAAATGGTTAATCTGCGATTAAAACAATCAACTTGTTGAAGAATAATGCTTGAACAACTATTATTGGTAAAAATTAGTGTCAAATGATTGAATTAAGATCACAGAATCATTTCTTTTTTTTTCCCTTTAACCAACCATTGAAGGTCAACAAATAATAACATGGTAAAGATTCAGCGCACATGCCTATAGTTATGCTCATCCATTAATTAGCTACTAATTTCATTTTCAATTTAAACCCTATTATGAAATTATCATGCAAGGTAATGGGCTTATTGTCGATAGAATAATGAAAAAGGGAAACGCTTTTTCATCTATATTTATTACGAATCAATGAGGTTATAAATGTAATTTTATTAGTTTTGAGAGGCTAAAGGGCATATTTCTATCCAAGGTTTCTCTTCAAAACAAAATTTAACTCTCTAATTTTCTAAAACTTAATTCTATGTCTGTGAATCAAAATTAATGGTTAAATATTAATAATTATAAGGGTATTTTTATCTTTAAAATAATTTTTTTTAAAATAATCAAATAAATTTTAAAAAAATTTTAAAATTATAAAATAAATTAAAAATTAAAAATTAGTCACTACCATCGGTAAAGCATTAACAATGTCGGCCACTAAAAAATGAAGTTAGTGGTAAAAAATAATCACCTAATTTATATAACGATCAAAATAGAAGTGATTAGATCGATCGCTTCTACCATCGACCATGGTTGAAATGGTCAATATTGGTCCCATCGATCATTTTCAGTCATAGTTGATAACGAAAATGATCAGATATAATTGCATGTACTAAAAAAAAGAGATGGTTGATCTAGTCTCCTCTACCCCAAGAACTAAGTAACCATTTCGATTATCTGGTTTATTTTTTTATAACCATCACTGTTGGCTGTGGCCACTTTTTTTATATTTTATTTAACATTTTAAAAAATTTTGGTAATTTTTATATTTAAATATTATGCTCCTCCATTAATTAGCTACTAATTTCATTTTCAATTTAAACCCTATTATGAAATTATCATGCAAGGTAAGGGCTTATTATTCATCAGATAGAATAATGGAAAGGGAAATGCTCTTCCGTCTATATTTATTATTAATCAATGAAGTTATAAATGTAAAATCTATTAGGTTTGAAGGACATATGCCCACCCAAGGTTTCTCTCAAAAACAAATTCAACCCTTTTACTTTTTAAAACCCAATTCTTTGCCTATGAATCAAAGTTAATAGTTAACTTTAATGATCAAAAGTTAAATATTAACGATCATAAAAGTATTTTTGTCTTTTTAATAAAAAGATTCTAAAAATAATAAAATAAAATTTATACAAAAAATTAAAATAAATTATAAAAATTTAAAACAATTATAAAATAAAATTAAAAAATAATCACCACCATTAACAGTGCTACCAGCAATAGTGACCACCAAAAAGTGAACTAATTGATAAAAAATGACTACCTAATTTATGCGGTGATTAAGATGAAAGTAGTTAAATCGATCGCTTTTATCATTAACCATGATTGAAATGACCAATATTGGTCTCATCGACTATTTTTAACCATGGCTGATGATGGAGACGATCAGATTTAATCACCTCTACAAAAATAATAATAATAAAATGCATAAATAATTATTATTTTTTAATATTAATATCATTTATTTATTTTTTTATTGAATTATATTTATCAAGCATCAGTGTGACGTATTTAGCAATATGCTAAGGAAAAATACATGGGGGGCCAAAGAGCATGAAAATGAAGAAGAAGAAGAAGAAGAGGAGGAAGAGGACAAAGAAGCAGGTAGTGGGGTAGGACTCAATTTGGAAAAACAGGAACAGCTATGAAAATCCCAAACAATGAGCCGTTGGGGAGGGAGGACCCACCTCGTGCCTTCAACCGATTTGATGCGTGTTTCTACACTGGCATGGTATCCTTGATGCTCTACAATTATTGTTCTCTACTTCTCTTATTTGATTATACACCCCTTTTCTTTTTCATATTTATTATGAACCCTTCATTTTTTCTTATTTGAAATATTTCCCATATCAAAAAATAATAATTCTACTATAACCACAATGGGTATTATTCTTTAGTCTTTACCCTTCAAAATGAAAACAAAAAAAAGAAAAATCTTGTTTGTTACTAAGCATACGAGGATCGTTTTGTTATTAAATTTTTTATTAAAGAGATTTAATAAAATAGGAAAGTGTGTTACTAGTACTACTATGTATTTTAACTCATCACCCCTTCACCTAAAAATAAATTCATAATACAATAGAGAAAATTATATTGTTTCGGATTTTAACTTTACTTGAAATAGGATAATTAAATAACCTAAACTTAATATGAACTAATTTAGTTTCCTACTAGGGTTAAGCATAGAAAAGAAATACGTTAACATAACAGTAGGAAACTTGACTTGTTATATTTAGAAAAATCGTGAAATGAAAAAAGTATATCAAGTTTCGTTTTTGTTGTTTCTTTTGTATAGAAGTTTTTAACTCACACTTTGGTTCAAGACCCACCTAGGTGATAAAGGGTTTTTTTTTTTTTGGTTTTTTAACAGATAATATATAGGGAAATTAATTAAAGGTAAAATGACTATTGCCCACCCAAGGTTTGATGAAATTAAAAAGTTTACTTATTAAGTTTTAAAAAGTTACCTATTTAGTAAAATCAATAATTAGTTTTAACATTTAAAAATATATTTATATTATTTTATCAAAATATTGTAATATGGGTGCATTAGAGGTATAAACATTATTTTTTGAAAACTTAGAGGGGGTAAATGAATATTTTTTTTCTATCATGTTTTAAAAATTATTATATTTACCTCATATATTTTGAAAATATATTATAAAATTAATAATTTATAAAATCATATTTATACTTTTAATTTATTATTTTCTTTTAAGGTATAATCGTCACTTTTAAAACTTTTAAAGAGCATATTGAAATTTAAAAATTTTAAAAACATCTTAAATTTTACAAAATTTCAGAGAAACCCCCCTCAAATGCCCCTAAACTTTTAAATTACATTTCACCCCAAACATATAATTACACATCGTTAATACCCCTATTTATTTATATAGATAAAATTTTTTTATTATTTTTAATTGAAATTAATATAAGTGAGAGTAAAAAGTATTTGATAAAATTTTAAGAGTCAATTGCTATTTAGACTAAAGACATTTATATCTTTTCAATAATTTAATAAAAAAATTTATCAAAATCTACTAATAAATTTAACAAATAAGTGAAAATTGATTTTTTTTTCAAATTTAACAGCAAAGAATCTGTCAGTTTCATCAAACCTTGGGTGGGAAATAGACATTTGGTCTTAATTTAAATATCATATTTTTAATGCACTTATTCGATATTAATCAACACTTCAGGAATTATACAGATACAACAAAGATTATACATTTTGTCGAAAATGTTCAAATCTAAAACCTGTGATAAACAATAATTATATATAATAAACAATTATGAGTGATGACTCCAAAATATGTGATATAAAATATGTGTTTAATCAATATTTATTACATTTAATTATTGTTTATCAATGAAGGTAAAATTGATATTAAATTCGAGTTTTAATTATATTTATATAATTTATTAAAAAAAATCATATAATATCATTTTGATAATAAGTTATTATAATTAATTTTTATAATAATTATCAAAATATTTAATTTTTTTACCTTTTAATATTCTTAACTTGTGTCTTTAAGAATATTTGCTGGGACAACCCATCATAATTCATAATAATAGGTAAATATATAATAACAAGGTTTACAATAAATGATGAAACCAAGGGCTAATATGTTAAATTTTGAAAAGTACAGGGACATCTAAGAAAATTGTAAGAGAAGTGGGCGGATGAAAAAAATTAAAATTGAATTAAGATTGAGGGAGACGGAATAAATAGAGAAAAGCCAGTTAGAATCATGGCCGTTCATTTACACATTGACGTTCCTGATTGAGCGTAGAAGACTCATGTGTACGCCACGTCAGATTCTCATCTTATAATACAGAACCAGTAAGCGTGTAATGGCTATTACTTTCCCCCCAACATTTATGAATCAAAGCCAAAGCAAACATGTAATCAAATCATTTCGACAAAATTCCATTCTTGACAAATCCCCACTTTCTCTTCTTCGTTTCGTTTCTTTTTTCTTTCTTTTTCATCTTTAGACTGCTTATAGATATCGATTTACAGCAGGAGAAGAAGAGGAATCTTTGATTGTCACTTTAAATTTGTTTGAGGAATTCAAGGCTACAAGTTTGGACCTGCCATAAAGCAAAGTGGTCATCAAAAACTTTACCACTGACGCCCTTCTAAATCTTCCGAATCTTTCATTGCTGATGGGTCACCACTATCTCACTCCCCCATAAATCTTCCATTCCATCAACCATGTCTGTTTCTTCACTTTCAGAGCCCACCTTTAGTCCGTTTTCAATGTTTTAAATAAGATTTTGTTGGGAGAGTTTTTCTTTTATATCAGTGAGCAATCCTCAATTTTTACTGTTGGTATTACGATGTCATGGCAAAGCTACAACTCGGATGCGAAGAGTAGAGGTGTAAGTAAGATCAGGAAGCGGGGTTGTTCATCTTCTTCATCGTCGTCGTTGGTTAAGAAATACAGATATAAGCGTGCAATTCTTGTTGGAAAGAGAGCTGGTTCTAGCACACCGGTTCCGACGTGGAAGACAAGCTTAAAGTCTCCATCTTTAGCAATGCTAACTCCAGAGCAACAACCCAGTAGTGGTATGCCTTCTCAGGGAGGTGAAAGAGGCAAGGAAGGGTCGGTTTCAGCGCGAAAACTTGCGGCTACTTTGTGGGAAATCAACAAAATCCCTTCTCCTAAAGGGAAGAAGGAGTTGGAGAAACAAGAATTAAGTAGTAAAGAGAGATTCTTGAAAGGTTCACAGTCTGGTGCTTTGCCTCCCCACTTGTTAGATCCAGCTTATAGTCCAATTTCAGAGGTGGGATTATGTTTATGATTTTGATATGTAAATATTTGATTTGTGGATTGGATATTAATGTTTATTTGTTGAATTTTACAGGGAATGGATCGATCCAGAGGGAATGCTCGACGGAGAAGAACTTCAGTAATTTCTCAGAAGCTTCAAGTTACTGATTATAACTTTGGTGGGACATTGGACTCTCCGAACAATGCCAGTGTTGTGGAGGTACATGACAATATATACTAAATGTGCTCGTTTGGGTGGTTTTCAATGAAACGTTATCTGGTTTTAGTGCATACTTTTACATAGATTTCCAAAAAGTTATTACTATTTCCCATTAACATCCAAGGCAGATTTCTTCATTGTTATCTCCAATTCCTATCCACAAATTATGATGCCAACTTGCAATTAATTTTATATATGTATGTATGTATTACTTGAGAATAGAGATGCATTGCGGCTTCTTTTCTCTGTTTAATGAATTATAAATCTTTAAATAGGTTTATCCAAAAGACTTGACAATTTGTTACAAGTAATTCCATCATTATGTTGTTTTCTTGTGTTTTTAGGAGATTATTAAGTATAAAAATGAACGGAAACTAAAAAGCAATTGGACTGATCTGCAGATGGAAGCTCATATACGAGGCAAGACTCATAGTGGATCCATCATTGGAATTAAAACCCGTTTGAAGGATGTTAGTAATGGCCTAACTGCGTCAAAGGACCTTTTGAAAGTTTTGAATCATGTTTGGTGTCTTGAAGAACAGCATTCATCAAGTATATCTGTTATCTCAGCTATACGGGCTGAGCTTGATCGGGCTCGTGTTCAAGTGGATCATTTAATCAAAGAGCAGCGGTCTAATCACAATGAGGTTGAGTACTTAATGAAGCATTTAGCAGAAGAAAAGGTGGCTTGGAAAAGGAAGGAGCGAGATAGAATTCGCCATGCCATATCATGTACTGCAGAAGAGCTTGAGGTAGAGAGAAAGCTTAGAAGACAAACAGAGAGATTAAACAAGAAGCTTGGAAAGGAAATGGCAGAGACGAAAGCATCTCTGTCAAATGCAATGAAAGAACTAGAAAGCGAGAAGAGGGCAAAAGAGATATTGGAGCAAGTTTGTGATGAGTTAGCCAGAGGCATTGGAGAGGACAGAGCTGAGGTAGAAGAACTAAAGAGAGCGTCAGTTAAAGCCAGAGAAGAGGTTGAAAAGGAGAGGGAGATGCTTCAACTTGCTGATGTTTTGCGCGAGGAGAGAGTCCAGATGAAGCTTTCTGAGGCTAAGTACCATTTTGAGGAGAAAAATGCAGCTGTCGAAAGGCTAAGAAATGAGCTTGAGGCCTACCTGAGAACCAAAAAAGGAGAAGAAAATGGAGAAATGTCTCCAAATTTCAAGAGAATTAAGGATCTTGAAGCTTATTTGAAGAAAGTTCAATCTGGTTTATGTGAAAATACAGAGACAAAAAAGTATGAAGTGGAAGTAGACAAGGGAGATGAGCACGAGGGAGATGACTCAACTGATAGTGATCTTCATTCCATTGAATTAAACATGGACAATACTAGTCGGAGCTATAAGTGGAGTTATGCTTATGGTGATGATGCCCAAGATGATGTGAAGAGAGTCTCAGTTGATAAAGGAATCAAAGGGAGGAAATCCATTGAGAAAATTCAATGGGGAAGCATTTGCTTGGAAAAAGGAACTTCTAATAGTATGGATTGGAGCTACAAGGAACATTCAGGTGAACTTGACAGGGAAAAATTAGCAGAGATTGTTTCGCAAACTCAGACAACAGAACTCGCAGATGAGATCCAGAGATACCGGTCAATCAAAAGTCTTCGAGACCATATTCTATCTGGTCCCAAGATGGCATCATTTCAAAACTTTGCAAGTCCAACGCGCCAATGGGGCCAATCCTTGGCTCAGCAGCATCCTGGAACTGAAGGTCTGGAAACTCAGGACAATGCCTTTAATCACAAGCTAGTGGAATCATCAAGTGAATGCAGGATTTCAGCAAATTGAAGACCCAAAAAAAAAAAAAAAGTTCATTTTTGGTCCTTGTTTTAAATACTGTTTTCTTTGCAAATTGCAATTTCCTGGAGAATCTTCCCATTTACGAGTGTATGTGTTCATGAGTATAAACAAGATGTAAATAGTGTATTGTGCAAGGCTGTAAGGTCTGCTAAACCTACTACAAAGCTTGTTCTGAAATATGTATTCATTTTCAATATGTTATTTAAGTAACACTGATTCCAAGTTTCATCCACTTATGAAGTTGGAATTTCATGAAAGCATATCATGCATTCCATAAATTTTTCAAAGCTATTCCATTTTGTTAAGAAGAATGTTAGTAGTTCACTTAAATGCAATGAAAATTTGAAGATAGAAGAGCAGTATTCCCCTTCATCCAAAGATATAAATACCCTTTTGTTATCTCCAAGTTTTCTATTACTTAGTTTGTTGTTTGAGAATCTCCATGGGATTTTGAGGGCATAAAACCTTTATGCAAGAAGAATTGGTTGTTTGAATATGAATGAATCAATGAAGGTGGTTGGTTGGAATTGTTTAATGAAAATAAGTTCAAGTTAGAAGCACATGGTAAGAGGAAGGAGCATATGCATATATTTTTTATTATTTAGCACCATAGCCTATTCTTTTCTAGGTTGATCCTAACATGGTTTCTATTAATAATTTCTCAAACTTTGCCTACAAGGTTCAATAATTTGTATTATAATTGAGTCACCCAACGTAAAGCAAATGATTCTAATTTCTTGGGCATGGTTAAATTATTTGTTAGGTTGTCTGTTTCTTTCTCAAATTCTTCAACTACTTATCTGGACAAATAGTTACTTGCTGGTTGGGTCGGTTTTTGAGTTTTTATAATATTGATTCATGTCCTACCCACCATGCCATGCTTTATTGATTTGAGAAATAATAGAGACCAAACTCCCTTATTATGTCATGTCAGCTTTGTGCATAGCTCCAAGTTTAGGTAGATTTCTCCATCCCAATAATGTTGGTGGCTCAGGAATCAACCAACAGTATGACAGGCCTCTTGCTTTTACCCATCAGAACAAATCAGAAACTAAAGAATTTTTGAGAATTGATTGATGTTTACCGATTGATGAATTGAAGCATTAAGGCCATTTGCAGCAGTAGTTACATTTGTTGAGTTCTTGAAAACAAGTATATCTAACTTTAGATGCATGTCATATCTAAAGGTTGGAATATGCTCCAAAATCAATTGGTGTATTGTCAAAGCATCAAGCTTCCTGATTTGAGGTATAGCTTACTCGTTACATTTCAGTTTCAAAAGAAACTTGAAAATTTTCTGTTGCAGCCACAGAATGACAAGAAGAAAACCCATAAAGAATAGCCAGAACATTTTTAATGCTAAGAAACTGAAAAAGGGGAAGTACTTGCATATATTCAAAAAGGATTCACAGATCCGGTAACAAGCTATCCACCGTGAATCTATATGTGCATAAGTCACAACAGCTCAAATAATCAAACGCTTCAGTATAGAGCTCAAGACATTATAAATGAATTGGAAAAAACAGTCAATAAAAGATGCCTGCAATCAATTCACCACTGCCTCCCACCTGTGAATAGCCTTGTAGTTGTGAAGAATATGCCAAAAAAGGCATGCCATAAGATCCAGAAAACAAAACAGGCTCAAGAGAAAAACTGCAGCCTGAAGTGAAAAATACGCAGAACTTGAAAAAAAAAATAAAAGTGCAGCACTGCTATTGAAAGTAAGTTATGCTGCACCTATCCAAGAAGTTAGTATTGCGAATAATTGTTATAAGCATGTTTCTATCAAATGTTAGGGGCAAAAATTCAACAAACCACATTACAGTAACACCAATTTGCGCTTGACAAATAGGAAAAACAGAATGACAGGTTGATGCCTTAGCAGATTGTCAGTTTTGCAAACATATCATATTGACTACAGAGAAACTTATTGGTATGACTGAAGGGATAGATACATCATTATTATTCGTTTGACTCAGACAAGACCAGCATTCATCAGTTTAATATTGAAAGGGCCACCAACATATGCATAATAACTCTACAAATTGCTGGATCCAACTATTTTTGGGAGCTTTGTGTTTTCACCGATTCTGAAGTAAAAGTAACTGGGGCAGCAGGATGATCCCTCACAATCAAGCTAAGGACTTCTGGTCTTGAATAGTGCCCAACCACATCAAAATCAAACTTTGCTCGCACTATTTCTCCAAGATCTGGGTATCATTGACAATTATCAAATCAGAGTTTCAGGTTCAAAACAGATCTTAGGCATGGCCATAAGAAGACAAAATAAAAAACCAGAACAGAGAGAGTTTTCCAGAATGGTTAATAGCTCACGCCAGATAAGGATTTTGGAGAAGAAGGAAAATGGGGAAAATTCTTCGTTTACTGATTGTCGAAAATTCAATAGGAGAAATGATTTTCTAAGTGCCTTCACAGAATAGCATCTATTCCATATGGGCACTAAATTAAAAAAATTGTTCAAACACTTATTAACTGATATTTTCAAAAGTACAGGTACACCATCTGTTCAAATAAGTTAAGAAAATTCATTGAAAATTGCAAATGTCTCTAAAATTATTCTCACAAAAATTGTCAATCTAACCTGATGGAAAACTCCCAAAACTCAGTCATTCAACTCATGCCAAAGTTATGCTACAATAGAATATGACATGAAAAATTTTGAAGAAATTTTCAGATGACACATGTACGATATGTGCAGTAAAAATTATGTTATACATCCTTTGGGAACCAAACTTACATTTTTGGTAAGCGATTTAGCTATCCTTTATGGTTTAATTATTATCCCTGAAATTAATTTTATACTAGATCTCCTGGTGTACTCATAAATAAACTACTGTAACCTGCTTCTATGAACAACATGAAAACATACTATTTAGATTCAATAGAGATCCAAGAGAGTAACTAGAGAAGAGAATGATGTACCTAGATCTGCTGAGATGAGCGCCTCTCCATCATAATTAGGTCCTGCCAGTACAGCTCCAGATGGTGATATTATAACACTACCTCCAGCACAGACAACAGAATCTGGTGTAAGTTGCTCTTCTGTGCCTGAAAATACATATTCTGGAGGAGGAGGGTAATCTTTCCTTCGACAGAATTGGTTGGCTGACAAAACAAAACATCCACCCTCAAGAGCGATGTGGGTCATTGATGCTTGCCACACATCCCTGGAATCTGCTGTAGGTGCACAATATATTTCAATGCCTGCAAGTGAGCTTGATAAGTAAGGTTTCAGTGGCTAAATTATTACTTATACAAAGAAGGTAAAACAAATGAAAGCAGTAATAAAATCTCCATGGAGCAGCAATGCTATTATTTAAATGGATGGAAAAAAATAAAAAAAAACAAAACAACGATTAGAAGACACTGGGTAAATAGCACCCATGGCCACTAAAATATTTGTTAATGGCAGTTATGGTTATTACGTTTTAATATGTTGCAAAAAAAAATCAACATTTGATTTTATTAGCCATTATGTCACTTTCGCCTTTTCTTTTATGGGCAAAGGGAGCAACTGAAATTATTTAAAATGGGACAAAACTATTTTGGCCTGGTTCCCTATTTTTTTAAAATGTCAAATTTTTTTTTTACTGTAAACGTGTTTTCGATTAGATAAACTAACAAAATTAAAGGACCATTATTTTTCCGCAACGAATTAAAATGCAATAACCATGATTGCTGTTAGTAAATAGTCCAGTGACTTGAGTCCTATATGCTTGAGGACACTCTTCTCTAAGTTCCAGTCAATAACATTCTGAAGTTCTCACATGACCATGTCTAGAGTACCTTCTTCTCGCCCAACCAAAAATTAAAACAGTGTAAAAGAAAAAGACAACGAAAAATAGCATGACATAAGTTCCAACTCAAATGAGGGCGGGGACACAAAAGCAACTGAAAATCACTTGAGAAGGGAGGATCACGTGGCTAGTGATGAATGGGGCAGTTAGAGGAGAAAGAAAATAAAGAGAGGTGAATGAGAAAGAGGGAAGGAAGGAAATTTTGAAGAAACACTTGTTTAGCAGTCCAATTTTTCATTTTTTTACTGGTTTGTATATAATGAAAAACACTCATCCACTGTAATGGCTGGTTGAAACAATACAATATTACCGCCCATCCTCATTATTTTTGCTCTTAATCTTTACATCCATAGTCTATTTACAGGTGAATCAATTTGTTCTTGCTGGGAACCTAACATAAACCAAGCATTTTGATTAAACAGTGCAAGTAGTTCAGTGAAGGCCAGTTGTAACGGCCAACATAATTAAATGACTAACCTTTAGCATACATAGCTGTCCTAAGAAGAGGCATTCTATTCTCCCAGCATATAGCAGCACCGATTTTTCCAATTGGAGTATCAAAAACAGGAATTGTTGATCCATCTCCAAATCCCCAAATAATCCGCTCTAATGCTGTTGGCATAACTTTTCGGTGTTTCCCCAGGAAATGACCTTGACAATCAAAAAATAGAACAGTGCAATACAGTGTATACCCATCTCTCTCTATCACACCCATTACTAAATATACCTTATACTTCCCTGCCATAGCTGCCAATCTTTCAACTTCAGGACCTGAAATTTATACAAGATTAAAACATAAATCATAAAATACAAAGTAAACTTCCCCAAATTACAGGGTAAAATAGAGAAAGTCTCAGCTCACATCACATTTCTTATCCAAAGCAGAGCTTTACCACAAGTCAATCTTGTTTAAGTCAGTAGAGAACAGTCTTAATTCACATATGAGAATTAGTTAGCAAATAGACGGAGAAAGTGTGCTAACCAGGAACATCAATGGCAGAAGCATAATACTTGCGGAACTCTTCTTTACCCTTAGCCGCACGATTACCAATAGTGACACCAAAATTGGAGCCACGAGGATACCCACCAATAAAAGCTTCTGGAAATACCACCAATTGGGCTCCATATCCCGCAGCTTCAGCCAACAATCTCTCGGCCTTATCAAGGGTGGCGGGAGTATCATAGAAGATGGTGGAGGCCTGGACAACAGTGGCGCGGACGGTGGGTGCGGAAGAGTCGGTACCCATGTCCACCTCGGCGAAGACTGGACTGTGAGACGTTACAAGCGCCATTTAGAGGTTTGTTTGGGATCAAGCAGGGGAGGAATGTGAAGCTGCCAGTAGCAGAAAAAAAGTTACCACTTTTCGTTTTGGGAGCAGAGCGGGGCAGTTTTCTACATGTTTCAAGAGATTAAATACTGGCGAAGACAATATAATTCAGTGAAAAAAATAGGAAGAACATAATTAGTCGTTTTTCTTTATTAGGAAGAAAATAAACAATTTGGAAAAACATTACATGAATTAATAAATTATTTTCACAAATTAAAAAAAAAAAAAAAACCTTACCATAAAAAGCATTAGACATATATTCTGTCCTAAATCTCCATTCTTTTAACCATTTAATGTATTAATTTTATATCTAATACATGAGCCCTATGTAGGAGCCCATTAAATGTTCTTACTAATTCAAAATTTAAAAGTTTATTATTTTTCTTAAACTTTCTTTAATTTTGTTGATTTTATTATACTTCAATTCAACACTTTGAAGGCCAAATAACTCTTTCCCACCTGAGGTTTAATAAAATAACATGTTTTCGTTTATTAAGTTTGAAAAAGGTAAACTCCGACTCTTTTAAATTTATAAACGAAAATGGGTAAATTTTATAAATCTATTACAAAGACAAAAATACTTTCAAACTAAATAATATTTTACTTCTAAAATTTTATTAAATATTTTTTAGTCTAATTTATATTAATTTTAATTAAAAATAGTAAAATATTTACTTATACAAATAAACAAGGGTGTTAATGATATTAATTATACGTTTGGAGATAAAAAGATTTTTTAAAAACTTTAGGGGGCCTTAAAAATTTTAAAGTTTTTTTAATTTGACAAAAGTTTGGGATTGTAATATAATTTTAAAATATATAAGGTGAATACAATAATTTTTGAAACAAGATTGAGAGAACACTAATTTACTCTTTGTGAGTTTTTTTTTAAAAATGATATATACACATTAAATGCACATTAAATGCACCTTTATGGGATAAAGTGACATAAATATTATTTGGCCGTTAAAAATAATTATTAACTTTAACAAATATATAAAAATTTATTTTTTTTCAAACTTAATTGATAAGAATCTAACATTTCATCATCATATGGGTGCATGACTAGTAGACATGTTTACTAGACAAACCCAATAAATATGATTTTATATAGATAGTAGCTCTTATAGTTATAAAAATATCTTCTTAACTTAATGGGTATACATGGTCCCTTGACCTGAGGTTGTCAGATCGTTTTACGCAAGAATTGGTATAATTTGTTATCATCCAACATGCCATTATAATTGAGATTACCATAAAGTTGATGATTGACTATATTACGATCTATATGAAGGCTATGATAAATTAATTAATGATCCATTACTTTCGAACATGAGATTTATATCTCTGTTAAGCTTTTTGATAAATGCTTATGACTAATTAAATCTATAATCATAGTGGGATCATGTTGGAGTTTAATGTGAGATATCTAGTCTAGACATACATTAGTTTATAGTGAGAGAAAACTGAGATAGACACATAACTATATCTTTGCCTCAAGAGATGTATTGTGACAAAAAGATTGAATTCTATAGCAACTATTGAGTTGTACAAACTGAGGGATGTTTGTTAACACTCTATTGTACGAGTAGTTATGATACCTTGCTAAAGGTCTCTCATGGTTTGTGTTTAAATTCGTTTTGAATTTGAATACTATTGACAAAGTTAAGAGTTTATGGGTCATATATAATTGGAGTTGATCGAGTCCTAAAAGTATTGGATCTATTGATCCTAATGAAAGATAGGCTTGGATGAAGTCACAGATGGTTTGTTAAATTCAAAAGGATAAGGTTGAAAGTTATCATAGGAATTTGACCGAATGTATGATCATAAATAGTAATGTGTATATGTGTACATGTTAACAAGTGGAAGAAATTCATGGTCTTTACCATACTGGATTTGGATAAAATCGAATTCAATTTAAATTTGGATAAACTTGTCAATATATGGTCATACATGCTAAATGTACAATTATACGTAATCCTTGGTTGATAATTGATCATAATCTTCACCCGTTATCTCAAAATTTGGGGTGATTATGCCAATTATGGGATTAGATAAACACTAAATGTATGCCTGTACATAGTAATATAAATTGTGTACAATTGTACATATGACATGTACGATCATACAATGGGTTTTCTATATAAATGTACAAAATTTTCTTATTCTTTGTCCAATATTTAATGTCATGCCCTTACATGAGACCTTTCATACTCGTACACATTCACCGTTAACATCGTGCATGTGTTTTTGATGCTTTCAGCTGCCATGTTTCATATGGATTGCCATAGTAGGTTGACTGCCTCTACAACAATTAGAGCCTAAGGTATATGTGAAAAATTTTATGTGTGTATGATAATTGAGTATATATTTTAATATTAACATGATTCAATCTGTAAAGTTGATTATGCATATTGTTATTTGTGTGATTAAAGGATATGTGCAACATATAATATGTGTTAATTATTGATTTTTTATTATTTTTTATTCATTTTTTTTGGAATGGATTGCTTGAAAGGATAGGTACTTCTAATTAATTTGGATCGATTTTTCATTGGCACGACAAATCACTTCCATTATGCATTGTTACAAATAACGAGGATTGTTCCTAAAGTGACATTGGCCTTAATGTTATTTTGTATCATTCCAACGATAGCCTATTGGACTTGGAAGGGATTTTGAATGTCTATTTGATGATATGATTATGGAAATCACACCATATGTGAATGTACACATGATGGCATGTGGTCGTATTTATGCATATTGATGGGCTTTATGGCCTTGTACATATATTTTATATACTTGTGTATAGTCATAGATGCTAAATGTATGCTTGTGTATAAGCACAAATTTGCATGTACATGAAATCACATATCCAAACATACCACATTTTGGATTTTTATCAAAATTTGGTTGGTGATTGATGTACTATCATACAGATGACTTACACACTT
Organism: Anacardium occidentale; assembly: GCA_026122585.1. Taxonomy (NCBI): domain Eukaryota; kingdom Viridiplantae; phylum Streptophyta; class Magnoliopsida; order Sapindales; family Anacardiaceae; genus Anacardium; species Anacardium occidentale. The sequence goes on from JAJEJH010000186.1 coordinate 440,109, forward strand.
GTACAAAGGTGTAAAAATTATGGGACTTGATTACAATTTTTCAAGACTTTAGAGTTGGAATGCAATTTAAAAAAAAAAGGTAAAATGTTATTTGACACTTGATTAATATTAAAATTAATTTATTTACTTTAATGGATGTATATAGAGTTTTTTATGCATGATGCTTAGTGTACTAACCTAGACTTGCTTATAAATGTTTCGTTTTAAGATGTATGTTGTAATACTTAAAATAGGGTCCTGTACCTTTCCTTCTCTATCAATTCTGAGTGTAATTGTTCTTCTAACTCCCTCTCTTCAAATGTAACTTGAGGTTTTTGTATTTGTTGATATAAATCTAGATTATGAGTTATTTTATAGAATAAATGAAATTAGGACATAAGACTTTATAATTCCTTGAAAATTATATCGAGGATAAAAGGTAACATATTTAGACTCTCAAGACTAAGAAACTTGAACCTTAGGTTGATTGGATAGTCACTCTTGTTTCGAAGCCCTTGCATTAGTAAGATTGTACACCAGAACATTTTTATACATAATAAATGCATGTTAAGTTTTAATTTCTATAAATTATCACCATACATGTGGACATTAATAATCAAAACCCTTAAATTACATATTAAGTCAAAAATAATTATTAGCATCTTCTAACATAACACATCGGTTAAGCCCTTGTTTATTGGAACCTTGTTTTCCTCCACAAAGGGTAAACTTCTACCAGGTGAAAAATCAAATGTTGGTTAAGTTGTGTCTAACTTAACTAACATGTTTTACTTGTTTACTTTTATGAAGGTAAAACATGTTAGAGGCAAAGTAAGGAAAGTTTTTATCGATACAAGTTGACATTTAATACTAACTCTACTAATATTGAGAGTCTCATCCTTACATTTTTCATTACTTTCAAGTAAGTTTATGTTTGCATTGTGTAAAGTTATTCTATCTCCTACCTTTCTAATATTTGAGCTTGCATATTGGTTGTATTGTCCGTGTGCACTCGTATATAGTAATATAAAAGGTGTATGATCATACATGTAAAATGTATGGTAATATATCGAGTTTTCTATATAAACACACAAAATTTTCTTATTTGAGACTTTAACCTAATATTTATAGTCACCTCGTATGTGAGACCTCCCATACCTATACATAGATATGCTAGCGTCATTGATGTGACCCAACGAGGCCAAGTTTCATAGAATTTTACATATTTTGGAAAGACCAATTATAAGTGCAAGGGTTAGATAATCAAGAATGCTTTGAATAAATTAATGCATACATTGATGATCAAAGCATTAAAGGAGGTTAATCATACTAGATTGGACTTAAAAGGACATTGAAATGCTTTAGTAAGCTTAGTCAACTTTCAAGAGAGCTTGGGTTTATAAAAAGTCAAGTTAGGCTCGCAAGGAGTTGATGGAGGGTAGAATGGGCTTTGGTGCCATAATGCCATAACATGAAGAATTAGACAGAATGTAAGCATCATGGCAATTGAAGAAACACTAGCATAATGACAATCCTTGTTGCAAAACTCGTAAACTCGCTACGAAGCCATCATGCATGGAACACTTTGTACATAGTCCAGAATGAACATGTCACGTTGTGATAAATCTCACTGTAGTGTGACCAAAAGATCCGAGAAAAAAAAAAGACTTAATTTTGAAGTGTTTTTCTTTAGCTTATGCAATCTTATTGTCATTTAATTAGTATTCAAAACCCTAGAAGGACTCATACATATAAATAGTCTTTAAACTTTATTAAACAAACAACTTACTAGACTTTGCCATTATCATAAAATTTAGTTTATGAATAAAATATGAGAGTGTGTTCTCTTTGTTTTTGATTGAACCAACAAACACAAAACTTTACAAAAACTGATCAAGGTTATAGGTTTAACTAAGATTGAAGTTTTATGGACTTATTTTTTGTAAGGTTTTAATATGATAGATCTAGGGTTAAGGTTCTAAAGACTTTTTTTTTCAAGGGGTTTTAATCCAATTGACTCAAAACCTGTTTTACATTTTTTATAGAGGTCAATTTGATTTAGGGTTGACAGTCTTTGAGATTACGATTCCACATCAATCATGCACAAGTTTCGATGCCTTCAATTTTTATGCTTCATGTGAATTGCCATAATGCTACCTCTTAAGGGCTAAAACAACAAACAAGGTTATATGTTTTTTTGGGAATCTTAAAATTCTTAGAAGGGTGATCATGTAGCGAAAATTAAAAGCTCAAACATAGTTCTTAGAATAACCCATATATGATCTCCGTTTTTCATAAATTACATAAATTAAAACACAAAATAAATATAAGATGCTTTAGAAAAACAAACTGTAGCATCCCAGGTTAGAAAAGCCCTTAGGAAAAGAGTTTTGGGGCTAGAAACGAAATCCAAAAATAGATTGAGAGTCTATAAGAGTTTAGGGGTGAGTTAGTAAGTTTTCAGAGCCTGTGTGGCTTTTGCACGATTCTTTTTGAAAGGATTTGATCATGCAAATACGTGGAAAATGAGTGATGCTCATTTTCCCTTGTGCACGCCCGTGCAAATACATGTATATAAGTGAGCCGAGAGAAATTTAGTTTCTTTTCTCACCCAACTTTCATTTTAGCCAAAATTTCTCTCTTGTTCCAGCAGCTCCCAATCTTAGAGAAGAAGTGCCGCCTCCAGTAGCTCTCGATCAAGCTAAAGAGCAAAGAGATTAGCTTAAGAGAAAAGCTTCCAGAGGTAATGGCGCGAGGTAAGTGTTCGCTTACTTCTCCTTGAGTTTCCCAACTTGTTTTGATGAAATGTGTGGCTTGGATGATTCCATTGCATGTTGATGGGTTTGGTGTATGTGAATATGTTGAGATGATGATGAATTTCCATCCTTGAACCTTGCATGCAAGCTTGATCATGTTTTAGTGAGAGAATTGCTAAGCTTCCATGGTAGATTCTTTGTGAGTTGATGCATGTTGAATTGGATGTTTCAAATATGTTTATTAAGGTGCTGGGAATGTGTGTTAGAAGTGAATTTGTGATTGATTGAGAAGTGGTTGAAAATTTTGCATTTTTTCGACAAGTGTTCTTGTTGAAGAACAAGACGCACGACCGTATGCCTGTATGGCACGACTGTGTGCCCTTGTTTTTCCAGGAGCACACCCGTGTACATGGTCAAAATTGTAGACACACGCCCGTGTGTCCTGAGGGACATGCCCATGTGCATGTTGTTTCAGAAAAATTACCTAGAATTCTAGTAGCTTGCACGGTCAGTCGCACGACCAGCGCACGACCCCGTGTGTCTGGGCACACGCTCGTGTGCCTTGGACTTACACGCCCGTGTGTGAGTCATGCACGCCTGTGTGCTCTGCCCACACGCCTGTGCATCAGCAGATTTTCAGAAAAAGTATGGAATTGATTTAATTAAGCATGGAAAATCAGTTTAATGACTAAAATGCTTCAGATAAGCATCAGATAAGCAGAGATTTAGATAATAAAGCTGCATATACATACCATAGCATGACATGTAGCTTCAGAGAGGATCAAGAGATCTGAATTCAACAGTATTCAATATTCAGAACCCGATGTATGGATAAGAGTATGGGTGAACTCGAGGGGGCATCTGTGGGAATCAGCTTTCTGACATCAGTCAGATTATTCAGTATTCAGATTTAGCCTTCTGACACTAGTCAGATCGTTCAGCACAGTATATTTAGCTTTCTAGCCAGTAGCTAAACTGTTCAACCCACATGGCTAAGATGTCGAATCCCTGTGTTCACCAGTCTGATCAGCATAGCAGGTACCTTCGGGTACATAGAGATATTCAAATGTATGCATCCACAGTATTTTCAGTTAGCATGACATGACATACACATCATGACATGAATAGTAATGATATCAGTAAATGAATGATAATCAGATAAACAGTTTCAGATTCCAACAAGCGACTAGATGTATGAATAGGGTCGAGGCCAGGTATGTATGATATTGTATGTTGCTTGTTTGGGTTGAGGGAAATAAGGAGCGCTTACTGGGTGATCTTTATCACTCATCCCCCTCATTCTTCCATCTTTTTTCAGGTGTTTGTGCTGTTACCGAAGAGCGAGTGGTTTGAGGCTAGCGGGAGAGGGCCCACACCATAATTTGAGTATGTGCTTTTCAGTTTTGGACCTAATGGGTCATTTTGTAAATGTTTCTTTGTACTCAGATGTAAAACAGTGTACAGAACAGTTATGTATATATGAGAAAAACCATTATGGGCTCATTGTATATTGTACATTCCAGATATATGTATTTTTTTCGCTTTCGCATTTGTATTTAGAATGTATAGCAGCAGTAAGAAATTTTATTTTCTGTAGGATTCCCGTCGTGGGTACCCGTATTTTCAGATTATTAATAAAAAGCTCCCCAGTATTCAGCAGCAGAGGTACTCGTGACGGCGGGTCTTACACAAACCTATGTCTAAGGCTCCACTAGTCTTCTTGTGGTAAGAAACTAGCATGCCAATTCGTTAAAAAAAAGCCAATAACATTCGTGGTGATCTACATGAGCAATAATGAAGGCTTTGAACACTTCTAATATGTTAGAATTTACAAGTGTATAGGTGTGATCTTTGTAGCCCTTGATGTTTTGATGATAACAAAAATATGCTTAAAAGACTAATTTACCCCTAGCATGGTTAGTTCATGATGAAAAAAGGAAAAAGTTTAAGTTTTATAGGTTTAAGACACTATATGATTGGATGCTTTTTTAGCACAACCATGTACAATTTTTTTCTAACTCGTGGGTCGAACACACAAGATCGTGTTTATGACCATATTAGGGCTATGATTTTCTAGAAAAAATTTCAAGTCCAGCACAATCGTGTCAGAGTATGGCATGTTATGCTTGCACGTTTTAGGTCTAAAATGACTATTCTAATCGTGTAACTGTGTTGTATAGAGTGAAAAGATTAAAAGTCAATAGCATAATCATGTCTAAGTAAGACACACAATCGTGTGACAATATTTGTCAATAAGTACGAGTCCTTCAGTTATGCAACCTTGTTGTGCTAAGTAAGAAAGTCAAAGGTTAAACACATGATCATGCTTACAATTAACACATAATTGTGTGTTATATCTTGTGAAGAAACAATACCTCTAAAAACATGTAGCCTTTTCATACGAGATGGTCAAAATGTTTTAGTCAATGTACAATTGTGTAAGAAGTTGTCACATGATTATGTAAGTGAAAATCAAGAGGTGCATGATCAAGCTGATTGTGGAATAACATCGTGTAATGTGTAATTCACAAAAGAAAAATGCACAACCATGTAAAGAGAAGGTATATGACCATGCTTGGTGAAAAATGGACACATTACCACCCTAGTCGTGCAATGTTGACTGTGTAAGGGCTTGTTGGATACAATTGACGAAGCACAACCTTGCATCTTTAGCACACGATCGTGCACAAGCATAATGGCCATTGTATGTGTCTTGTGTATTGATAGGGCTTGGGTGTCATGTGAGCTTCTAAAATTTAGAAGGACATACATGGAGAGATAAAACACAACTATGTTTCAGAAACGCACAACTGTGCATTTATAGCAAGATTTACAAATTTGACTGTTGAGAGTTTGATCGAGACAATAAATGAAGTAAGCATAACTATGCACTTGGTCAACATAATCATGCACTTGGGAAATTTATTACTTTAACATTCTTTTCACCTACCCAACAGACACAATTTGAAGGCAATGACTCATTTTTGTTTTTTTTTTTTTCTGCAAGATTTTCAGTATAAAAAGAAGTCACTTTAAAGTGAAAAAGTTTAAAAACTAATTGCATATTAAAACCAATATCTCTTTATTGCTCTTGCTTATTCATTTTTCTCTCTTTAAGCTTATATTTATTCTACGTTTGAGAGACTTGCTCTTAACCTTTTGTATTAGCCTATTTAGAGGTAATTTCACATTCAAATTCTTATTCAAATTCAAAGTGTAGAAAGGGTGAAATTCTTTTTGCATAAAAAACTATTGCATATTCGGGTATTTAAAGATAATGGATGTAGCATCCCAAGATTAGAAAAGCCCTTAGAGGTAAAATTTTAGGGTTAGATGTGAGATTTAGTAATAAATTAGGAGTTTAGAAGAGTTTAGGGGTGAGATAGTAAGTTTTCAAAGCCTGTGTGATGTTCGCATGATTCCCTTTGAGAGGTTTCTATCATGCGTAACGCGAGAAATGAAGTTTATTCATTTTCCCTTGTGCACTCCCGTGCACTGTGGCCTGCACGCCTGTGCAGGTGACTAAAAGAGAGAGAGACGGGAGATTTAAGTGTATTCTCGCCCAGTTTTTCCTATTTTTCAGCCTAAGTTTCTCTGGTTTCAATTGCTCCCAGCCCTAGACCAAATTTCCAACAACCAGCAGCTCCCAATCCAGCTAGAGAAGGAAGAGATTAGCTTGATTAAGAGTTTCAACAGCCATGGCAAAAGGTAAGTGCTTCCTTAATTCTTTCTTGCGTTTCCCAGCTTGCATTTGATGATTGATGATGCTTGAAAATGTTTGTTTACATTTCTAGCATGTTATGAGATGTATGTTGATATGTGATGAAATGATGCTTTAGTTGATAATTTCCACCCATGAACCATGCTTGCTTTGCTTGTGTGTGTGTGTTTATGTGAGAGAATGAGCCATTTTCATGGTGGATTGAGTTATGATTGATGAAGGATGAAATTGAGGCTTGATATATGCTTAGTGAAGTGTCTAAAATGATTGTTATCAGTTAATTTGAGTTTGGGTGTGAAATGGTATGGTTTCCTACATTTCTAGGTGAGTGCTATCGATGTAAAACAAGACACACGCTCGTGTGCCCGTATGAGCACACCTGTGTGCCTTTGTTTCTACAGGGACACGCCCGTGTGCACGGCTTGTTTGCAGAAGACACGTCCGTGTGTCTTGAGGGACTGGCTACATAGCCAGCACACGACCCCGTGCGTCTAGGCACACACCCGTGTGCCTTTGCCATGCACACCTGTGTATGTTCCTTACACGCCCCTGTGCTTTGCCCACACGCCCGTGCACCAACATAATTTTCTAGAAAAAACAGTAAAATGAATTATAAAGTATGGAAAACCCTTCCAATGGCTAATAAGTATCAGATAAGAATGAAATTGGATAATAAAGGCTGCATAAGCATTACATAGCATGACATGCAGCATGAGAAAGGATCAAGAGAGCCGATTTCAGTAGCATTTAGCATTCAATACCCGATATCCGGGTTAGAAATGTGGGTAAACTCGAGTAAGCATCTGTGAGATTCTAACTTTCTGACACCAGTTAGATCGTCGAACATTTTATATTCAGTTTTTTAGCCCTTAGCTAGATTGTTCAACCCACATGGTCAAGATATCGAATCTCTGTGTTCATCATTCTGATCAACACAATAAATATCTTCAGATACATATAGATTCAAATGCATGCGTATTCAGTTTTTAGTATGTTCAGTATGACATTACTCATATTTCATGCTATGAACTAATAATGAAATCCAGATAACAGAATAAGTAGAATAAGCAATTCCAGTAAGCGATTAGATGAATGTTAGGGCCAAGGTCAGGTATGTGTTTGTTTATATGCTTGCTTGGGTTGAGGGAAGTAGGGATCGCTTACTGGATGATCTTTATCACTCATCCCTTTCCTTCTTCCTTTCTTTTCAGGTTTGTGTGCTGTTGGCGAGGAGTGGGTGGACCGTGGCTGACGGAGAGGACTCCATATAGTTTTCAGTATGTAATTTTAGTTTGGCCCGTTGGGCTTTGTGTTGTACATTTTATATGTACTCATTGTATAGATATTATACAGAAACAGTTATATATTTATGAAAAGGCCATTTTGAGCCTATTGTACATGTGTATATTGTATATTTCAGTTTAGCTTCTACAATGCGTATATAAATTACAGCAACAGGTTTCTTTTCGTAGGATTTCCGTCACGTGTACCAGTTTCCAGTGTATCAATAAAAAGAAAAGATATTATTCAGTAGTAGGGGTATGCATGACGGTGGGCTCTACAATGGAAACTTCAATCGGGTTTGATTGAGGAAGAGGACATAAGAGGCTTGTGTTCAAAGCTTCAAACCTCTATAAATTGGCTAAGCAAACTTCTCTTCCCTTATCTTTTACTTTTCCATTAATTGCACTTTTGATTGTTTGTGTATTAATTATTTATTCACTTGTGTTAAATATTGTGCTGGACTTTTAATTTAAAGTTGTTTTTAAAATCCTATTCACTTCTCCTTTCGAATTATTTTTCTAGCCAAAAGATTTTCAACTAATGTTAGAGCTTGATCTCTAGTGTTTTATAAAATCTAACAATTTATAGAGCAAAATGATCTTTATTAAAATGCCTAGCACTTCCACACTTCTTTTTAGTAAAAGGCAATGCACAGGTAGACCACTCTTGTTTTGCATGATAAATTATACCTAATGGAAAATTAATATGAGATTATGATCAGTATTGGGTATACGCACCAACAAGGAGTAGTCTTGGACAATTTCAAGTGACATTTTACAATTTTGCCATTTGATTTGTGCAAATTTGGGATCACATTGTTTTTGTATAATCACGACCATATATTGACACTTAGATAGTTGCCTACTTTTACATGTAACACAAAATCTGTTTAACATTCCCATAATCTTCAATTAATTACATGTATGCTTGTGCATGATGCCTATATGCTTGTGAGTCAACAAATTATTTGAATTTTGCATTAAGTTTGACTCCGTCAAACCTAATTCTATCCAAACACTTAGGATTTTGTTAACCATTCAGATATATGCTCCTGACCAACCAAGACTCACAATGGTAAGAAGGAGTATTATGGTGGCAATTAAATTAAACAACGGTTAAAATACTTGTTAAAATGAGCATGGAAGTCTTTAGTGGTATTTGTACAAATGCTGTTAAGAAACGTTGTTATATAACAGATCTGTTGTAGTGTGTGGCATGATCACTGTTCACATGGTAGGTTGCAAGAACATACTTGTACCCTTGATATTGCATAGTTGTGGTTGACTAGGACGACCAAAGAAGTGTACTCCTTAAAATGGGGTAAGCAGAGCGGAATTTCTCCTTGCACCCATCAGTTTTGGTGCTACTACGAAGGTCTCTATTTGACGATGCCTTCAGAATGTTTTACAAAACTTGGTAAGATGTGCAATCGTGGCCTGTAGCTTATTCCAAATTTCAGTGTGAGGTGCATTCCCCCTGCAATGCAAGGACAAACTCTTCTTAGGTAGTTCCTATCTTTGAGAGTTCAACGTTGAATAGCACTAGGTTGGTCTTCAAAATTTTGTCTTTCTCTCGTCGAGTTTTCCCAAAGTGACTAACGGGTATGACAAAGTGTCAAATTGCTTGGAATTAATATAGGAACTAAATGGTTAATTGTTGTTAAGAGGTAATTTCTTGAGCCACCTTTTTTTTTGTGTGTAATGACCAAACAATGATATCTAACGAGTTTAGAAACGTGATGCAGATCCATTAAATCGTTGAAGACATTTAGATGATCTCGGCAATCTCCAGTTCCGTCAAAAATAGTACTCGATGGTGCCTTTGCAAGGAGAACCTGACAAGAGAATGGAAATTCTCCTACTCCCAAGGATATTTTCTTGAGCGTCCACGTCTCCAAGGTCTTCATATGCTTTAAATATCCTTCATTTTCTGTTATCTTTTTGTAAATTAAATATTATAAGATATAGCTTTAATAAATAGAGAGGAAAGAAATAAGTAGGATACATAAGCAATAGTGTTAATGAAAACGGAATAGATAAAGACACGTAGTCGAGGCACGTGAGGATCACGTTGGAGCCGACGGTGAAACGTGCCCAAGTGCACATACACAGCGCTCGACACGCCAACAAAGGAAAGATAAACACAAAGCAAAGAAAAGCATGGTGCCATGGATGGAAGCCACACTAAGTTTGTCGAAAATTCTTTTTTTTTTTCTTCTTTCACCCATCAAAGTAACCGAAACACATAGATAAAGCAACCGAAAGAAAGAAAGGTAGATTGAAATTACCTTTTGTTTGATCATTTTGATGTTTACAACCGAAAAATATTAGGACACCAGAAACTCATCTTCAACTTTCAACTCTCTCTGTTTTCAAGAGCACGAGAACATATTGTTGATAGCGATGGCAGAGGGGGCTTCAAGAGAGACGCAGATGTCGATAGCGGCGTCTTCAATGTTTCCCGGGTTCAGGTTTTCACCAACTGACGTTGAGCTGATTTCTTTTTACTTGAAGAAGAAGGTGGAAGGCTCTGATAGTTGCGTGGAGGTCATTTCTGAGGTTGAGATATGTAAACACGAGCCTTGGGACTTACCAGGTCTGTCACTCATTCTTTATGCATGTTTTTTATTTAACGTTCTGGCTCAACTTGGCCGTTTGTTACCAAATTTTTACCTGGCTATCACAACTGATTAGTGCTTTATTACTTTGCACTAGCAAAATCCATCATTAAATCTGACAATGAGTGGTTCTTCTTCTGCGCTCGTGGGAGAAAATACCCAAATGGCTCTCAAAGTAAGAGGGCAACTGAACTGGGTTATTGGAAAGCCACTGGAAAAGAACGTAATGTAAAGTCAGGTAATAATGTGATTGGCACAAAGAGGACTCTTGTGTTTCACAAGGGTCGTGCACCAAAAGGTGAAAGGACCGAATGGATTATGCACGAGTATTGCATGGAAGGCAGATCTCAGGTAATATGAGTAGTGAGCACTAAAAATTTCAGTCATTCTAACTTTTTCTGAACATAAAACATTGGATGCTTGATATTGAGCAGTGCTATAATTAGAGCCACAGTTCTTGCGCCATTTTCATATTTGTGGTCATCATAGACTTATCATACATATCTTGTTGAGACACTCTTAGCTGCTCCCCTATCAGTTTAGCAATTTTCGTATCTTGTCTGTTGAAAATTATATATAATTCCTTCCATTCTTTTCCATCTTTTCTCGCTTACAAGCCACTGGAAGTCAAAACATACTCATTCAAATAATCTATGAATAATTCAAAGGTGTATACTAGTTATTGACTATAATATTCTCTCGGAAACTGAGCTGAGTGTCTCCTGTCACTTCTTCTCAACGTGACACAAATAGTCAATCTATTAACGTTGTAGTAGCCATTTGATTTGTAACAAGTAGCTGGTTTCTTGAAGGACATATGCAAATCACATTTACCTCCATTGGGTGATTGATGAGGCCAGGTTAAATAATTTTTCCTGTACTGTCAAAGTTACAAAAAATAAATAAATAAAAAGAGATAATTTGTTTAGGCGCTGTAAAAAAGAATCAAGGTAAGTATACAGGTTTTGTAAGTTGATGAGCGGTTGGACATTCTGTTTTGTGTGAATACATTTATGCATGCATACAACTGTCTAATGAATTATTATGTAAAGATGTTTTTGGTTGTGTAAAAGAACACACAGACAGAGACACACACATGTATATGCCTGAATGTAACCTGTGGTATAGGTGAGCAAGAATGTGCGATTTGAGTAGCAGCTTGTATCCTGCAATACTTAGGTTCTCTATGTATTATTTATTTAGCACGATGTTTCCAGCAGAATAGATTAAATTCTCTGCCTTAAACAATGGTAATTCTGCAACTGCTTTTGCCCAGTCCTCCCAGTGTCTGGAGGATGCAACTGGACAGCCGGTTCTTGAGTCTAATTTTTTCTGATCACCCTCTCAGGCTCCGGCGTTTCTTGATCAAGACCATAGGTATTAATTCTAAAATTGTTTTGATTTATAAGATGGAGAAGGTAGTCTTCTCTATTAGGTGGAAAAAGATTGTCACCTGGGGCGATTGTAATCTGGACGTATTAACTGATGGATGCGTCCGTTGGACTCTAGACTTTCCATTTAGTTATGTTTCATATATAAGTCGTAATGCAATAAACTTATTTTCTTCTGCGGTGAGTTGAAGATATTTTTTGGTATTCTGTTCTTATGGTATTTGCAGGACACTCTAGTAGTTTGCCGACTCAGAAAGAATAGCGATTTTCGTCTGAATAATACTCCAAACCAAGCTTCTGAAACTGGAAGAATTCCTCACAATTACTGTGCTATGTCCGGAGGTACCGATGTGACCGAGACGTCTGAAGGGGACAAAGCTGTTGAATCCTGTTCGAAGAAATGTAGTAGTAGTCATGATTCTTATTCTATAGAGCAAATTGATTCAGCTAATGAAGTCGAGCTGAAACTGCCAGATGATGTTAATCTGACAGCATCTTCCAGTCACCAGAAGGTTAGTTTTTTTTTTTCCATTTTTTTCCCTTTCACATTTTATCATCCAAGCAAGTTAATCCTGGCACCCTTCTTAAAATGCAGGATATCGATGGCGATGAAGATTTTTTTGCTGACATACTGAATGATGATATAATAAAGCTAGATGAAACCTCATTTTCAACCACACTTAACCTTTCACCAGTGGTTGACCTTTCACCAGTGGTTGATGATAATAGGGAAGCTGAGAGAAACTCTCCACAGCCCGCTTCACTTCCAGAAGTTCCTTTCCAAGGAACAACAGCGAACCAGTTTCTGGCAGAAAATCCATTTCCGGGAGTTCCTTCGCAGGGCACAGCAAACCGGAGAGTCAAATTGAGGAAGCAAAAGCCAAAGCTTTCTCGTTTTGGGCAGTTGGAAGAGAAAACTAAATCTCAAAATACGGATCAGTCTCATACATGTTTTCTCACCATGTTTTCGAGAATGACCATTCATCAGAGGCTTGCATCTCCAATGTTCTGTATCCTGACTTTGCTGGCTCTAGTTCTGTTTCTATTTAGTGGTGTCAGCCACTCTAAAACGTCACATATGCTACTTTAAACAATGGTGTCTGGGACGGGATGTGAATCATCAAATTACTATAATATTTATAATCCTGATGTAAATTGAAAGTTGATGGTTTTTAATGGCAAGGAAGGCTTTTCTATTGAGTTTTGGAATGAGTAGTAAGTGATGGTGATTTCAGCTACATAGCCAATCTTATGGTTATCATAATTTTATAAGACATCTTTTATATTGAATGGAAGTTACATCAGGGAAATTGGGTTATCATGGTAAAATGAAATACTAAAAAAAAAAAAAACATTTTAAATGCCAAGTTCATACCGAAATGACCTATAGATAGGCCCAAAATTACGACCTCCCTTGGTTTTTGCTAAATCATCCATCATATGTTAACAATTCACGCTTTAATAAACTAATCCTAGAGTTTAGAGGTAATGATCATTAATTTCTCTTAACTTTGTTATAATTTTGTTGGTTAAATCACAGTTTTAACCCAGGTAACTTGAGCGCAATCCATTTCAATCGAAACTAATGTTCTATTTGATATTTTTTTGATAAAACGTGATTTATATTTTCCACGTTAAATGTATAAATCACATTTATCACTTAAAATCTAACTCCATTAATAAAAAATTGAGGATAAAAGAACAAAATTATCAATTTGCTTTTGTTGAAATTTGAAATCAACAAAATTCTTATTGTTGAGCTTCTTCAATAAGCTTCCATGGAAATGTGAGAGTGAAAAAAAGTCAAAAGAAAGAAAAAAAAAGATCGAAAGTTGAAAATGTAGCATCCCGGGTTTTTCTAGAAAAACCCTTAGGGATAGAGTTCTGGGGTTAGAAATAAGACCAGGAATAGGGTGGGGGTCTTGAAGAGTTCAGAGGTGAGATGGTAGTTTTTCAGAGCTGAGTGGCCTTCGTATGATGCCTTTAGGGAGGTTTTAATCATGCGAAGCGAAGGAAATGGATTTTTATTCATTTTCCCTGGTGCACTTCCGTGCACAGTGCCCTGCACGCCCGTGCAGATGGGTAGCAGAAGAGAGAGACGGGAGATTTATTAGCTTCTCACCCAGCTTTTCCCATTTCTTCAGCTCAGCTTCTTTTGTTTCAGCAGCTCCCAGCCCTAGATCAGATTTCCAGCTTCCAGCAGCTCTCAATCCAGCTAGAGAGATCAGAGATTAGCTTGAGAGATAGTTTCCAGCAGCCATGGCGAGAGGTAAGTGTTTCTTACTCTCTCTTTCAGTTTCCCAGCTTGTTTGATATGGATGGAAACGTGTGTTTCCATTCCCAGCTTGAGATGCCATGTTGTGTATGTGTATGTATATGATGATGAGATGATGATTATATGTTGATTGCTATGCTTATTTTCCACCCAGAACATGCATGCTTTGTCTGCGTGTATGTAGTGAGAGAAATGGTAGATTTTAATGGTGGATTCAGTGATATTGGATGGATGATGAAATTGATGCATGCTATGTGCTTATTGAGTTGCCATTGATGTATGTTCCCAGTTAATTTCAGTTTGGATGAGGAATGGATGAGTTCCTACATCTTCCAGGTGAGCGGTGTCATCCCAGAACCAGACGCACGCCCGTGTGCCTGCTAGTGCACGCCCGTGTGTCCTGGTTTCTGCGAATGCACGCCCGTGTGCACGAGGTGCACACGACCAGAAAAGTGAGGGACACGACCGTGTGTCCTGAGGGACACGGCCGTGCGTCCGTTTTATGCGTGTTTTGGCTAGTAGATCCCAGAAGCGAGCACGGCCAGGCACACGACTGGGGCACGGTCTCGTGTGTCTGGGCACACGCCCGTGTGCCCGTGCCTAGCATGGCCGTGTGTACATGCACGCCCGTGTGCCTTTGTTGGGCACGACCGTGTGTGTGAGTTGCACGATCGTGTGCTTTCCTTGCACGGTAGTGTGCCAGCGTAATTTTCCCAGAAAAGGCAGAATTTGACTTCTAAAGGTTTGGTAATCCATCCAGAGGCTAAATGACATCAGATAACAGTGCATTCAGATAAGAAATGTAGCATATGCATAGCATGACACAACATGTAGCCTGAATGAGGATCCAGGGATCTGAATTCAGTAGATTTCAGCAGTCAGAACCCAAGTTATGGGTTTCAGTTTAGGGTGAACTCGAGGGGGCATCTGTGGGACCCAGCTTTCTGACACCAGTCAGTCAGCTCAGCAGCAGTATTTCAGTATTCAGTATTCAGTATTCAGCTTTCTAGCCAGTAGCTAGAATGTTCAGCCCACTTGGTCAGAATGTCGAATCCCTGTGTTCATCAGTCTGATCAGCACAGCAGGTACCTTCGGGTACAGTTATAGATTCAGATGCATGCATCATCAGTCATTTTCAGTTTCCAGCTCAGCATGTCATTACATATACATATTGGCATGACTAATCAGATAATCAGAAATTAGTAATCAGATAACAGTTAATCCAGAATCAGCAGTTTCAGCACCAGCAAGCGACTAGATGTATGGATAGGGCCGAGGCCAAGATTCAGTGTGTGTTTATGTGTGCTTGTTGCTTGCTTGGGCGGGGGAAGTAAGGAATGCTTACTGGTTGATCTTTATCACTCATCCCTTTC
Source organism: Anacardium occidentale (assembly GCA_026122585.1). Lineage (NCBI taxonomy): Eukaryota > Viridiplantae > Streptophyta > Magnoliopsida > Sapindales > Anacardiaceae > Anacardium > Anacardium occidentale. The sequence goes on from JAJEJH010000186.1 coordinate 455,505, forward strand.
CTTCTTCCTTCCTTTTCAGGTTGGTTTGCTGCTGGCGAGGAGCGGGTGGACCAAGGCTGGCGAGTGGGGACCCCACACACACTTTCCAGATGTATTTTATTTCAGTTTGGCCTGTGTGGTCTTGTAAACGTATTATTTACATTTTCAGTTATTCAGAACAGTGTAAAGAACAGATGTATATATGAAAAGCCAGTTGGGCTCATTGTATATCATTTTCAGTTTCAGCTTCCGCTTATGTACAGTAGCAGCAGTAGGGTTTTCTTTTTCGTAGGATTCCCGTCTCGGGTACCCAATTTCCAGTTTATTAATAGAAAGAGATTTATTGTTCAGCAGCAGGGGTACTCGCGGCGGCGGGTCCTACAAGTTGGTATCAGAGCGTGTTCTCTGTGCCATTTTAGTAGAGATTTGAGTTGTAAGTGTGTGGTGTTTGTTTTCTCTCCTTCGCAGCCATCGTCCAGGCCCTCCTCACAGCACAGTCAGGTATTTCTTTCCAGCTTTGTTGTGTGTTGTGTTTCTAACCCCTTGTTTGCTTGTAGATAGAGAAGAGTATTCCCCTAGACAGATAGATGAGACCAGTAGTAGCCCCCCTATCCGTCCTGTGAGTGTTAGTCATAGGCGGCGATCTCAGAGCTCTTCTCATGTGACTATGAGGCCAGCAGAGTTGAGAGAGATGATTGGGGAAGTAGTCAGAGAGAATTTGCAGCGAACTGGTGTGGGAAATTTTTCAGAATCCACCAGAGTTACTTCTTCCCCGTATGAAACTTCTCAGACCTCGTCGAGAAGGTATTCCCAGCCTCAGTATCAGCCTCAGCCACAGTATCAGTCTCAGCCCCAGTCTGTCAGAGAGAGATATCAGTCTCCAGCTGAGTTTACAGAGTATGGCCAGGGTGTGAATGCCAGGATACCCGGCACCAGATCATCAGCGAGACTTCATCCCATTTATTATCTGTCAGGGCCATATCAACCATCAAAATTCAGAGGGTCCCGAGATCCAGCAGTGGCAGAATAATGGGTTGAGTCAGTAGAGAGTGTGATGGGCCTCTTCACATTACCAGAGAGAGAGAAAGTCAGATTTGCGGTGTTTCATCTGAGAGGTGACGCCAAAGTTTGGTGGAGTTTAGTTAAGGCTTCCGCCAATGTGGAGCAGATGACCTGTGCAGAGTTCAGGCGGTTGTTTGACGCCGAGTACCGGGGCTCAGAGATGATGTATGCAAAGGCCCAGGAGTTCATTGATTTGGTTCAGG